>CANSNZ010000020.1:4842500-5358462 GCA_947646795.1 Beta lomatogona | reverse complement strand
AAGGGGGTAACCAATCATCCAATAGTCTTTGCTTAAACACCACTCCATTTGGGTGAGCAATACTAATTCAAGTAGGAATGTTGGCTGTTACATCCAATTCCACTAATATTCTAGCAAATGAAATTCTCACCGCTGTAGTGGTGCATTCATCAACATACGCAGGGAATGCCTCAAGACTTCCCTATTCGACTTAAAGATTAGGGCCCTAACAATTCAAAGGAAGATTAGGAAGTTTAATCCAAATCGGAGACAATATTAAGCACTTCCTCATGGAAGTTAAAATTAGGGGTCCATTGCTTAACAATCATAGCTTTTCCATAGAACAAATGAGGACTTCGAATACAAAATAGCATCCCTAGCCTCCCCCGACTCCATTTTCACCACAAAGTACCCTTCATCATGTTTGAACAATTTTGGCTCAATTTTAGGTGCCCATTGAGATTTACAATAATTGGTAATAGCCAACAAATTAGGTTTTGGCCTATCACATAAACAATAAGTGCATTCTCCCAATTATCAGGTCATTCTATCAACATGTCCTCTTAACTAATTGAGCAATCGATTCCACCATTCACCATAATGTCGGGCTCCAATGCTTAAATTCAATACCTTTATACGAGATTTTACCTGCGAGTAAAACCTTTCATGTTGTTCCGAGCTCCTTAGCCATCGTTACCGGTTTTACTGCGGCCCATAGCCTTGGAATAGCGATCGCCGCATCCTTGGGATTATTTCGCTTTCCAATCACTGCAATTCGTGTTCCATCGTTATCTCGTGTATTCTACTCCTACAATCTTCCTTCTTTGAGATGTCGAACTCTCTTTGCTAGTACTTCCACTCCCCGGTCGCCGGCTCACCAAAGACCATAGGAGTTTTTCTTTCCGGCAAATTTCATTCTACTTGCCCGGGTGTACAATAGCAAAGGCACTTTAGCATGCGCCAGAGAGGTATTGTGGAGAAAAAGACCTCGTGGAAATCAAAATCCAATGCCTCCACTCCCATAACATCATCTATTGGTCGAGTTTTAGAGGTTGAGAATCTAAGCTAGTTACACCGGGTTTCTCCAATACTTTCCTTTGGTTACTCGCCTTAGATTTTCCACTCGATTTCCTTTGCCATGACAATGGTGCACAATAAGGTATCATGTGTCGGGAGAGAGAAAAATTGGGGACGAAGTTTCTTTCCAACTAAATTCAACTTGATGGTCTAGGATTTTCGGACAAGGGAGAATGAGGGTAAAGAGGATTTTCAAAGTTATGCATTGAGATTTTACATAACAAAATCTATTTTTATATGGTTGTAAATATGGTCATAATTCCTACTATATTTTTTTTGGTGCAAATCATATATATCTATCTATATACTATTGTGGACACATAAATCAGTTTCCCCCTTTTAAAACCTATCGATGAAACATATTGTCATCCTATTTGCTCAAGAATGAAGAGGAGCATTCAATTGTCTTGGCCAAAACCTTTTTTTGAGTCCAAAAGTTTGAAAGTCTATTTTAAAGAAAGCCCGATTGCAAAGCCTAATAAATTATTCATGATAATTAATTGAAATTATTTTCATAAAATCGAGATTTTATGATCTAAATATGTTATTCTTGATAACAATCAATAAAAGATAAGTCAAAATGGTTACTAAGATAAAAAATCGAAATCCGACAAACATAATGGATGTGCGCTGCACGCACCACCCAATGCGCAGGCGTAAGATTTGTGCATTGGGTATGAGCGCCTTACGTGAAGCGCATGTCCCTTTCCCTTCAGGCGCATGGTTCCGGCGTCGAGCTCACGCTTGTGAGTGTAGCACGCGATTGCTTTTCTCGCGACGTTTGTTTTCCGAACCCTAGTTGTATTTCCATTATAAAAACTCCATTTCTCTCGTATTTTCTCACGGACTTTACATATAACACAACTTAGAAATAAATATCAAAAACACATCTAAACCACATTTAAACCATATTCAAACACATTCAACTAGAAAACAAGAATCTTAATTCTTCCTTATTCTTCGAATCTTCATTCAAGAACTCATTATCTCAAGGCTAAAGATTGATTACTCTAATGTCCGTACGTTAGACCTAGGCGATAAAGGTATAATGCGAGGGTCAATTCCAATTTATTTCATTTTATACTACTGTTTAGTCTCCTTGGCTGGCAAGTAAACTATTTTCCCAAGATGTTCTTCAATTGGGGACTTCGCAACGTTGTCTGAATCCGGTGAATCCGAACACGAGCTGTTCCCAAAACCTGCAAAAGGGACCCACCCTTGGAGGTTTGGGTGGTGGTTCCCCTCCCGGCGTAAGTCGGGGAATCAAGAGTTTGAAGGAAAATGTAGAGATAGAGAGAGAAAGCGAGAGAGTACTTCCACAGAGTAATTTTACCCTGTTTGCATTGAATTACCTTTCTCCTGATTTCTGGGGTATTTATAGTGTTTATGATATGTGTTGGCTTTTATGGTACCCCAGAATAAGAGCACTGATTGGCTAGGCAATCAAATCACGACACTTGGCCAGGTTATGGTTGAGGATGGGTCATCAACCAATCACCTATAGCCATTTTAGGGATTTGGGCTCCGACTAACCTTTGGGCCGAGAAGAGAGCCTTTTTCTCCCATCTCGAGCAACACCCAATGGTTAACCCATTTTTCAGTATTTCTTCCGATGGGACACGTGTATGGTCCGGATGGATCCATGTGTCTCGAGTAGAGTCGTTGATATTTTTAGGCTACAACATTTGCCCCTAAAAGGGTTTTCCTTGTTGGCCCATACGACGGTTAGGGCCCTTTTACACCGAGAAAGTTACCTCAAATTCGAAAAGAGGTAAGGACGCGCCATGTTTTGGGGCTTACCGGTCACATTTGGACCGTTTTAATCATTACCAGGTCAACTTTTAACCGGCCCACGAGTTTTTCACCCCTTATATATATGCTTACTTTGCCCTCATTAAGTCATTTCACGCCTTGAGAGAAATTTTCTAGAGAGAGAGGCTCTGCATTTCTTTTTCTAGAGAGATAGAGAGATCGTCCAGTTTCCGCTTTCTTCACCGAATCGTCCCAGCATTTCGTCATGTATCTTTTCTTTCCTCCCCTTGTTTGTTTTTCTTTATTCTTTATTCTTTCTTAGAAAATCAATAAAATGGATTCCTCTTCTTCGTCAAATAATCCTGGCCGACCAAGAGTTGGCCTTGACCCTAGAACCGATAGTACTTCTTCGTTGGCACATTCTAGAGTTGGGCCTATTACAGCCGAGTATATATTTTTTTATGGTTTTGGCCGGCAAAGTCGGACGACCCGAGTCTTTACCTATGCGGGGTAATCGGCGTGCATCGAAGCAAATAGCCCGTCTAAGACGAAGAATAATTCTCCCGTCCAATACCTCTTAAATGGAGGAATCTACTAGACGAGTTCCAGATGAGACGAGGGAGACCCAAAGTTCTCAGCCTCTGCCCGGGCCTACTTCCCCTGATAACAGTGTTGGGGAAAATCTTGAAATAGATCTTGAGGCTAGTCCGTATAGTAGAGACATCGATATGGAGGAAGCCGGCAATGAAAATAACTAGAGTGGTTCGGCACCGTCGATGAGTCGAGCGAGATCCTCCACCACTTCGTTTGTAATTATGAGACGCTTTGGTCCCCTTTCTGACCTGGCCTTTATACTAGTCAATCGTAAATGGTTAGAAAAAATAGGGCCTGATCCCAGCTACTTGTCCACCTATAGGCCCATGTCGGGCTTCTCTTTCATCATACCCAATAAGGAGCTACGATTCTGAGTGCCCCCAAGAATCACTTCGCCGTCTATAAGCTAGCCTTGGATGCGGGGCGAGAGGTTTTCCTCTTCATGACTTCATAGAGCAGTACTAAGGCACCACAACATCGGCAATATCAATTGGCGCCCAATGCAGTACAATGTTTTGACATTTATAGCCCGTTTGCGAGTTACGCGGCCCGGCTCTTTCCCTTCCGGCCAATACCCAGATACACTATGTGTCCTAGGTTCCGGGGACAGTGGATGGAGCGTGGCTCAGCATCTGCAATCGCCCCGATTTTCTTACTGGTTGGGGCCAACGTTCGAAGATGCACGACTGGAAAGCCGACTTTATCTATCTTCGGGCGGCCAATGACTACGTAACTGAGGGCTATAGTTTTTATAGCCGGGCCGTTACGAATACTTGGCGAGGGAAGTCCTTTTTGGATTTAGAGGATATGTTTGATGAAGAGGTGGTGGAATATGTTAAAATAAAGGAGTATTCCGGACCGAGATCACACATCCTTTAAAGGGCCGGCTAACTCGATCCCCTTTAAAGAGATGTTTTATGAGGATAACTTCTTGGTCGCGCCGAACTGCGGGTTGGCCGAGGATAGGTATATCTTCAGAACTCCCAAGTAAAGAGCTTCGTCCAACACGTGTTCCTAACTAACTCCCTCATTTCTTTTTGCAGATTCACCCAGAGCCCTTCTCAAAAAAATCTTGGACGGAGGATATCAGTATGTCCAAGTTTACGGACAACTTATGGAAGGAATTCGCCAAGACTAGCGCCGAGAAGAGGGCTGAGACTTTGGTAAATATTTTTTTTTTTTTTTGCGAGAGTGATTCGGGGAAGGAAGGCGTATAGCTGGTCGGCTTCCTTCGACGAACCTTCCTCGTCTTGAAAGGAAACCTAGGACGAGGGTTACTCGAGGAAGGAAGACGTCCATGCTTGGACTAATACCTTCATCGAACCATCCTCGTCGACTTTGGTAATATTCTTAGACGAGGCCCTGGCTGGTCCGGTCCAAGGTGATAGCTTAATCTTGGACGAGGGTAACTCCCGGGAAGGAAGGCGTTCGGCTTTTTGGACGTTTTCCTTCGTCGCCACCGTCTTAAATGCGGGTGGGATGAAAACCTTGGACAAAGCTCGGGTGGCCCGTCTAAGGTGTTCGTTGGTTCTTAGACGAGGGTCCTTCGAAGAAGGAAGGCGTCCAACTTGTTAGACGGTTTTCTTCGTTGCACCATCCTCGTCTTGAGTTTTATCGGACGCCTTCTTTTAGCAAGTCGGGTTCGTCCAAAACACACTTTAGCTTTTCCTTCTTTAGACGAGTATTCTTCTAACTTGTTTGTTTTTGTAGAAAAAGGCCCCAACCATCAAGGCTCCACCTGGGAAGTCTTCCTCTTCTAAGAAGAGACTGCAGCGTGAGGATCGACCTCGAACCAAAAGCCTAAGGCTTTGCAAAGAAGAAGACAGAGAAGACCACCCCAGCCGGCAAAGAGACGGGGGAAAACTATCCTTCCTCCAAAGGACAAAGTCCTAAAGGAGGAGCCGTCCACCAATGCCCCGGCGGTGGGAGAGAAAGAAGGCTGGACTCGGTTCCCGCTGCTAACTCTAAGGTTGAGCCAGACTCTACTCTAGCGTTAGTGGTCCGTGAGCCAGAAAGGGCTACTGAAGACAAACCAACCTTCAGCTGCTCGCTTGCCAAGCTGGTCTCACAGATGTCGTTATCTATTAGAGTAATGTCTCTATCTTCGGGTGAGTTGTATTATCCTAACATAGTTAGGACGTTGCGGGTCGATGGACGTTCAATGAGTCCGTCCATGTAACACCCCAGAATTTCAAAGACCGAAAAGAATGAAATAATAATATAATTAATAGGACGATGGCGGAAACATCGTCTTACGGGAATGTCACTACTACAAGATTATTGTTTAAATAACTAAGTGATAAAACCAAACATAATTAAATACTATAAGTAAATTAATTACTTAGATTAAAATCGAAAAGAGAAAACTATCTCAAACTAAAGAGAAGTCTAGAACTAAAACCCCTAATAGATTATTTCTCGCATCTCGGCCCGAGCCCAAAATCAAAGAAAATCCCCATCAACAAAACCCGCAAAATATACAACAAATATCCACAATCGAGTGGGGAGTAACTAGCGAGTTCTCCCATAACAAAAAGCAATCAAAGTACGACTCGGACATAGATTAATAAGAAAGGAAATAATTAAGTCAAGTTAACTACAATATGCATTCACTTCCATATAACTCACAAATAACGCAAATGAATAATAAATAACAAATGAGTTGGATAAAAATAAATAAATCATCTCAAGAGTACTTTTAGAAAAATAAAAGTATAGGTAAAACAAGTGTACGAGAAAACCGAACGCTAGTGATTCGCAAAATGACTTCCTAAGGTTTGTCGGATCGCAATCTCCGAGGTCGATCTATGGGCTTACGTTCCCCACTGCCTGTGTCTAAGAATGGCCAAACTCCGATGCGAGGGGTAGAACACGCAAAACTCCACGACCTCTCGGACGACAACAATTAACCCGAGGCTTACCCCTAGTTCGCAAACCGGGTGGTTGGCATGTTCTTCACCGGGGGACTACATCTATCCCACCGGATGTTCTTATCTCAAAATAAAATCATAAATATCATCAAAGTATTATTCATACGAAAAAAAAATATATTCGTCAAAAGGGATGCCACCCGGCCTTATACCCATAATTCATCAAAAGTAATTCTTCAAAAATCCTCAAAATAAATCACTTACAAATTTTCAACAAATATCTCCCACAATAAAACTTAATCATCTCTAAACATCATCAATGATATTATCTTGGTTTTTTTTTTTTACAGCAACCACACTCAATCACAAATACATCACCAATTAACTCTAAATCATATTCATTAAAAGAGTAATAACAATTAAATCATTTTATTTCATAAATCAAACCTAAACATGTGGCTACCCAAATGATGCATACAGTATACTACTGAAAATCAGCAACCCGAATATATTAAATTATGATTTATTTCGATTTACAAGCCCTCAAACAATTTAAAAGTGTATCCTCAATTTCATCACAAAAACACCATAATAATTATGAAACTAACAAATTCGAGCGGTAAAATCACACAAAAATTATCATATGACCCTAATGTCTCTACTGACATGGTAAAATTTTTATTTATAATTTTCGGACTTTAAAAGTATTTTTAACGGTTAATATACAGATTCCTCAAATAAGCCATTATAATAATTAAAAATATAAACAGACGCCCAAAAATTACCAAAAATTTACATAACATGTAAACGGAAATACATATTATTCAAATAAATTAAATTTTCTGCCTCTATAAATAATTTTCATGAATTATATACTGGCGAATAGAAATTACAAAAACGAGATATATCAATTAATTAAAACAGTATACAGTAGATAAAAATTATTCTAAGTCATGGAATACATTATACGCATGTAACATGATCTAAGAAAAATGATTTCATCAATTTTAACAGTCGTTCAATAATTATTATGAAATTTAGCCAAAAACGCACAAAATACTAATTAAATCAAATAAATATTAAAAATCATGCGAAAGTTATTTTTCTCTACACAGTATTCACATAGCATGTGTCACATATGTTCATGTCAAATTTCATCAAAAATATCATTAAAAAGTATTTTAGATAATTCCTAACGTATTAATCTAATACCGAATAATACCCTAATCACTATGGTTCTAAGATAACAACTAGTTACCTGGATCATCGGGAGGAGAGCTGAGTCTAAAGAGACAATCACGAGTTAAGCATGCAATCCAAATCCTCTTCTAACCCCAAGGCATAACGAACGAGAATTGTAGCAACAAGTCACTAGGCATTTCTTCTTGAACGTTGAAAACTCTTATTTCGCACTGCTCTGTTACGACCATGATTCCCGATGATCTAAAGCTTATATTCTAAATCGCTCCGGTCATAATGTAGAACAAGACGTTATAAACGCTGTGTCCAAATTTGAAGACGATCCAACGGTTAGATCTCCGGCTGCGGTTATTTTCGTGAAGGTGCGACAGGAAAAACCGGGTTGAACTTTCTATTCTTTTGCTCTTCCTTTTCTCTCTTTCTTTTCTTGAAACGGTGGGGGGTAAATGAGAATGATGCTGCTGAACTTCTTTGAATAAAAATCAGAATTTTATGGATGTTTAATGGTTGAAATAAAGGGTTTTAATGAATGAGAATAATTAGGGGGGTTACAAAGCAACAAAGAGTCATGAGAAAAACAAAAGAGAAAAGAAAAGGAGAAGGCTCCCCTTAATCCTTCACTTGGCCGGCTGCCCCAAGCCCAACACCCACACAAAACTTTCGGCCCAATTCAACAATGATCCATGCTCCGAAAGCCCGTCTGCGATAAAACGGTTAATTCCTAAATCGCGCCTAAATTTTGAAAATACTTAATAATAAAAATAATTCTAATAAATTATATTATAAATATAAATATAATGCACACACTAACACACCATATAATAAAATATTAATTCGGCTCCTAAATTATAAAGAATAAAAATCATTGGTCTAGAGAAAATAATAAATTATTTATTTATTTATTTTTACGAAAAGAATATCATTTTAAAATAAACTAACTCCAAAAATAAAGAGTGAAAATTACGGGGTGTTACAAACACTCCCCCCTTAAAAGAGTTTCGTCCTCGAAACTTCAAAACAACCAAGAGACAAAAGAGAATACTCTAGATAAAGAACATTAAGAAAACAGAAATCGATGGATTTTCGTTAAAGAACTAAACAACTTTGCGGGTATAAAATTTTATAACTCAAATAATATATAATTTATTTTGGAAGACCAAAGAGTTGTAGTAAAGAAGCACGGTAACAACCATCATTTATACAATGTGAAAGAATCAAAGACAAGTAGAAAGTTTTAGGTAAAAACGTTTGCACACTATACTATAGGTAATTTTGTAAAAGAAGCGAGAAATAAATAGTTACGTAAAATTATAAAAGAATAAATCCGATCATACATAAATATTTTGAGAAAAGAAACGAAGAAGAAAAAGTTCGTAAATAGATAGCCAAATCAATTTAAATAGAGGTAACCACACGGGCTTATACTCCACATAAAGAGTTAAGAGCACTTTAATAAAGAGTAGCTAGTCTGCTTTATTAAAATAGCACTTACGAACACAAATCATGACATATGTTATAAGAGCGTACGCCTCCTAAACATATATATGAAAATTAAAGTTCGCAAAGAAAATGAAAACTTTAAAATAAATTTCACAACGACGAAACACTAATAATAAATAGGCGATAAAGTAATGAATCATTAACAACAATTATAAAATTTGTTAAGTCGACACAAATGTGCATGGAACCACCCACTGCAATCTAGTATCAACAAAACAATATTTGAAAGCCTTCTTATCAAATCAACATTAGAGTTTCTTTGGAATCACCCAATATAAACTTAATGTCAACTCAAAAAAGAAATTAAATCAAAACGGATAAAATGCGTCAACTTATCAAATTGACATACAAGTCACAGGAATCACCCATTATGACTCAATATCAACTCAAACAAGTTTAAAATTTAGACTTATCAAATTGACATACAAGTCAAAGGAATCACCCATTATGACTTAATATCAACTCAAACAAGTTTAAAATTTAGGCTGAGTATATAAATTTCATTTTCAAAGAATATAAAACAGATCAGTCAAAACCAAATAATTAAATAAGAAGTGCTGAAAACAACCGAAAATTTTGATATGAAATGAGAAAGCACTAAATATTTAAACAAGAAACAACAAATAGTAAATGAGATCCTTTCACGCATTTGAGTTCGAAAAAAATAATGCTAATAAGAAAAGTAAATTAGTAAGTAAAATAAAAGTTGTTGAATGCTAACCTTTAAAACAAAATAGTTTGCGTCTACATTTCAATCTAACACCAAGACAACTCATTAAAGTACTTTCATTTTCAAAGACTACAAAACTTATTACCATAATTAAAGGCTAAACAAAAATTAGCATGAAAAATAAAAATATTATAAGGAAAATATTTATAACTATAGATGGTCAAATACGGTAAGAGAAATTTGAAGACAATTGAAATTAAACGTTTTTCAAAAGAGTATGTCAAAATATTAACAATAACAAAATTTGAAAGTCATAAAATAACTCTAACATAAGTATAAAATTTATTAAGTTCAAAGATCTAAAATATAATTTGGAATATAAATTCAAATTAGAAAGTTTTGTAAATAATAAAACAGATACGTAGTACTCACATAATAAACAACACTTAATTGAAAAAGAACAGAAAATATATACTGTCTCACATAATAACATATACTATCAAGCAACTAGCAAATAAAATAAATGCAATGCAACACACAAGACTATATTAAAATAAAATTAAAGCTTATTTCTAAATTGCAAAACACAAAACAAATTAAATACAACGAAACCGAGAAGTCTATAAATTACTTCGCTTTCGCTGCACACTCTGATAAAAGAGAAAATAAATTTCATGTAAGAGGCCTCGCAAATAAGATTAGCAAACTTGGTAGACTAATTCCACCAATAATACAAATAACTATACATATAACATATGCTCCATAAGCATGAGAGCACATCACATTCCCATAGGGCTTCCCTTTACTTCCTCTACCCATCACACTCTCATTATAGTGAAACAACTAAACTTAATTCTAAAAAAAATTTATATCCTATGGCTAACTAATAATTCTAAAGAATCATTAGCAACTCTTTTTCAGAGTTTAGGAGCGTTTTGCTCTGATACCAACTGTAACACCCCAGAATTTCAAAGACCGAAAAGAATGAAATAATAATATAATTAATAGGACGATGGCGGAAACATCGTCTTCTGGGAATGTCACTACTACAAGATTATTGTTTAAATAACTAAGTGATAAAACCAAACATAATTAAATACTATAAGTAAATTAATTACTTAGATTAAAATCGAAAAGAGAAAACTATCTCAAACTAAAGAGAAGTCTAGAACTAAACCCCTAATAGATTATTTCTCGCATCTCAGCCCGAGCCCAAAATCAAAGAAAATCCCCATCAACAAAACCTGCAAAATATACAACAAATATCCACAATCAGTGGGGAGTAACTAGCAGTTCTCCCATAACAAAAGCAATCAAAGTACGACTCAGACATAGATTAATAAGAAAGGAAATAATTAAGTCAAGTTAACTACAATATGCATTCACTTCCATATAACTCACAAATAACGCAAATGAATAATAAATAACAAATGAGTTGGATAAAAATAAATAAATCATCTCAAGAGTACTTTTAGAAAAATAAAAGTATAGGTAAAACAAGTGTCTGAGACAGAAACCGAACGCTAGTGATTCGCAAATGACTTCCTAAGGTTTGTCAGATCGCAATCTCCAGGTCAGTCTATGGGCTTACGTTCCCCACTGCCTGTGTCTAAGAATGGCCAAACTCCCATGCGAGGGTAGAACACGCGAGAACTCCACGACCTCTCGGACGACAACAATTAACCCAGGCTTACCCCTAGTTCGCAAACCAGGTGGTTGGCATGTTCTTCACCGGGGGACTACATCTATCCCACCGGATGTTCTTATCTCAAAAATAAAATCATAAATATCATCAAAGTATTATTCATCTGAAAAAAAATATATTCGTCAAAAGGGATGCCACCCGGCCTTATACCCATAATTCATCAAAAGTAATTCTTCAAAAATCCTCAAAATAAATCACTTACAAATTTTCAACAAATATCTCCCACAATAAAACTTAATCATCTCTAAACATCATCAATGATATTATCTGTGGTTTTTTTTACAGCAACCACACTCAATCACAAATACATCACCAATTAACTCTAAATCATATTCATTAAAAGAGTAATAACAATTAAATCATTTTATTTCATAAATCAAACCTAAACATGTGGCTACCCAAATGATGCATACAGTATACTACTGAAAATCAGCAACCCGAGAATATATTAAATTATGATTTATTTCGATTTACAAGCCCTCAAACAATTTAAAAGTGTATCCTCAATTTCATCACAAAAACACCATAATAATTATGAAACTAACAAATTCGAGCAGTAAAATCACACAAAAATTATCATATGACCCTAATGTCTCTCCTGACATGGTAAAATTTTTATTTATAATTTTCGGACTTTAAAAGTATTTTTAACGGTTAATATACGAGATTCCTCAAATAAGCCATTATAATAATTAAAAATATAAACAGACGCCCAAAAATTACCAAAAATTTACATAACATGTAAACGGAAATACATATTATTCAAATAAATTAAATTTTCTGCCTCTATAAATAATTTTCATGAATTATATCTTGGCTGAATAGAAATTACAAAAACAGATATATCAATTAATTAAAACAGTATACAGTAGATAAAATTTATTCTAAGTCATGAAATACATTATACGCATGTAACATGATCTAAGAAAAATGATTTCATCAATTTTAACGGTCGTTCAATAATTATTATGAAATTTAGCCAAAAACGCACAAAATACTAATTAAATCAAATAAATATTAAAAATCATGCGAAAATTATTTTTCTCTACACAGTATTCACATAGCATGTGTCACGTATGTTCATGTCAAATTTCATCAAAAATATCATTCAAAAAGTATTTTAGATAATTCCTAACGTATTAATTTAATACCGAACAATACCCTAATCACTATGGTTCTAAGATAACAACTAGTTACCTGGATCATCGGGAGGAGAGCTGAGTCTAAAGAGACAATCACGAGTTAAGCATACAATCCAAATCCTCTTCTAACCCCAAGGCATAACGAACGAGAATTGTAGCAACAAGTCACTAGGCATTTCTTCTTGAACGTTGAAAACTCTTGTTTCGCACTGCTCTGTTACGACCATGATTCCTGATGATCTACAGCTTAGATTCTAAATCGCGCCGGTCAGAATGTAGAACAAGACGTTATAAACGTTGTGTCCAAATTTGAAGACGATCCAACGGTTAGATCTCCGGCTACGGTTATTTTCGTGAAGGTGCGACAGGAAAAACCGGGTTGAACTTTCTATTCTTTTGCTCTTCCTTTTCTCTCTTTCTTTTCTTGAAACGGTGGGGGGTAAATGAGAATGATGCTGCTGAACTTCTTTGAATAAAAATCAGAATTTTATGGATGTTTAATGGTTGAAATAAAGGGTTTTAATGAAGGAGAATGATTAGGGGGTTACAAAGCAACAAAGAGTCATGAGAAAAACAAAAGAGAAAAGAAAAGGAGAAGGCTCCCCTTAATCCTTCACTTGGCCGGCTGCCCCAAGCCCAACACCCACACAAAACTTTCGGCCCAATTCAACAATGATCCATGCTCCGAAAGCCCGATCCGCGATAAAGCGGTTAATTCCTAAATCGCGCCTAAATTTTGAAAATACTTAATAATAAAAATAATTCTAATAAATTATATTATAAATATAAATATAATGCACACACTAACACACCATATAATAAAATATTAATTCGGCTCCTAAATTATAAAGAATAAAAATCATTGGTCTAGAGAAAATAATAAATTATTTATTTATTTATTTTTACGAAAAGAATATCATTTTAAAATAAACTAACTCCAAAAATAAAGAGTGAAAATTACGGGGTGTTACAAACACTCCCCCTTAAAAGAGTTTCGTCCTCGAAACTTCAAAACAACCAAGAGACAAAAGAGAATACTCTAGATAAAGAACATTAAGAAAACGAGAAATCGATGGATTTTCGTTAAGAACTAAACAACTTTGCGGGTATAAAATTTTATAACTCAAATAATATATAATTTATTTTGGAAGACCAAAGAGTTGTAGTAAAGAAGCACGGTAACAACCATCATTTATACAATGTGAAAGAATCAAAGACAAGTAGAAAGTTTTAGGTAAAAACGTTTGCACACTATACTATAGGTAATTTTGTAAAAGAAGCAGAAATAAATAGTTACGTAAAATTATAAAAGAATAAATCCGATCATACATAAATATTTTGAGAAAAGAAACGAAGAAGAAAAAGTTCGTAAATAGATAGCCAAATCAATTTAAATAGAGGTAACCACACGGGCTTATACTCCACATAAAGAGTTAAGAGCACTTTAATAAAGAGTAGCTAGCTGCTTTATTAAAATAGCACTTACGAACACAAATCATGACATATGTTATAAGAGCGTACGCCTCCTAAACATATATATGAAAATTAAAGTTCGCAAAAGAAAATGAAAACTTTAAAATAAATTTCACAACGACGAAACACTAATAATAAATAGGCGATAAAGTAATGAATCATTAACAACAATTATAAAATTTGTTAAGTCGACACAAATGTGCATGGAACCACCCACTGCAATCTAGTATCAACAAAACAATATTTGAAAGCCTTCTTATCAAATCAACATTAGAGTTTACTGGAATCACCCAATATAAACTTAATGTCAACTCAAAAAAGAAATTAAATCAAAACAGATAAAATGCGTCAACTTATCAAATTGACATACAAGTCACAGGAATCACCCATTATGACTCAATATCAACTCAAACAAGTTTAAAATTTAGACTTATCAAATTGACATACAAGTCAAAGGAATCACCCATTATGACTTAATATCAACTCAAACAAGTTTAAAATTTAGACTGAGTATATAAATTTCATTTTCAAAGAATATAAAACAGATCAGTCAAAACCAAATAATTAAATAAGAAGTACTGAAAACAACCGAAAATTTTGATATGAAATGAGAAAGCACTAAATATTTAAACAAGAAACAACAAATAGTAAATGAGATCCTTTCACGCATTTGAGTTCGAAAAAAAATAATGCTAATAAGAAAAGTAAATTAGTAAGTAAAATAAAAGTTGTTGAATGCTAACCTTTAAAACAAAATAGTTTGCGTCTACATTTCAATCTAACACCAAGACAACTCATTAAAGTACTTTCATTTTCAAAGACTACAAAACTTATTACCATAATTAAAGGCTAAACAAAAATTAGCATGAAAAATAAAAATATTATAAGGAAAATATTTATAACTATAGATGGTCAAATACGGTAAGAGAAATTTGAAGACAATTGAAATTAAACGTTTTTCAAAAGAGTATGTCAAAATATTAACAATAACAAAATTTGAAAGTCATAAAATAACTCTAACATAAGTATAAAATTTATTAAGTTCAAAGATCTAAAATATAATTTGGAATATAAATTCAAATTAGAAAGTTTTGTAAATAATAAAACAGATACGTAGTACTCACATAATAAACAACACTTAATTGAAAAAGAACAGAAAATATATACTGTCTCACATAATAACATATACTATCAAGCAACTAGCAAATAAAATAAATGCAATGCAACACACAAGACTATATTAAAATAAAATTAAAGCTTATTTCTAAATTGCAAAACACAAAACAAATTAAATACAACGAAACCGAGAAGTCTATAAATTACTTCGCTTTCGCTGCACACTCTTGATAAAAGAGAAAATAAATTTCATGTAAGAGGCCCTGCAAATAAGATTAGCAAACTTGGTAGACTAATTCCACCAATAATACAAATAACTATACATATAACATATGCTCCATAAGCATGAGAGCACATCACATTCCCATAGGGCTTCCCTTTACTTCCTCTACCCATCACACTCTCATTATAGTGAAACAACTAAACTTAATTCTAAAAAAAATTTATATCCTATGGCTAACTAATAATTCTAAAGAATCATTAGCAACTCTTTTTCAGAGTTTAGGAGCGTTTTGCTCTGATACCAACTGTAACACCCCAGAATTTCAAAGACCGAAAAGAATGAAATAATAATATAATTAATAGGACGATGGCGGAAACATCGTCTTCTGGGAATGTCACTACTACAAGATTATTGTTTAAATAACTAAGTGATAAAACCAAACATAATTAAATACTATAAGTAAATTAATTACTTAGATTAAAATCGAAAAGAGAAAACTATCTCAAACTAAAGAGAAGTCTAGAACTAAAACCCCTAATAGATTATTTCTCGCATCTCAACCCGAGCCCAAAATCAAAGAAAATCCCCATCAACAAAACCTGCAAAATATACAACAAATATCCACAATCAGTGGGGAGTAACTAGCAGTTCTCCCATAACAAAAGCAATCAAAGTACGACTCAGACATAGATTAATAAGAAAGGAAATAATTAAGTCAAGTTAACTACAATATGCATTCACTTCCATATAACTCACAAATAACGCAAATGAATAATAAATAACAAATGAGTTGGATAAAAATAAATAAATCATCTCAAGAGTACTTTTAGAAAAATAAAAGTATAGGTAAAACAAGTGTCCGAGACGAAAACCGAACGCTAGTGATTCGCAAATGACTTCCTAAGGTTTGTCGAGATCGCAATCTCCAGGTCGATCTATGGGCTTACGTTCCCCACCCGTGTCTAAGAATGGCCAAACTCCGATGCGAGGGTAGAACACGCGAACTCCCCGACCTCTCGGACGACAACAATTAACCCGGGCTTACCCCTAGTTCGCAAACCAGGTGGTTGGCATGTTCTTCACCTGGGGACTACATCTATCCCACCGGATGTTCTTATCTCAAAATAAAATCATAAATATCATCAAAGTATTATTCATCTGAAAAAAAATATATTCGTCAAAAGGGATGCCACCCGGCCTTATACCCATAATTCATCAAAAGTAATTCTTCAAAAATCCTCAAAATAAATCACTTACAAATTTTCAACAAATATCTCCCACAATAAAACTTAATCATCTCTAAACATCATCAATGATATTATACTGGTTTTTTTTTACAGCAACCACACTCAATCACAAATACATCACCAATTAACTCTAAATCATATTCATTAAAAGAGTAATAACAATTAAATCATTTTATTTCATAAATCAAACCTAAACATGTGGCTACCCAAATGATGCATACAGTATACTACTGAAAATCAGCAACCCGAATATATTAAATTATGATTTATTTCGATTTACAAGCCCTCAAACAATTTAAAAGTGTATCCTCAATTTCATCACAAAAACACCATAATAATTATGAAACTAACAAATTCGAGCAGTAAAATCACACAAAAATTATCATATGACCCTAATGTCTCTACTGACATGGTAAAATTTTTATTTATAATTTTCGGACTTTAAAAGTATTTTTAACAGTTAATATACAGATTCCTCAAATAAGCCATTATAATAATTAAAAATATAAACAGACGCCCAAAAATTACCAAAAATTTACATAACATGTAAACGGAAATACATATTATTCAAATAAATTAAATTTTCTGCCTCTATAAATAATTTTCATGAATTATATACTGACTGAATAGAAATTACAAAAACAGATATATCAATTAATTAAAACAGTATACAGTAGATAAAATTTATTCTAAGTCATGAAATACATTATACGCATGTAACATGATCTAAGAAAAATGATTTCATCAATTTTAACAGTCGTTCAATAATTATTATGAAATTTAGCCAAAAACGCACAAAATACTAATTAAATCAAATAAATATTAAAAATCATGCGAAAATTATTTTTCTCTACACAGTATTCACATAGCATGTGTCACGTATGTTCATGTCAAATTTCATCAAAAATATCATTCAAAAAGTATTTTAGATAATTCCTAACGTATTAATTTAATACCGAACAATACCCTAATCACTATGGTTCTAAGATAACAACTAGTTACCTGGATCATCGGGAGGAGAGCTGAGTCTAAAGAGACAATCACGAGTTAAGCATACAATCCAAATCCTCTTCTAACCCCAAGGCATAACGAACGAGAATTGTAGCAACAAGTCACTAGGCATTTCTTCTTGAACGTTGAAAACTCTTGTTTCGCACTGCTCTGTTACGACCATGATTCCTGATGATCTACAGCTTAGATTCTAAATCGCGCCGGTCAGAATGTAGAACAAGACGTTATAAACGTTGTGTCCAAATTTGAAGACGATCCAACGGTTAGATCTCCGGCTACGGTTATTTTCGTGAAGGTGCGACAGGAAAAACCGGGTTGAACTTTCTATTCTTTTGCTCTTCCTTTTCTCTCTTTCTTTTCTTGAAACGGTGGGGGGTAAATGAGAATGATGCTGCTGAACTTCTTTGAATAAAAATCAGAATTTTATGGATGTTTAATGGTTGAAATAAAGGGTTTTAATGAAGGAGAATGATTAGGGGTTACAAAGCAACAAAGAGTCATGAGAAAAACAAAAGAGAAAAGAAAAGGAGAAGGCTCCCCTTAATCCTTCACTTGGCCGGCTGCCCCAAGCCCAACACCCACACAAAACTTTCGGCCCAATTCAACAATGATCCATGCTCCGAAAGCCCGATACGCGATAAAACGGTTAATTCCTAAATCGCGCCTAAATTTTGAAAATACTTAATAATAAAAATAATTCTAATAAATTATATTATAAATATAAATATAATGCACACACTAACACACCATATAATAAAATATTAATTCGGCTCCTAAATTATAAAGAATAAAAATCATTGGTCTAGAGAAAATAATAAATTATTTATTTATTTATTTTTACGAAAAGAATATCATTTTAAAATAAACTAACTCCAAAAATAAAGAGTGAAAATTACGGGGTGTTACAAACACTCCCCTTAAAAAGAGTTTCGTCCTCGAAACTTCAAAACAACCAAGAGACAAAAGAGAATACTCTAGATAAAGAACATTAAGAAAACGAAAATCGATGGATTTTCGTTAAGAACTAAACAACTTTGCAGGTATAAAATTTTATAACTCAAATAATATATAATTTATTTTGGAAGACCAAAGAGTTGTAGTAAAGAAGCACGGTAACAACCATCATTTATACAATGTGAAAGAATCAAAGACAAGTAGAAAGTTTTAGGTAAAAACGTTTGCACACTATACTATAGGTAATTTTGTAAAAGAAGCAGAAATAAATAGTTACGTAAAATTATAAAAGAATAAATCCGATCATACATAAATATTTTGAGAAAAGAAACGAAGAAGAAAAAGTTCGTAAATAGATAGCCAAATCAATTTAAATAGAGGTAACCACACGGGCTTATACTCCACATAAAGAGTTAAGAGCACTTTAATAAAGAGTAGCTAGCTGCTTTATTAAAATAGCACTTACGAACACAAATCATGACATATGTTATAAGAGCGTACGCCTCCTAAACATATATATGAAAATTAAAGTTCGCAAAAGAAAATGAAAACTTTAAAATAAATTTCACAACGACGAAACACTAATAATAAATAGGCGATAAAGTAATGAATCATTAACAACAATTATAAAATTTGTTAAGTCGACACAAATGTGCATGGAACCACCCACTGCAATCTAGTATCAACAAAACAATATTTGAAAGCCTTCTTATCAAATCAACATTAGAGTTTACTGGAATCACCCAATATAAACTTAATGTCAACTCAAAAAAGAAATTAAATCAAAACAGATAAAATGCGTCAACTTATCAAATTGACATACAAGTCACAGGAATCACCCATTATGACTCAATATCAACTCAAACAAGTTTAAAATTTAGACTTATCAAATTGACATACAAGTCAAAGGAATCACCCATTATGACTTAATATCAACTCAAACAAGTTTAAAATTTAGACTGAGTATATAAATTTCATTTTCAAAGAATATAAAACAGATCAGTCAAAACCAAATAATTAAATAAGAAGTACTGAAAACAACCGAAAATTTTGATATGAAATGAGAAAGCACTAAATATTTAAACAAGAAACAACAAATAGTAAATGAGATCCTTTCACGCATTTGAGTTCGAAAAAAAATAATGCTAATAAGAAAAGTAAATTAGTAAGTAAAATAAAAGTTGTTGAATGCTAACCTTTAAAACAAAATAGTTTGCGTCTACATTTCAATCTAACACCAAGACAACTCATTAAAGTACTTTCATTTTCAAAGACTACAAAACTTATTACCATAATTAAAGGCTAAACAAAAATTAGCATGAAAAATAAAAATATTATAAGGAAAATATTTATAACTATAGATGGTCAAATACGGTAAGAGAAATTTGAAGACAATTGAAATTAAACGTTTTTCAAAAGAGTATGTCAAAATATTAACAATAACAAAATTTGAAAGTCATAAAATAACTCTAACATAAGTATAAAATTTATTAAGTTCAAAGATCTAAAATATAATTTGGAATATAAATTCAAATTAGAAAGTTTTGTAAATAATAAAACAGATACGTAGTACTCACATAATAAACAACACTTAATTGAAAAAGAACAAAAATATATACTGTCTCACATAATAACATATACTATCAAGCAACTAGCAAATAAAATAAATGCAATGCAACACACAAGACTATATTAAAATAAAATTAAAGCTTATTTCTAAATTGCAAAACACAAAACAAATTAAATACAACGAAACCGAGAAGTCTATAAATTACTTCGCTTTACGCACACTCGATAAAAGAGAAAATAAATTTCATGTAAGAGGCCCCGCAAATAAGATTAGCAAACTTGGTAGACTAATTCCACCAATAATACAAATAACTATACATATAACATATGCTCCATAAGCATGAGAGCACATCACATTCCCATAGGGCTTCCCTTTACTTCCTCACCCATCACACTCTCATTATAGTGAAACAACTAAACTTAATTCTAAAAAAAATTTATATCCTATGGCTAACTAATAATTCTAAAGAATCATTAGCAACTCTTTTTCGAGTTTAGGAGCGTTTTTGCTCGATACCAACCGTAACACCCCAGAATTTCAAAGACCGAAAAGAATGAAATAATAATATAATTAATAGGACGATGGCGGAAACATCGTCTTCCGGGAATGTCACTACTACAAGATTATTGTTTAAATAACTAAGTGATAAAACCAAACATAATTAAATACTATAAGTAAATTAATTACTTAGATTAAAATCGAAAAGAGAAAACTATCTCAAACTAAAGAGAAGTCTAGAACTAAAACCCCTAATAGATTATTTCTCGCATCTCAACCCGAGCCCAAAATCAAAGAAAATCCCCATCAACAAAACCCGCAAAATATACAACAAATATCCACAATCGGTGGGGAGTAACTAGCAGTTCTCCCATAACAAAAGCAATCAAAGTACGACTCGAGACATAGATTAATAAGAAAGGAAATAATTAAGTCAAGTTAACTACAATATGCATTCACTTCCATATAACTCACAAATAACGCAAATGAATAATAAATAACAAATGAGTTGGATAAAAATAAATAAATCATCTCAAGAGTACTTTTAGAAAAATAAAAGTATAGGTAAAACAAGTGTCCGAGACAAAACCGAACGCTAGTGATTCGCAAATGACTTCCTAAGGTTTGTCGGATCGCAATCTCCGTGTCGCCTATGGGCTTACGTTCCCCACCGCCCGTGTCTAAGAATGGCCAAACTCCCGATGCGGGGGTAGAACACGCAGAACTCCCCGACCTCTCGGACGACAACAATTAACCCAGGCTTACCCCTAGTTCGCAAAACCAGGTGGTTGGCATGTTCTTCACCGGGGACTACATCTATCCCACCGGATGTTCTTATCTCAAAATAAAATCATAAATATCATCAAAGTATTATTCATCTGAAAAAAAATATATTCGTCAAAAGGGATGCCACCCGGCCTTATACCCATAATTCATCAAAAGTAATTCTTCAAAAATCCTCAAAATAAATCACTTACAAATTTTCAACAAATATCTCCCACAATAAAACTTAATCATCTCTAAACATCATCAATGATATTATACTGGTTTTTTTTTACAAAGAACCACACTCAATCACAAATACATCACCAATTAACTCTAAATCATATTCATTAAAAGAGTAATAACAATTAAATCATTTTATTTCATAAATCAAACCTAAACATGTGGCTACCCAAATGATGCATACAGTATACTACTGAAAATCAGCAACCCAGAATATATTAAATTATGATTTATTTCTGATTTACAAGCCCTCAAACAATTTAAAAGTGTATCCTCAATTTCATCACAAAAACACCATAATAATTATGAAACTAACAAATTCGAGCAGTAAAATCACACAAAAATTATCATATGACCCTAATGTCTCTACTGACATGGTAAAATTTTTATTTATAATTTTCGGACTTTAAAAGTATTTTTAACAGTTAATATACGAGATTCCTCAAATAAGCCATTATAATAATTAAAAATATAAACAGACGCCCAAAAATTACCAAAAATTTACATAACATGTAAACGGAAATACATATTATTCAAATAAATTAAATTTTCTGCCTCTATAAATAATTTTCATGAATTATATACTGGTTGAATAGAAATTACAAAAACAGATATATCAATTAATTAAAACAGTATACAGTAGATAAAATTTATTCTAAGTCATGAAATACATTATACGCATGTAACATGATCTAAGAAAAATGATTTCATCAATTTTAACAGTCGTTCAATAATTATTATGAAATTTAGCCAAAAACGCACAAAATACTAATTAAATCAAATAAATATTAAAAATCATGCGAAAATTATTTTTCTCTACACAGTATTCACATAGCATGTGTCACGTATGTTCATGTCAAATTTCATCAAAAATATCATTCAAAAAGTATTTTAGATAATTCCTAACGTATTAATTTAATACCGAACAATACCCTAATCACTATGGTTCTAAGATAACAACTAGTTACCTGGATCATCGGGAGGAGAGCTGAGTCTAAAGAGACAATCACGAGTTAAGCATACAATCCAAATCCTCTTCTAACCCCAAGGCATAACGAACGAGAATTGTAGCAACAAGTCACTAGGCATTTCTTCTTGAACGTTGAAAACTCTTGTTTCGCACTGCTCTGTTACGACCATGATTCCTGATGATCTACAGCTTAGATTCTAAATCGCGCCGGTCAGAATGTAGAACAAGACGTTATAAACGTTGTGTCCAAATTTGAAGACGATCCAACGGTTAGATCTCCGGCTACGGTTATTTTCGTGAAGGTGCGACAGGAAAAACGGGGTTGAACTTTCTATTCTTTTGCTCTTCCTTTTCTCTCTTTCTTTTCTTGAAACGGTGGGGGTAAATGAGAATGATGCTGCTGAACTTCTTTGAATAAAAATCAGAATTTTATGGATGTTTAATGGTTGAAATAAAGGGTTTTAATGAAGGAGAATGATTAGGGGGTTACAAAGCAACAAAGAGTCATGAGAAAAACAAAAGAGAAAAGAAAAGGAGAAGGCTCCCCTTAATCCTTCACTTGGCCGGCTGCCCCAAGCCCAACACCCCACACAAAACTTTCGGCCCAATTCAACAATGATCCATGCTCCGAAAGCCCGATACGCGATAAAACGGTTAATTCCTAAATCGCGCCTAAATTTTGAAAATACTTAATAATAAAAATAATTCTAATAAATTATATTATAAATATAAATATAATGCACACACTAACACACCATATAATAAAATATTAATTCGGCTCCTAAATTATAAAGAATAAAAATCATTGGTCTAGAGAAAATAATAAATTATTTATTTATTTATTTTTACGAAAAGAATATCATTTTAAAATAAACTAACTCCAAAAATAAAGAGTGAAAATTACGGGGTGTTACAAACACTCCCCTTAAAAGAGTTTCGTCCTCGAAACTTCAAAACAACCAAGAGACAAAAGAGAATACTCTAGATAAAGAACATTAAGAAAACAGAAATCGATGGATTTTCGTTAAGAACTAAACAACTTTGCAGGTATAAAATTTTATAACTCAAATAATATATAATTTATTTTGGAAGACCAAAGAGTTGTAGTAAAGAAGCACGGTAACAACCATCATTTATACAATGTGAAAGAATCAAAGACAAGTAGAAAGTTTTAGGTAAAAACGTTTGCACACTATACTATAGGTAATTTTGTAAAAGAAGCAGAAATAAATAGTTACGTAAAATTATAAAAGAATAAATCCGATCATACATAAATATTTTGAGAAAAGAAACGAAGAAGAAAAAGTTCGTAAATAGATAGCCAAATCAATTTAAATAGAGGTAACCACACGGGCTTATACTCCACATAAAGAGTTAAGAGCACTTTAATAAAAAGTAGCTAGTCGCTTTATTAAAATAGCACTTACGAACACAAATCATGACATATGTTATAAGAGCGTACGCCTCCTAAACATATATATGAAAATTAAAGTTCGCAAAAGAAAATGAAAACTTTAAAATAAATTTCACAACGACGAAACACTAATAATAAATAGGCGATAAAGTAATGAATCATTAACAACAATTATAAAATTTGTTAAGTCGACACAAATGTGCATGGAACCACCCACTGCAATCTAGTATCAACAAAACAATATTTGAAAGCCTTCTTATCAAATCAACATTAGAGTTTACTGGAATCACCCAATATAAACTTAATGTCAACTCAAAAAAGAAATTAAATCAAAACAGATAAAATGCGTCAACTTATCAAATTGACATACAAGTCACAGGAATCACCCATTATGACTCAATATCAACTCAAACAAGTTTAAAATTTAGACTTATCAAATTGACATACAAGTCAAAGGAATCACCCATTATGACTTAATATCAACTCAAACAAGTTTAAAATTTAGACTGAGTATATAAATTTCATTTTCAAAGAATATAAAACAGATCAGTCAAAACCAAATAATTAAATAAGAAGTACCGAAAACAACCGAAAATTTTGATATGAAATGAGAAAGCACTAAATATTTAAACAAGAAACAACAAATAGTAAATGAGATCCTTTCACGCATTTGAGTTCGAAAAAAATAATGCTAATAAGAAAAGTAAATTAGTAAGTAAAATAAAAGTTGTTGAATGCTAACCTTTAAAACAAAATAGTTTGCGTCTACATTTCAATCTAACACCAAGACAACTCATTAAAGTACTTTCATTTTCAAAGACTACAAAACTTATTACCATAATTAAAGGCTAAACAAAAATTAGCATGAAAAATAAAAATATTATAAGGAAAATATTTATAACTATAGATGGTCAAATACGGTAAGAGAAATTTGAAGACAATTGAAATTAAACGTTTTTCAAAAGAGTATGTCAAAATATTAACAATAACAAAATTTGAAAGTCATAAAATAACTCTAACATAAGTATAAAATTTATTAAGTTCAAAGATCTAAAATATAATTTGGAATATAAATTCAAATTAGAAAGTTTTGTAAATAATAAAACAGATACGTAGTACTCACATAATAAACAACACTTAATTGAAAAAGAACAGAAAATATATACTGTCTCACATAATAACATATACTATCAAGCAACTAGCAAATAAAATAAATGCAATGCAACACACAAGACTATATTAAAATAAAATTAAAGCTTATTTCTAAATTGCAAAACACAAAACAAATTAAATACAACGAAACCGAGAAGTCTATAAATTACTTCGCTTTCGCTGCACACTCGATAAAAGAGAAAATAAATTTCATGTAAGAGGCCCCGCAAATAAGATTAGCAAACTTGGTAGACTAATTCCACCAATAATACAAATAACTATACATATAACATATGCTCCATAAGCATGAGAGCACATCACATTCCCATAGGGCTTCCCTTTACTTCCTCTACCCATCACACTCTCATTATAGTGAAACAACTAAACTTAATTCTAAAAAAAAATTTATATCCTATGGCTAACTAATAATTCTAAAGAATCATTAGCAACTCTTTTTCGAGTTTAGGAGCGTTTTGCTCGATACCAACCGTAACACCCCGAATTTCAAAGACCGAAAAGAATGAAATAATAATATAATTAATAGGACGATGGCGGAAACATCGTCTTCCCGGGAATGTCACTACTACAAGATTATTGTTTAAATAACTAAGTGATAAAACCAAACATAATTAAATACTATAAGTAAATTAATTACTTAGATTAAAATCGAAAAGAGAAAACTATCTCAAACTAAAGAGAAGTCTAGAACTAAAACCCCTAATAGATTATTTCTCGCATCTCAACCCGAGCCCAAAATCAAAGAAAATCCCCATCAACAAAACCCGCAAAATATACAACAAATATCCACAATCGGTGGGGAGTAACTAGCGCTTCTCCCATAACAAAAGCAATCAAAGTACGACTCGGACATAGATTAATAAGAAAGGAAATAATTAAGTCAAGTTAACTACAATATGCATTCACTTCCATATAACTCACAAATAACGCAAATGAATAATAAATAACAAATGAGTTGGATAAAAATAAATAAATCATCTCAAGAGTACTTTTAGAAAAATAAAAGTATAGGTAAAACAAGTGTCCGAGACGTAAACCGAACGCTAGTGATTCGCAAATGACTTCCTAAGGTTTGTCGATCGCAATCTCCGGGTCAGTCTATGGGCTTACGTTCCCCACTGCCTGTGTCTAAGAATGGCCAAACTCCCGATGCAGGGTAGAACACGCAGAACTCCCTGACCTCTCGGACGACAACAATTAACCCAGGCTTACCCCTAGTTCGCAAACCAGGTGGTTGGCATGTTCTTCACCGGGGACTACATCTATCCCACCGGATGTTCTTATCTCAAAATAAAATCATAAATATCATCAAAGTATTATTCATCTGAAAAAAAATATATTCGTCAAAAGGGATGCCACCCGGCCTTATACCCATAATTCATCAAAAGTAATTCTTCAAAAATCCTCAAAATAAATCACTTACAAATTTTCAACAAATATCTCCCATAATAAAACTTAATCATCTCTAAACATCATCAATGATATTATACTTGGTTTTTTTTAACAAAGAACCACACTCAATCACAAATACATCACCAATTAACTCTAAATCATATTCATTAAAAGAGTAATAACAATTAAATCATTTTATTTCATAAATCAAACCTAAACATGTGGCTACCCAAATGATGCATACAGTATACTACTGAAAATCAGCAACCCAGAATATATTAAATTATGATTTATTTCTGATTTACAAGCCCTCAAACAATTTAAAAGTGTATCCTCAATTTCATCACAAAAACACCATAATAATTATGAAACTAACAAATTCGAGCAGTAAAATCACACAAAAATTATCATATGACCCTAATGTCTCTACTGACATGGTAAAATTTTTATTTATAATTTTCGGACTTTAAAAGTATTTTTAACAGTTAATATACAGATTCCTCAAATAAGCCATTATAATAATTAAAAATATAAACAGACGCCCAAAAATTACCAAAAATTTACATAACATGTAAACGGAAATACATATTATTCAAATAAATTAAATTTTCTGCCTCTATAAATAATTTTCATGAATTATATACTGACTGAATAGAAATTACAAAAACAGATATATCAATTAATTAAAACAGTATACAGTAGATAAAATTTATTCTAAGTCATGAAATACATTATACGCATGTAACATGATCTAAGAAAAATGATTTCATCAATTTTAACAGTCGTTCAATAATTATTATGAAATTTAGCCAAAAACGCACAAAATACTAATTAAATCAAATAAATATTAAAAATCATGCGAAAATTATTTTTCTCTACACAGTATTCACATAGCATGTGTCACGTATGTTCATGTCAAATTTCATCAAAAATATCATTCAAAAAGTATTTTAGATAATTCCTAACGTATTAATTTAATACCGAACAATACCCTAATCACTATGGTTCTAAGATAACAACTAGTTACCTGGATCATCGGGAGGAGAGCTGAGTCTAAAGAGACAATCACGAGTTAAGCATGCAATCCAAATCCTCTTCTAACCCCAAGGCATAACGAACGAGAATTGTAGCAACAAGTCACTAGGCATTTCTTCTTGAACGTTGAAAACTCTTGTTTCGCACTGCTCTGTTACGACCATGATTCCTGATGATCTACAGCTTAGATTCTAAATCGCGCCGGTCAGAATGTAGAACAAGACGTTATAAACGTTGTGTTCAAATTTGAAGACGATCCAACGGTTAGATCTCCGGCTACGGTTATTTTCGTGAAGGTGCGACAGGAAAAACCGGGTTGAACTTTCTATTCTTTTGCTCTTCCTTTTCTCTCTTTCTTTTCTTGAAACGGTGGGGGGTAAATGAGAATGATGCTGCTGAACTTCTTTGAATAAAAATCAGAATTTTATGGATGTTTAATGGTTGAAATAAAGGGTTTTAATGAAGGAGAATGATTAGGGGGTTACAAAGCAACAAAGAGTCATGAGAAAAAGAAAAGAGAAAAGAAAAGGAGAAGGCTCCCCTTAATCCTTCACTTGGCCGGCTGCCCCAAGCCCAACACCCACACAAAACTTTCGGCCCAATTCAACAATGATCCATGCTCCGAAAGCCCGATACGCGATAAAACGGTTAATTCCTAAATCGCGCCTAAATTTTGAAAATACTTAATAATAAAAATAATTCTAATAAATTATATTATAAATATAAATATAATGCACACACTAACACACCATATAATAAAATATTAATTCGGCTCCTAAATTATAAAGAATAAAAATCATTGGTCTAGAGAAAATAATAAATTATTTATTTATTTATTTTTACGAAAAGAATATCATTTTAAAATAAACTAACTCCAAAAATAAAGAGTGAAAATTACGGGGTGTTACAAACACTCCCCTTAAAAGAGTTTCGTCCTCGAAACTTCAAAACAACCAAGAGACAAAAGAGAATACTCTAGATAAAGAACATTAAGAAAACAGAAATCGATGGATTTTCGTTAAGAACTAAACAACTTTGCAGGTATAAAATTTTATAACTCAAATAATATATAATTTATTTTGGAAGACCAAAGAGTTGTAGTAAAGAAGCACGGTAACAACCATCATTTATACAATGTGAAAGAATCAAAGACAAGTAGAAAGTTTTAGGTAAAAACGTTTGCACACTATACTATAGGTAATTTTGTAAAAGAAGCAGAAATAAATAGTTACGTAAAATTATAAAAGAATAAATCCGATCATACATAAATATTTTGAGAAAAGAAACGAAGAAGAAAAAGTTCGTAAATAGATAGCCAAATCAATTTAAATAGAGGTAACCACACGGGCTTATACTCCACATAAAGAGTTAAGACCACTTTAATAAAGAGTAGCTAGCTGCTTTATTAAAATAGCACTTACGAACACAAATCATGACATATGTTATAAGAGCGTACGCCTCCTAAACATATATATGAAAATTAAAGTTCGCAAAAGAAAATGAAAACTTTAAAATAAATTTCACAACGACGAAACACTAATAATAAATAGGCGATAAAGTAATGAATCATTAACAACAATTATAAAATTTGTTAAGTCGACACAAATGTGCATGGAACCACCCACTGCAATCTAGTATCAACAAAACAATATTTGAAAGCCTTCTTATCAAATCAACATTAGAGTTTACTGGAATCACCCAATATAAACTTAATGTCAACTCAAATAAGAAATTAAATCAAAACAGATAAAATGCGTCAACTTATCAAATTGACATACAAGTCACAGGAATCACCCATTATGACTCAATATCAACTCAAACAAGTTTAAAATTTAGACTTATCAAATTGACATACAAGTCAAAGGAATCACCCATTATGACTTAATATCAACTCAAACAAGTTTAAAATTTAGACTGAGTATATAAATTTCATTTTCAAAGAATATAAAACAGATCAGTCAAAACCAAATAATTAAATAAGAAGTACTGAAAACAACCGAAAATTTTGATATGAAATGAGAAAGCACTAAATATTTAAACAAGAAACAACAAATAGTAAATGAGATCCTTTCACGCATTTGAGTTCGAAAAAAAATAATGCTAATAAGAAAAGTAAATTAGTAAGTAAAATAAAAGTTGTTGAATGCTAACCTTTAAAACAAAATAGTTTGCGTCTACATTTCAATCTAACACCAAGACAACTCATTAAAGTACTTTCATTTTCAAAGACTACAAAACTTATTACCATAATTAAAGGCTAAACAAAAATTAGCATGAAAAATAAAAATATTATAAGGAAAATATTTATAACTATAGATGGTCAAATACGGTAAGAGAAATTTGAAGACAATTGAAATTAAACGTTTTTCAAAAGAGTATGTCAAAATATTAACAATAACAAAATTTGAAAGTCATAAAATAACTCTAACATAAGTATAAAATTTATTAAGTTCAAAGATCTAAAATATAATTTGGAATATAAATTCAAATTAGAAAGTTTTGTAAATAATAAAACAGATACGTAGTACTCACATAATAAACAACACTTAATTGAAAAAGAACAGAAAATATATACTGTCTCACATAATAACATATACTATCAAGCAACTAGCAAATAAAATAAATGCAATGCAACACACAAGACTATATTAAAATAAAATTAAAGCTTATTTCTAAATTGCAAAACACAAAACAAATTAAATACAACGAAACCGAGAAGTCTATAAATTACTTCGCTTTCGCTGCACACTCTGATAAAAGAGAAAATAAATTTCATGTAAGAGGCCCTGCAAATAAGATTAGCAAACTTGGTAGACTAATTCCACCAATAATACAAATAACTATACATATAACATATGCTCCATAAGCATGAGAGCACATCACATTCCCATAGGGCTTCCCTTTACTTCCTCTACCCATCACACTCTCATTATAGTGAAACAACTAAACTTAATTCTAAAAAAAATTTATATCCTATGGCTAACTAATAATTCTAAAGAATCATTAGCAACTCTTTTTCAGAGTTTAGGAGCGTTTTGCTCTGATACCAACCGTAACACCCCGGAATTTCAAAGACCGAAAAGAATGAAATAATAATATAATTAATAGGACGATGGCGGAAACATCGTCTTCCGGGGAATGTCACTACTACAAGATTATTGTTTAAATAACTAAGTGATAAAACCAAACATAATTAAATACTATAAGTAAATTAATTACTTAGATTAAAATCGAAAAGAGAAAACTATCTCAAACTAAAGAGAAGTCTAGAACTAAAACCCCTAATAGATTATTTCTCGCATCTCAACCCGAGCCCAAAATCAAAGAAAATCCCCATCAACAAAACCTGCAAAATATACAACAAATATCCACAATCAGTGGGGAGTAACTAGCAGTTCTCCCATAACAAAAGCAATCAAAGTACGACTCAGACATAGATTAATAAGAAAGGAAATAATTAAGTCAAGTTAACTACAATATGCATTCACTTCCATATAACTCACAAATAACGCAAATGAATAATAAATAACAAATGAGTTGGATAAAAATAAATAAATCATCTCAAGAGTACTTTTAGAAAAATAAAAGTATAGGTAAAACAAGTGTCCGAGACAAAACCGAACGCTAGTGATTCGCAAATGACTTCCTAAGGTTTGTCGATCGCAATCTCCAGTCCGCCTATGGGCTTACGTTCCCCACCGCCCGTGTCTAAGAATGGCCAAACTCCCGATGCGGGGGTAGAACACGCAGAACTCCCCGACCTCTCGGACGACAACAATTAACCCGAGCTTACCCCTAGTTCGCAAACCAGGTGGTTGGCATGTTCTTCACCGGGGACTACATCTATCCCACCGGATGTTCTTATCTCAAAATAAAATCATAAATATCATCAAAGTATTATTCATCTGAAAAAAAATATATTCGTCAAAAGGGATGCCACCCGGCCTTATACCCATAATTCATCAAAAGTAATTCTTCAAAAATCCTCAAAATAAATCACTTACAAATTTTCAACAAATATCTCCCACAATAAAACTTAATCATCTCTAAACATCATCAATGATATTATACTGGTTTTTTTTAACAAAGAACCACACTCAATCACAAATACATCACCAATTAACTCTAAATCATATTCATTAAAAGAGTAATAACAATTAAATCATTTTATTTCATAAATCAAACCTAAACATGTGGCTACCCAAATGATGCATACAGTATACTACCGAAAATCAGCAACCCAGAATATATTAAATTATGATTTATTTCTGATTTACAAGCCCTCAAACAATTTAAAAGTGTATCCTCAATTTCATCACAAAAACACCATAATAATTATGAAACTAACAAATTCGAGCAGTAAAATCACACAAAAATTATCATATGACCCTAATGTCTCTACTGACATGGTAAAATTTTTATTTATAATTTTCGGACTTTAAAAGTATTTTTAACAGCTTAATATACGATTCCTCAAATAAGCCATTATAATAATTAAAAATATAAACAGACGCCCAAAAATTACCAAAAATTTACATAACATGTAAACAGAAATACATATTATTCAAATAAATTAAATTTTCTGCCTCTATAAATAATTTTCATGAATTATATACTGACTGAATAGAAATTACAAAAACAGATATATCAATTAATTAAAACAGTATACAGTAGATAAAATTTATTCTAAGTCATGAAATACATTATACGCATGTAACATGATCTAAGAAAAATGATTTCATCAATTTTAACAGTCGTTCAATAATTATTATGAAATTTAGCCAAAAACGCACAAAATACTAATTAAATCAAATAAATATTAAAAATCATGCGAAAATTATTTTTCTCTACACAGTATTCACATAGCATGTGTCACGTATGTTCATGTCAAATTTCATCAAAAATATCATTCAAAAAGTATTTTAGATAATTCCTAACGTATTAATTTAATACCGAACAATACCCTAATCACTATGGTTCTAAGATAACAACTAGTTACCTGGATCATCGGGAGGAGAGCTGAGTCTAAAGAGACAATCACGAGTTAAGCATGCAATCCAAATCCTCTTCTAACCCCAAGGCATAACGAACGAGAATTGTAGCAACAAGTCACTAGGCATTTCTTCTTGAACGTTGAAAACTCTTGTTTCGCACTGCTCTGTTACGACCATGATTCCTGATGATCTACAGCTTAGATTCTAAATCGCGCCGGTCAGAATGTAGAACAAGACGTTATAAACGTTGTGTTCAAATTTGAAGACGATCCAACGGTTAGATCTCCGGCTACGGTTATTTTCGTGAAGGTGCGACAGGAAAAACCGGGTTGAACTTTCTATTCTTTTGCTCTTCCTTTTCTCTCTTTCTTTTCTTGAAACGGTGGGGGGTAAATGAGAATGATGCTGCTGAACTTCTTTGAATAAAAATCAGAATTTTATGGATGTTTAATGGTTGAAATAAAGGGTTTTAATGAAGGAGAATGATTAGGGGGTTACAAAGCAACAAAGAGTCATGAGAAAAACAAAAGAGAAAAGAAAAGGAGAAGGCTCCCCTTAATCCTTCACTTGGCCGGCTGCCCCAAGCCCAACACCCACACAAAACTTTCGGCCCAATTCAACAATGATCCATGCTCCGAAAGCCTGATACGCGATAAAACGGTTAATTCCTAAATCGCGCCTAAATTTTGAAAATACTTAATAATAAAAATAATTCTAATAAATTATATTATAAATATAAATATAATGCACACACTAACACACCATATAATAAAATATTAATTCGGCTCCTAAATTATAAAGAATAAAAATCATTGGTCTAGAGAAAATAATAAATTATTTATTTATTTATTTTTACGAAAAGAATATCATTTTAAAATAAACTAACTCCAAAAATAAAGAGTGAAAATTACGGGGTGTTACAGTCCAACATACAAGCAGCGATCATTCCTATCAAGAGAAATTACTCCCCCTCTTTCAGATAAGGGCAAAGGACCTGCTTCCGCTTCGGCTGCTCCCACAGAGGACTCAGATGAGGAGACTTATGCCGCCTTTGCCAAACTGCCGAAGGCTGAACGTGAACGGCTTAAGCAGGAGTTGTTCAAGTGCTACCCTGAGTCCTACATAAAGGGCTTAAGGGGAGCATCAGATGGGCATGTAGGCTACATGTCACACCTTGCTACCGAGGTAAAGTTTGTTGCCGCCATTATTTTTGTACTTGTACAAATTTCTGATTTACTTTGCAACTCGTCTAATGACTTGCTTGATCTTTGTTATTTTAGCTTCTTGCTCGCAGTATTTTAACTGAGGAATGGGCGAGAGAGCTTAGAAAGGAAAATAAACAGCTCGTCCATCAAGCTACAACGGCTGGCGACAGGGCCATGCACGACATTCAAATGGCGAAAACTCTCCATCGCCAGTCACGGGAGGCCTGGGAGAAGAGGTCAGCCGAGCTGGAGGCCAGCAACAAAAACTATCTTGTCGCTATCAACAAGTTGTACAAGGACCAAGACCAATTGAAATTGGCCTTGGACACCGTCTCAGCCGAGTTAAAGGGTGAGAGAGATATTGTTCTTTTGGCCGCTATTCAACTGAGGAGGGAAAATATCCTCCTAAGGGCGAGGAATGCTCGTCTGAAAAAGGAAGCAGCCCAGGCCTTTGATGATGCTAAGGAAGGCCTTAATCAGGTTATTGAGACGTCCAAAGACTGGGCCATCAAGGCTTTTGAGATGCTGGCCGAGCCTCATGAAGTTCCCAGCTTTCCACGGCGTCTGGACTTTCAGGAGAGCATACACCGTGCAATGGTGACTGCTCAACAGCCTTCTGAATTCCTGGACTCAGATGAAGAGGTTGCTGACGAGGAAGAGACTCCTGAGGACGATCAAGGAACAGATGCTAAATGAAGTGCCTAGTTTTAGGTTTATTCTCCTAAGTTTCTTGGCTTGTTTGCCGTTGTAGCTTAGTCTTTTTCTTCTTTTTGCTTTAGACTAAGTTGTAAGCATTTATGATGAGTATATAATGAAATGACTTTTTGCCCATGCTTGTCCTTGCTTTTATTGCACTTCAATTTTTATCAACTGGGACTCGTCTTGTTCTTCTCTTTGCTTTTGGACGATCTTCAAACATACCGCAAATTAGTGCAAGTACAGGTAAAGCTTGTCCTACTTTTCGGAATGAGCATCGTCCTTATCTTTGGACAATCTTCAAGCTTGGTTAAGGAAGGGTTGAGTTTCGTCCTTGTCTTTGGACGGTTTTCATTTTCCCTTGAAGAAGGCAAGTATAAATGAGACTGGTCCTGATCTTTGGACGATCTTCAAGCTTAGTTAAGGGTGAATTTCGTCCTTGTCTTTGGACGGTTTTCATCTTCCCTTAAAGAAACTAAGTATAAATGAGACTCGTACTGATCTTTGGACGGTCTTCATGCTTAGTTAAGGATGAGTTTCGTCCTTGTCTTTGGACGATTTTCATCTTCCCTTGAGTAACTAAGTATAAATGTGGCTCGTCCTCAGTACTAGGGTCGTCCTAAATATTCGAAGGTTTAGCTGCTTTCCCCCCTTATTGGGCGTAACTCATCTTTGTATCCTGGATGAGTTTTGCACCCAGAAGGAGAGGGGCCAACAGTTGTCGAGCCACAACAAACTCCTTTATTTAGGACAAACTTAGGTATCTGTTTGTAATGTGCATATTGCTTGTTGATGGACGAACCTTGTTATGGTCGGCTTCTTGGAGGGAGCAACGCTCGTCTTTGAGTAGTGAACCCTTACTAGGGCCTCTACTACTTAGTTGACCTGGCATTTAAAAGTAAGATTCCTTTACTAAGGCTTGCTTATTTCTGATCAGCTTTCTTTTAGGGACCATGACGTTTCCCTTAGTAGAGATTATCGTCAATTGGTTGACCATATGTGTGATGTACCTTTTAGGTTTATTACACTTTGGCCGCTCTCTTTGAGGAAGTAATATTCGTTAGAGAAATGGGTATTCCCTGTTTTGAAGTCCATTGACTATCTTTTACTTTGGACGTTTTATTGTTCTTTGTAATTTTGTCTAAGTTATTGTCACTTTTAGACCACTAGACTAACTGGTGGTAAAAATGCCCCAAAGTGAACAACTTAGTAAAAATTTAAGGAGCAATATAAGGAGGAAGTAGAAATTATATTATATGAATTTTGCTTGACTAAGTGTCAAGAAACATGTATACAATTCTTTTTTCTCTTGTTTGTGCCGTGGCACTTGTTTGAGATTACAAACTACTTGTAGAATTCTTGGCGATTAACTGAGTCAGACGTGGTACTTTTTCAAAGTATCTGAGTTCCAAGTGCGCCGTATTGGTCGTCCATCCATGTCTTGGAGACGAAATGTTCCGCTTCGCACTTCCTGGAAAATTAGATAGGGTCCTTCCCAATTTGGTGTTAGTTTTCCCAGTTCCTTAGCTAGTCCAACAGCCTCCATCTTCCTTAGAACCAAATCCCCTACCTTAAGTGGTCGTCTAGCGACTCTCTTATTAAAGTCCCGAGCCATTCGCAGCTTGTACAATTGCATTCTTAGAAGAGCATTGCCCCTGACCTATGGTACTTGGTCCAAGGCCTTGCATAATGCAGCCCAGTTGGCTTCTTCTGTGTACAATATGACTCTCAGGGTGGGTTCTTAAATCTTAATGGGCAAGAAGGCTTCCGTACCGTAGACCAACATGAAGGGTGTATCTCCAGTAGAGTTTTTGGTCGTGGTTCTGATGGACCATAACACCAGATGTAGTTCTTCAACCCATAGTCCCTTGGCATTTTCCAGCTTTCTTTTGATTCCATTTGATAGGATCTTTTTGAATGACTCTACTTGCCCATTGGCTTGTGGGTGGGCGACTGCTGTAAAGTGGGCTTTGATTTCCCTTTCTGCCAACCAATCTTTCAGCTTGGGCGTTTCAAACTGTGGACCATTATCAGAGACGATGGACTGCGGTATGCCAAATCGAGTTATAATGTTCTTCCAAATAAAGCCCTTGACATCATTCCTTGTTATACCCCGCATGGCTTCAACCTCTATCCATTTAGTGAAGTAGTCCACAGCTACAATTACAAACTTCTTTTGCCCAACAGCTACAGGGAAAGGTCCCAGAATATCCATGCCCCATTTGGCAAAAGGTAGTGGGAACAAGATAGGAGTTAAGTAATTGGACGGTTTCTGATGCAGATTTCTGTGTTTCTGACAACTGTGACACTTCTTTGCATAGACAAGAGCATCTTCCTTTAAGGTAGGCCGGTAATACCCAGTCCTTAAAGCCTTTTCCCCTAGTGCTCTTCCCCCAATGTAGGATGCACAAGCTCCTTCATGGAGTTCCTTCAGTACTTCTAGTCCATCCTCCCTGGTGATACACTTGAGAAGAGGACGATTGAATGACTTCTTGTAGAGGGTTTCATCCCACAATTCAAACCACTTATCTCGGGCTTTTTACGTACTTAGCCTCTACAGGATCTGAAGGCAGTGGTCCTGTCTTCTTGAATTCTATGATAGGATCCATCCAAACTGCCCCTCGGCTGAGAAACATGACTTGCTCTTAGTCAATACTCTTTTTTTATTTAATTTCCCAAAACACTGTTCTTGGTGCATCATAGTCAGCTGAGTTGGCCGATTTTGAGAGAGCATATGCTTGATGATTTTCAAACCTTGGGACTTGGTCGAGGACAAATCGTTTTATGGGCTCAATCTCATCCTTGATCAGACGCATATATTTGCTCATTAACGCTTCTTTACATTCAAAATCTCCATTGACTTGACTGATGACTAAGAGAGAGTCTGATTTGGCCTCAATCTCTAAAGCCCCAGCCGCCTTACACATCATGATCCTAGCCAGAAGTGCTTCATATTCCGCTTCGTTATTGGACGCTCGGAATTGAAACCTTAGCGCATATTCAAATTTATCTCCCTCTGGAGATTGACAAATAACTCCTGCCCCACATCCATTAACAGTGGACTATCCATCAACCATGAGCATCAAATGCTTCCTTCCTTCGGCTGGATCAGGTATTGGCTCTATAGTTGGTCGAGTGAGCTCAACTATAAAATCTGCCAAAGCTTGCCCCTTAATAGCTTTCCTTGGTTCAAAAGGTATGTCAAACATGTTCAATTCAACAGCCCACTTCAGCATTCGTCCAGCGGCTTCCATCTTTTGCAAGACTTGCTTCAGAGGTTAATCAATGTAGACTAGTATACTGTGAGCCAAGAAGTAAGGCCTCAATTTCCTGCTGGCCATGACAAGTGCCAATCCAAACTTCTAGATCGGCGTGTATCTACACTCAGCGTCCTTGAGCACATGACTCACAAAGTATATTGGGATCTGCACTAAATCTCTCTCAGCTAGTAAAACAGCACTCACTGCCTGAGAGGACACGGCCAAGTACACGAACAGTTTTTCCCCCTCTGCTGGACTGACCAACCTAGGTAGCTGACGAAGGTGATCTTTGACTTGCTGAAGTGCTTGTTCAGCTTCTGCTATCCATTCAAACTTCGATTTCTTCTTGATAGTAGCAAAAAAATGATGACACTTGTCTCCGGATTTAGACAAGAAACGTCCAAGGGCAGCTAAGCAACCCGTTAGGCGCTTAACTTCCTTTATCTTGGACGGGGTCCTCGTGTCTAGAATAGCTTGGATTTTCTCAGGATTGGCTTCTATGCCCCTCTGATCCACTAAGAAGCCTAAGAACTTCCCCTCCAAAACACCAAAGATACATTTTTGGGGTTTAATTTCAGCTTGTACTTCCTCAGAGTTTCAAAGGTTTCTCTCAAATCACCAACATGCAAGCCCTCTTGCTGACTTTTGACAATCATGTCATCTATATATGCTTCCATGTTCCTCCCCAATTGTGGCTGGAACACCGTGTTGATCAGTCTTTGAAAAGTGACTGGAGCATTTTTGAGGCCAAAAGGCATCCTCAGCCAACCATACAATAACTTCTCTGTCATGAAGGACGTCTTATCTTGGTCCTCCGGCCACATGGGTATTTGGTAAAACCCTGAATAAGCATCCATAAAGCTTAATAAAGCATGGCCAGCCTTGGAGTCTACCAGCCGATCTAACTTAGGCAAAGGGAAGTTGTCCTTAGGACAGGCCTTGTTAAGATCAGTGTAGTCCACAAATATTCTCCATGTGCCATTAGGCTTTGGTACCATGACCACATTAGCAATCCAATCTAGGTAGTACGTTTCTATGATAAAACGTGATTCCAACAACTTCTGAACTTCTTGGTCGACCGCCTGGTTCCTGGCCAGTCCCAAGTGCCTTTTCTACTGATGAACAGGTTTTGAGCTAGGATCAACATTTAGCCTATGGACGACTATCTCTGGATCAATTCCAGTCATTTCTTCAACACAATAAGCAAACACGTCTTAAAATTATTTGAGCAGGTTGATCAAAATGCCCCTCAACCCAGGGGAGAGAGAAGATCCAATCTTCAATGTTCTTTCTGGACGAGCCTTATCCAAACACACATCTTCTGGAGCTTCTACAGGCTGTGGACGTTCAAGTGCCAAGCCCATCATGGCCATCACTTCTCCAGACGAGGGTGGCTCTTCCTTGACGGGCACATACTTATTTTTCTTGCTGGGAAGGTTTTCAGACATTTTCCTTGAGGGAGCAACCTGCGTCTGAGGACTTTCAATTATCATTCTCAGAGAGGCTACTTGGTCCTTCACAATCTCAGATGCCTTCCCTTCGCCAGCAAACTTCGTCTGGTCTTGTTTGTCTGCTTTACATGATGATGGTTTCAAAGTAGTTAGATAACACTCCCTAGCCGCCTACTGGTCTCCATACAAGGAGCAGATTTGACCACCATCACATTCGAACTTCATAAGCATTAAGTGAGTCACTATCACCGCCTTAACATGATTCAGATTTGGTCGTCCAAGAATGACATTATAAGCCGTCAAATCTCGGACAATAAAGAACTTGATGAACAAAGTTTGTGACGCGTCCTTCTCTCCAACTCGAACGGGCAGCGTGACTGTCCCCATAGGATGAATGATTCCTCCCCCAAACCCAATGATTGGGTGGTGGACCGGAACCAAGTTCTTCTCATCAAACCTCGGTCGAGATAGACAGTCGGCACTAATGATGTCCGTGGAGCTTCCAGTATCAATTAGAATCCTCCTTACTCTCAGGTTAGCTATCATCATTTCCACCACCAAGGGATCATCATGGGGGGTTCTCAGCTTCCCCCGATCTTGCTCGCTGATGATTACCTTGGGGAATGGCTCAGCCTTTGTCTGATCTGTCAACAAAACTTGGCCGAGCTCCCTAAGATAATTCTTATGCCACCTGTTGGTTGGCCCTCCAGCAGCAAATCCTCCCGAGATAACAAGGACAACATCCTCGTCAGTGCTTTCACTTTCCTTTTTCTTGCTATGACGGTCATCTCTTTTCTGAAACTTCTTTCCCCCTTGGGGAAAGTATGAGTTCATCTTTTCTTTTCAAGCTAGATCCTCTAATGCCCTCTTAAGGTGTTTACATTCATTGGTCTCATGACCACAGTCTTTGTGAAAATGGCAGTACTTGCTCTTGTCCCTATTCCTGTAAGGGGTCTTCATTTCAGCCGGAGCCTTTAGCTTATATTGATCTTGTATCTCCATAAGAATGGAGTATTGATCCTTGCTAAATTCAATGGGATTATCCAAAGATTCATACTCTTTCCTCTTGCCTCTTCTGGACGAAGTAGTTGTGGAGGTTATAACCCAAGTCTCAGCCTTTTTGGGGTTGCTCTTCTTTGGTTGAGCTACCTCTTCAGGCTTCTTGGACTCAGGGTGTTTTGCCTCAGCACATACTTCAGTGGCGTGTATAAACGCTTCGGCTTCTTTTAAGGCTTCGGCAAGAGTGGTGATTTTCTTCTTCACAAGATCAAACTTAAAACTTTCTGGCCTCAAACCCCTGATGAAGGCGTCAAAGGCCACACCAACATTGAGGTCTTGAATTTGTAGGGCTTCTAGATTGAATCTCTTCACAAAACTTCTAAGAGCTTTTTTTGGTCCTTGGACGACCTTGCCCAAGTGCATGCATGTTTTTTGCTCTTGCCAATTGGCAACAAAGTGACTAGTAAACAAGAAACTGAGTTCAGTGAAATTGTTGACTGAATTGGGGGGAAGATTGTTAAACCACTTCTGAGCTACTCCCTTCAGAGTTGCTGGGAAGTTCTTGCACCAAGTAGCATCATCTACTCCTTGGACATACATATGATATTTGTAAGCCGATAGGTGATCGTCTGGATCGGTTGTTCCATCAAAAGGCTCTATGGTATGGAGTCTTACCTTTGGGAAGGTGGGCACCTCCATGATCTTGGCCGAGAATGGAGTAGGCCAGTTGATCCGGAGGGCTCCCAGCTGTCCCTCAATGGGTATGAAGTCCTTTCGGTATTCTTTCAAAACAGGGTTAGATGAAGTGTTTGCAGGGCTGGACACCTATAAACCATTGGCTGAACCACCGTCTTCTCTTATCTTGGACAAGCAACAGAAGGGCTTAAACTTCATCCTTCTGTTATGGATGGTATCCTCAACGGAGGTTCTCTCAAGTATGGTGTAGACCCTGTGGCAGACCGTTGTAATACAGTAGCTTTCTTTGCCTCTAGGTATTCCCTGGCATCTGTTTCCATTCGGTGCCCATTTGGACGAACATTATCCTGGGTCCTAACCACCAGGTTCCAGTCCATCTTCCTTCGTTGCTCACTGCCTTCTGGCTGCTTTTCTCTGGCCGTTCTCCTAGAGGGTTCCTGACGAACAGGTCGACTTGGACCTGGACGATTCTCTTGGGAACGCCCCCTAAGAGGAACTGGATTGTTAGCTGCTGGCTCAGGGTTAATTTGAAAAAACAGCATGTTGTTCTTGATCTGATCCTGGACGACTGCTGTCATCTTAGACTGGAAGTCATTCAAGATGTTCTCTAGATGGGCAGCAGTCACTGGACGTTCAAGATTCTCCCGAATAATAGGTTGTTGGCTTTGTCTAGGGACATTGATGATGGACGGAGGTCTATCCCTTCCTCGAGGGGGTCTCTCGTGTTCTACTGTATCTTCAACATTAATCTGAAAACTACGATTCCTAGCCACATTAGACGATTGATATTTAGTCATCATTGCGTCTTCCCACAGACGGCGCCAAATGTTTAGTCTCCTTGGCTGGCAAGTAAACTATTTTTCCAAGATGTTCTTCAATTGGAGACTTATGCAACGATGTCTGAATCTGGTGATCTGAACCTGAGCTCCGTTCCCAAACCTGCAAAAAAGGGACCCACCCTGGAGGTTTGGGTGGTGGTTCCCCCTCTGAAGCTTAAGTCAGGAATCAGGAGTTTGAAGGAAAAAGTAGAGATAGAGAGAGAAAGTGAGAGAGTATTTCCACAGAGTAAGTTTACATTGTTTGCATTGAATTACCTTTATCCTGATTTTTGGGGTATGTATAGTGTTTGTGATATGACTGCTGCCTTTTTATGGTACCCTAGAATAAGAGCACCTGATTGGCTAGGCATTCAAATCACGACACTTGGCAGGTTGTGGTTGGGGATGGGTCATCAACCAATCACCTGCAACCATCTTAGGGATTTGGGTTCTGACTAACCTTTGGGCCAGAAAGAGAGCCTTTTTCTCCCATCTGAGCAAAACCCAATGGTTAACTCATTTTTCTGTATTTACTCTAATGGGACACGAGTATGGTCAGGATGGATCCATGTGTCTCGAGTAGGGTCGTTGATATTTTAGGCTACAACACTACCAATCTACTTTTTCATGATGTAGATCTTGATATTCATAAACACATACATCCGTATATAGTTGTACATTATTTCTAATCTTGACTATTCTCCTTCTATTCCTTTCATGAATATTTATATGCCTTTAATATATGTTATGCTTTTTTCTAATTGCAATTGCACTAATTAAAGCACTTTGTTAGAGGCGCTATAACATATTAGTGCTGAAGATTTCACATTCCATATAAAATTGAAGCGCAAATTAATAGTGCATCAAAGTAGCACTGCTAGAAGACAAAAAATAGGCGTCATTTTAATTTTTTTATTGTGCCAAATGTTTCAAAACTCCCACTACTTCTTTCCTCAAAAAAAATCCCATTACACCAATTAGTTACCTCTCGTCGTCAGTTCATCTTCTAATCATCATCTCGCTGCTCACTTCAATTCCTTCGAGCCCTAACCTTTTCGACTCATTATCATGTACAATTTCTCTAATTAATCTTTTTCTTTTTGTTGATATACCTATTTATTTTGCTTCGATTTGATAGATTTTATCTCAAAATCAATTTTATATGGTAATTTTATTTAGACTCAGTACTAGGTATATGAATCGTCTATCTTCTAATTGTGCCAACTTATTTGTTTTGCAATTTGTTATGCGAACCATTTAGTACCAATTTGTTTTGCAAATTTTTTCCTTTTTAATTATTTCGGATTAGTTCCATTAAGTCTCTTCCTAATTACATATGCTGATTATTTCAGTTCCTATTTTCTATAATTTAAGCTATAAATTTGATTTCTTTTTCAATTTTTTTCAATTTTTAGTTGTCATTGAAGAGGTGGAGTTTTATCAAATATCACAAGATATTTAATCAGGTAATTGCCATCCCTTTTTGTTATATTGCATGTTCTGTGTTAGTCATCTTTTCATTAGTGATTTATATTTAATTGGCTGTCATCTTTTATTATGTTTGTTGGCGTGTTTTCACTATCTTAATTGCTGAATGGAGATGATAATGCTATTGCATGATATTGTGGATGATACTTATGATATTGATCTTGATTTGGTTAATTAAGTTGTTAGAGGAATCTTATAATTTCAGTTGGGTTCTCCCTAATTCCTTTTTTGTTTCCCCATTGGGGGTCATTTATATTCATCATTTTTTGTTTCATATTTGCTTATAGAATTTATGAACTGATTTAGATGGAGTATTATTTTCATGGAATTTATTGGATGTAGTTTTGCTGCACTAATCCAGATTTGCTGCATGATACTAATGATATCATTGCTGATGAGTTTTTAGTGAAATAATTATGTACTTTTTTATGGTTGCTGGTGAGTTCTAAGATGCCATTAATTATTTGTCCTATTAGAATTCTTTTGCATTCTGAATTTCTTTAAATATTTTTTAAGATTTCTATTATATAGTAATATCTTCTATGGAGTATATGTAGGATATCTTGCACGGAGTATGTACTCCTTTTTTTGTGTTTTTTAATGAGCTTGATTCTTTGGTTTAACCCACTATGCTAAATTTCTACAATGTGCACAAGTGTAGTGATAGATGAATAAAAGATGTCATTATTGTTCCAACACATGCACTTGAGCAAAAGTTAAATGACAGTAGACATTTGTTGCAATTTCTAGATTACTTTTATCAAATTTATTTGAAAAGAGATCAAGCATGTGTCGGTGATAAAAGTTTTTTTAATTGCTCTTGTGCTTACTATAGATCTGTTTATTAGATTATGTCACTAGGTTATATCTCATAGCTGATTCCAATGATGTTTCTAGTATTCTTCTAGTCCTTTTTATTGATCTTAGATGTGTTTGATTGGGTCCATATACACTTGATCAAAACTTTATTCTAAGTATCCACCACTTTATAACCTATAAACTACTCCCACTGGCTATGTACTTGACCAAAACCTTCATGTACATGCTCTTAGTTATATAGCTTCCATATTGGTTCATTATGTGATTGTTATGGAAAGTTGGTTAAAGGCTTTTGTTTTGATCTAATGTGACTAATAATGTCTCAAGGGAACTAAAAGTCAGTGAAGTTGTGTTTCTTTTAGACATATTACCTGTAAGTCATGATTATCGAAACATTTGACTTCTTATTTGTGCTTTTTTTATGCTTATCAAAGTATCACTTGTGTATCTTTGTATTTGTTATAACATAAGAATATGTCTTCGGTCTTGTCAAAGGCTATGTGTTTAGGGAGGAAAATTTGTCTTGCTTATTCAATTGGAGGCATTATTCTGTCTTGTTAGGTAATCGACGTATGTATTATATATTAGCACTAGCCAAAATTAACTTATTGGATCCTACTTGTAAATATTCAGGTTTACATTAGGTTAAATAATATCTTCCTGATTTAATTTACTTCATTTAAACTACCCTGATGTTAGATTATCTGATAAAGGGTTCTACTATATGTTTAATCGTTGTTGCATTATTTGTATAAATAAAGTCATTGACTTTCTTTTTTCCACATTAATTGATCATGGATTTGAGAACAATCAAGAAAAACTTAGCTTTTCTCATAAAAGCAGTAGAATATCGAATAGGGGTGGATGGCTTCATAAGTTATGTAATAGTAATCTTACAATTGATGGTAGACTTAGATGTCCTTGTGTGAAGTGTGTTAGTTACAAGCTTTTGATAATAATAATATTAATCAGGTAAATACTTACACTATTTTAAACTTTACAATTCGTGAGTGTTGGATGGTGATCATTATTGACTATCCTCAATCTAAAGCTTACTTATTAATGATCTTCCTTTGCTGATATGTAGTTGATATGCCTAATTCTTGCTTTTTTCAAGATGTACAGAGACGATTAATATTGTGAAATGAACTTAAATTTTCTAAGGTGATAAAGGATCTGACATTTTTCATGCTCAATATTTTGGGATTGCAGAATGTTTTAGTGCATTATTGTTATAATTTGATGGCTAACCCACATACTTTATATATAATTTGAGTATTTAAAGCTCTGAAGCTGGTAATTTTTTTTTCTTTTGTTATTTATCTAGGGTGATGTTGCTTCTACTCGGCCTAACAATGACATTTTGTGAGATTCCAATTGAAGGTTAGATTATTTGTTGTTTCATAAAAATTTACCCTACAAATTCAATAATTTTCTAACTCATATATGTATAATTTTTCAAATAATTGTAAGGATTATTGAATACTTTTCGAATGTGGATGCTTATTGTTTGTATTATTAATTGCAGGTTAAGAGGTGGCTACATGGAAGTTGGAACATGAAGGCATAGTTCATAAGCACCATATCATCGAACTTCTATATGAATATAATTTGTTTTAGATATAGAATTAGACATTTGAGCTATTGAACAATTTTTTGTGTATAGATTTAGGATAAATTATTGGGAAATTTCCTCGGGTACCCCTGAGGTTTGTGTGTGATTCTCCAATTGCCCCTCAGATTTGGGGAATTCCTCAGATCCCCTTGAACTTTGACTTTGTGCTCAGAATACCCCTACTATTAACGGAGCCATAACGCCGTTAGTTTTTTCTCTCTATCTCTCTCCTCAATTTTCTCTTTCTCCTCCCACCATTCTTCCATTGATGACTATCTAAACCTTTAAAATTTATTTCTCCTCCAGCCTCCATGCCTTTTTCTCCTTTACTTTTGGTTAATTGTTGAAGTTAGCTCAAATTCACCCCTGATGAGAAAACAAAGAAACTTAGGCATGTTTATAATTCCACTAAATAACCTTCTTCTGATAGCATTGCAACTTGATTTGCTTCAAGCCTCCAATCAATAATCATACTCCATAATCATCTTTTCTAGAAAATTTCAAATATTAAATATCATAATGAAATTCACCTAAACATGTTGTGACCTAAAAATGAAGGGCTGATGAGCAGACACATGGACCAATCATAGGTCTCCACGTGTCCTTGAAATTGGAGGCAAACTTGGCTCTTTAAAGGGTTTCATTCCTCTGGTGTTTTAAGCCCATTTTTGCACAAAAGGAATAAATAAAGCCCAATTCCCAACAAACGACTGCACATGATAGGTTGAAATTCAGCCTCCAATCGTTGCCTGCCACATGACGAATTCTAATTGCTTAGCCAATCAAAGGCCTCTATCCTAGGTTGACATCAAATGACAAATTTCAGATTCCAAACACTATATATAGTCCCCTTAAAATCAGGTAAAAGGTAGATCATTAAATATTGTGCCATTACTCTGCTAAAATATTTATCTCTTTCTCTCTCTATCTCTACACTTGATTCCATACCTAAATAGACTTAAGATTACGAGGGGGAATCACTACCCAAACCTCCAGGGCTGGTTTCCTTTGCTGCATGTTCAGAGCAAGGAGCACAGTCATCGTTTGCACAAGTCTCTCCAAGAACATATTGAAGGAAGAAGTTGCTTGACTCCCAAGTAGACAAAACATTTGGCGCCGTCTGTGGGGAGAGGCAGCGATGACTAACTGTCACTCTTCCAACACAGCTCGATAGTTATCAGATTTGGGTAGAAGACACTTGGATGATGATCGACCACCTCGAGGGAGGAATAGGCCTCCATCCAACGTTCCTAATCACATCAAGTACCTATTCTCCAGGAAAATCTTGAACGTCATGTAACTGCTGATCATCTTGTGTTGAATGACTCTTAGACCAAGATTGCAGTAGTCGTCTAGGAACATAACAAGAACAATATGCTGTTTTTTCAGGTAAATCCAGAGTCGGCTGCCCCCAACCCAGATCCTCTCCAGGGACACTCTCAGGAGAATGTTGCAGGTCCAACTCAACCTACTCGTCCAAATGTTTCAAGAAGGACAATAGAGAGAAACAGACAGCGTATAGTGAACAGCAAAGGAAGATGCACTGGAACCTAGTGGTTAGGTCACAGGATGACAAGCGTCCGAATGGGCATCGGATGGAAACATATGCTCGTGAATGTCTAGAAGTAAAGAAAACTGCTGCATTACAACGGTCGGCCACAGGATCTACACCGTATTTGAGAGATCCACCCCTGAAGATACATTCTTGGACATAAGGAATAAGTCTGGGCCCTTTCCTTCTTCATCCGAGGCAAGAGAAAACAGTGGTGCAGCCGATGGTCTATCGACGTGCAACCCCAGCAAACACCTCATCTAACCCTGTATTGAAGGAGTATTGTAAGGAGTTCATACCCATCGAAGGGCAGCTGAGAGCTCTCTGTATCAATTGGCCAACTCTCTTCTCGACTAGGATCATGGAGGCTCCCCCTTTCCCAAAGGTTAAACTCCCTACAATTGAGCCATTTGATGGAACGATTGGTCTTGATGATCATCTTTCCGCTTACAAGCATCAAATGTATGTTCAAGCATTAGATGATGCTACTTGGTGCAACTCTAAAGGGAGTAGCACATAAATGGTTTAATAAACTTCCCCCCCAATTCCGTTAACAATTTCACTGAACTCAGTTACTTATTTACGAGTCACTTTGTAGCAAACCGGCAAGGACAGAAGACTAGCATACATTTGGGAAAGGTCATTCAAGGTCCAAAGGAAGCTCTTCGAAGTTTTGTTAAGAGGTTCAATCTAGAAGCTTTGCAGATCCAAGAACTTAATGTTGGAGTGGCCTTTGATGCCTTTATCAGAGGGCTACGGCCAAGGAGTTTTAAGTTTGATCTTGTCACGAAGAAAATCACGTCTTACAGAAGCCCTGAAGGAGGCTGAAGCCTTTATACATGCTACTGAAGTTTAAGCTGAGGCTAAGCACCCCGAGTCCAAGAAGCCTGAGTAAGTGGTTCCGGCAAAAAAGAATAACCCTATGAAGGCTAAGACTTAGGTAGTAACCTCCACAACTACCTCGTCCAGACGATAACAATCAAAACTTCAGCTGATCTAGTAGAATTCAACAAGGATCAGTATTCCATTCTTATGGAGATAAAGGATCAATATGAGCTCAAACCTCCAACTGAGATGAAGACTCCCTATAGAAACAGGGACAAAAGCAAGTATTGTCATTTTCATAAGGACTGTGGACATGAAACTAATGAATGTAAGCATCTTAAAAGGGCCCTGGAGGATTTGGCTCGACGAGAAAAGATGAACTCGTATTTACCCCAAGGGGGAAGAAAGTTTTAGAAGAAGGATGATCGTCAAAGCAAAAAGAAGGAGAGTGAAAGCACTGATGAAGACGTTGTTGTGGTCATTTCAGGTGGGTTTGCAGCTGGAGGACCTACAAATTAGGGGCACAAAAACTATCTCCGGGAGCTCGGCCAAGTTTTGTTAACTGATCAGACAAAGGTTGAGTCCTTCCCAAAGGTAGTGGTCAGTGAGCAAGACCGGGGAAAGTTGAAGACCCCTCATGATGATCCTCTAGTTGTGGAAATGAAGATAGCAAATCTAAGAGTGATAAGGATTTTAATTGACACTGGAAGTTCAACATACATCATCAGTGCAGATTGCTTGTCTAGATTGAAGTTTGATAAGAAGAACTTGGTTCCCGTTCATCACCCCATCATTAGGTTTGGGGGAGGAGTTATTGATCCCATGGTGACGGTTACTTTGCCGGTCCGAGTAGGAGAAAAGGATATCTCCAGAACTCTGAATCAGGATTTCTGGTCGTCAGAGATTTAACAGCCTACAATGTTATACATGGACGACCAACTCTGAATCAGGTTAAAGCAGTAATTGTTACTCATCTTATGCTCATGAAGTTCGAATGTGAAGGGGCTCATATAGGGACGCTTTACGAGGACCAACAGGCAGCCAGAGAGTGTTATTTAACTACTCTAAAACCATCGTCTGGGAAGGTTAAGGAGAAAGACCAGATAAAGATTGCTTGCGAAGGAAAAACGACCGAGATCATAATGAAAACAACAATGGAAAATTTTCAAACACAGGTTGCTCCCTCAAGGAGAACGGCCGAAATTTTCCCCAACAAGATGAGGATGTATGTACCCGTAAAGGAATAACCCCGCTCGTCTGAAGAAGTTATGGACATCATGGGTTTGACACTTGAACGTCCAGAGCCTGTTGAGGCCCCAGAAGACATATGTTTGGATGATGCTCATCCAGAAAGGACCCTGAAGATAGGATCTTCTCTTACCCCTGAGTTGCGGGGAACTTTGATAAGCTTACTCAAGGAGTTTCAAGATGTGTTTGCTTATAGTGTTGAAGTGCTGCCTGTAATTGATCCAGAGATAGCTGTTCACCGATTCAATGTTGATCCAAATCAAAAACTAGTTCGTTAGAAGAAAAGACATATAGGACCAGCCAAAAATTAAGCGGTAGATAAGGAGGTGCAAAGGTTATTAGAGGCCTGTTTCATCAGAGAAACCTATTATCCAGAATGGATAGCCAATGTAGTCATGGGGCTAAAGCCCAACGGCACATGGAGAATGTGTATGGATTACACTGATCTCAACAAGGCCTATCCCAAGGACAGTTTTCCTTTGCTTAAGTTGGACCGGTTGGTTGATTCCACGGCCGGCCATGCTTTATTGAGTTTCATGGACGCTTATTCCGGGTTCCATCAAATACCTATGTGGCCAGATGACCTGGATAAGATGTCTTTCGTAACAGAGAAAGGATTATATGGTTGGCTGATGATGCCTTTTGGGCTCAGGAATGCGTCAACCACCTTCCAAAGACTGATCAATACAGTTTTTCAGCCACAGTTGGGGAGGAATATGGAGGCGTACATAGATGATATGATAGTGAAGAGTCAGCAAGAAAAGGACCACATTGATGATTTGCGAGAGACCTTTGAGACTCTCATGAAATATAAGCTAAAGCTAAATCCCAAAAAATGTGTTTTTGGGGTCATGGCCGGAAAGTTTTTGGGGTTCCTAGTAGATCATAGGGGAATTGAGGCTAATCCTGAAAAAATTCAAGCCATTCGAGATATGAAGTCACCAGCGAAGATTAAGGAAGTACAGCGTCTCGCTGCCTTGCTGCTCTTGGCCGATTCCTTTCTAGGTCTGGGGACATATGTCATCATTTCTTTACTACAATCAAGAAAAAAGCTAAGTTTGAATGGACGGCTAAGGCAGAACAGGCGCTTCAGCAAGTCAAAGATCATCTTCGTCAGCTACCTAGGTTGGTCAGCCCGGCCGAAGGGGGTAAATTATTTGTGCTGTCCGATTCCTTTCCGCTGGACGAATGTTAAAATGGGTCGTTGAGTTGAATATGTTTTATATAACTTTTGAGCCGAGAAAGGCAAGTAAAGGTCAGGCCTTAGCTGATTTTATAGTTGAGCTTACTTGGCCAATTATAGACCCAATAGCTGATCCAGCAGAAGGCATGAAGTATCGGACTCTCATGGTAGATGGATCATCAACGACCAATGGCTGTGGAGCAGGAATTATTTGTCAATCTCCGGAGCGAGATAAGTTTGAATAAGATTGCAGTTCCAGGCGTCCAACAATGAGGCTGAGTATGAGGCCCTGCTGGCTGGAATCAAGATGTGCAGAGCGGTTGGGGCTTTAGAGATTGAGGCCAAATCGGACTCTCTCTTAGTGGTCAGCCAATTAAATGGACATTATGAATGCAAGGAAGCATCTATGAGCAAGTATATGCGTCTTATAAAAGACGAGATTGAACATTTAAAACGATTTGTGTTGGAGCAAGTACCAAGATCAAAAAACCAACAGGCAGATACTCTTTCAAAACTAGCCAGTTCAGCTGATTGTGACATACCAAGGACAGTGTTCTAGGAAGTTAAGTCAAAGAAAATTATTGATCAAGAAGAAGTTTTGTTCCTAGGTCGAGGAACGGTATGGATGGAGCCCATCATAAACTTCAAAAAGACGGGCGAGTTACCCTCATACCCTGTGGAGGCTAAGTATGTCAAAGCCAGAGACAAGTGGTTTGAACTGTGGGATGAAACTTTGTATAAGAAGTCTTTCAATTGTCCTCTACTTAAGTATATTACTCGAGAAGATGGACTGGAAGTTTTGAAAGAACTCCATGAAGGGGCCTATGCATCTCACATTGGGGGAAGAGCCTTAAGAGAGAAGGCCTTGAGAAATGGGTACTATTGGCCTACCTTAAAAGAAGATGTTATTGCTTATGATAAGAAATGTGACAGTTGTCAGAAGCATGGAAACTTGCACCACAAGTCATCAAATTACCTAACTCTTATTTTGTCTGCCTTTTACCAAACGGGGCATGGATATCTTGGGACCTTTTCCTGTCGCCGCTGGCCAAAAGAAGTTTGTGATTCTGGCTGTTGATTATTTTACTAAGTGGGTAGAAGCGGAGGCAACGCGAGGCATAACTACCAATGATGTCAAGAGTTTTATTTGGAAGAACATCATAACTTGGTTAGGCATGCCGCAATCAATTGTCTTCGATAATGGTTCACAGTTTGAAACGCCAAAGCTGACAAATTGGCAATCAGAAAGAGAAATCAAGGTTCATTTTGGTGCAGTAGCCCACCCACAAGCCAATGGGCAAGTAGAGTCTTTCAACAAAATCTTGTCAAACGGCATTATGAGGAAGTTGGAAAATGCCAAAAGACTATGGGTTGAAGAACTACAGCTGGTTTTATAGTCAATTAGAACCACGACTAAGAATTCTACGGGCGAGACACCTTTCATGTTAGTCTATGAAACTGAGGTTGTTTTGCCCATTGAGATTGAAGAGCCCACCCTAAGTGTCATGTTGTACACAGAAGAGGCCAACTGGGCTGCTTTGCGCACTGCCTTGGATCAATTACCAGAGGTAAGGGGCAAAGCAGTTTTAAGAATGCAATTTTACAAGCTTCGAATGGCTCGTGAATTTAACAAAAGGGTCACTAAACGACTGCTGAAAGTAGGGGATTTGGTTTTGAGAAAGATGGAAGCTGTAGGACGAGCCAAAGAACAGGGTAAGCTGACAGCAAACTGGGAAGGTTCTTACCTGGTCGTGGAAGATGTAAGAGGTGGAACATTCCTTCTTCAAGATCTCGTTGGACGACCCATACCGCGAACGTGGAATTCAGACACTCTGAAGAAGTACCACGTTTGATTTAAAGTGATGCTCAGCAATGGTAGTTTGTAATCAAAAAAGTGCCACGGCACAAAAAAAAAGAATTAGGAATGTACTCATGTATCTTGGTGTTTTGCCAAGCAAAATTCGCATAATACAGTTTCTACCTTCTCCCTATACTTATGATTGTTTCTCTATTTTACTTGAGTCATTCACTTTGGGGCATTTTTACCACTGGTTAAACAGTGGTCTTAAAGTGACATTAACTTAGCTCAAAACTGAAGAAACCAATAACGTCTAAAGGAAGTAATCTAATATAACTAGTCTAAAAAAATGAATCATCCTAGTAAGGGATAATCATTTTTACGACGCACATTGCTTCCTAAAGGAAGTCGGCAAGGCAGTAATAAAACTTGTTAAAGGTGAATTACCTACACAAGCATGGTCAGCCAATTTGTAATATTCCTTAGTAAGGGAAACATTATTGAAAAACTAAACATTTCTTCCTAAAGGGTGCCGGCCAGAAATAAGCAAATCTTAGTAAAGGTATCTTACTTTCAAAAGCAAGGTCGTCTAAGTAGTAATGACCCTAGTAAGGGGATCATTATTACAAGACAAACACACTGCCAACTAAAGGAAGCCGACCAGAAAATGATAAGCTCATAAAAGCAATCATATTGAACAAGGCTGGCAAGTGAGATTATTATTATGGGCAAAAACTAATTAAGCACGTCTAATTGTGGGTCAAAGAAGTTCGGCCTACGTTGGCCGGTTTCCTTCTTGGAACACGACTCGTCTGGAAACTCAGGACTAGCCCAGTTCTAGGAAGTGTGATAGCCATCACGAAACCGTTATTAATATTCATGAATAGCTTGATTTGTAAACATCACAAGAGTTTTGATTAGGGTTTCCATTGAATTACAAGAAGTGGAATCATGTTTATGTCTTACGGACCACACTATTAGACCTTTGGATGCAACATTAAACTCTTGCTAGTTTCCATTAGAATCTAATGTTTCTAAACCATATTATTCCACCTTAAATAATCAAGTTCTCATACCATTCAATACCTTGAGAAGTTAGTATAATGTTAGGCTACAAATAGAAGAACAAGAAGCTTAGTGAGCAAGCTGCTTGCTGGGCAGCAGCTATGGTGGCTTAACCACATAATTTAGGCAAGCATGAGGTGCCTTTATGCCCATTAATCTTCACACAACCACCATACACACCTTTAGACATAATTGGACAGTCCAAAAGCATCACCACGGGGCTAATTAGGAGGAAAAGTTAGGGACACCTCCTGCTACACCTCGTCAGGTATCACTCCAGCAGCACACCCATGTTATGAAGACCATATCTCTCTCGAAACATAACCAAAACCAAAAATTCTTGTTGCCACAGAAATATGTAGATGTTATATAACTCTTAGAGGTGGAATCACTCAAAAATAATATCATTAAGGTATCCAAACAACCAGTTACTTTTAGTCGCGCCAACTGTGATCTTTCAGGACCAGCCTAGGTATACTGCTGTTTTATCCTATTTCTTATCACGTTTTAGGTTGTTCTAAGTTTGTATAGCATACTATAAACCTTTTATTAGCATGAAACAAGTCTTGGATTTTACTTTTAAGTTCCAAATATGTATAGAAAACAGATCCAAAGATCATGCTATGTTCTGCCCATAAGAAGATATTTAGCCCTTCTTGTTTCCTTAGACTTTTCAATAGGTTATACTTCGTATTTTGGCCCAATATTTTGTGTTCATATAGTTAAAATGCTATATATTATTGTTTAATAATTTTTAGGAAACTTTGAAGTTGAAACGTATGAGGAATAGGAGGTCTAAGTTGTGAACAGAGCTGGTTAGACCTGTTTTGACAAGGTGAGACTTATGCCTATGTTTTCCTTTAAATCTTTGTGTTACTAAGTGAACATATCATGCCAAATATGTATTATGACCTACTATATCAGGACATGAAGAGTATTTTGCATAACTAATTAGGTATCCATTGTAGAGACTTATTTCTAATGCTCACATGTAAACTGTTTGAACTGAACAAGCAGCTACTGTTTGTGTTGTATTAAGGTTGTTAAGTACTGAATTCAATGTTGTTTCCTATATGAAATATGTTTTTAAACATGTCATGATTATGTGTATAAAATTTTAAGGCAAAATAGTTTGTAACGAATGAGTTATGTTAGATATAAGCATGTATGCGCAAGTGTATGTAAACTGAAAATTCTGTTATGACACTATGACTTGGAAATGGAACTTATTCTATGTGTTGTGATGTAAGATGTGTTTGAATGTTAATTTGGCTGTCAATATAGTTACAATTCATTATATATAAAGTTGAAGACTAAATTATGGTTTAAGGAGCCTTAAAGATCACTCGCTGGAGAGTATCTCTGAGGTCATGAACCAAGGACAAAATTCTTGGGGTATCTCTGGTGGATAACCCCTAAGGACCCTCTGGTGGGGTAATATATTAGTCGTCTTAGAGTGTATCTCTGGTGGATCACTTTAAGTCTTAAGAGAGTGATGCGCACTTAAGACATAGAGGCCTTATCGTGTATCAAGGGAAGACGTTCCCTAGCAAGCGATGTGTTTGCAATCTAATGTTGCTACCATCGCGTCGTTCCCTTGCCTGTTGCTAATAAATTAATCCATTACATGATATTGTTTAATTGTTTAACACTCAAGGTAAGATGTGAGATGAATGCTATGTACTTATAAGTATTGAGTTAATTTATGGGTCAAGGTTCATGGGTAGGTGTACCTCGCTTACCTAAACGTTTACGTAGTAGGATAAGCTCGCTCAGTTAAATTGATTTTACCCCTGTCCATTCCATTCATGGGGTGGGCAGTGGTCCATTGTCTGGTTGTGTGTGTTGTACAGGTTTATATGGAAGCCCAGTTAAGCTAATGGTAGATCACTTGTATCAACTTTAGTTTTTGTGAAAGTTTGTAACAAGTATAACTCTTCAAGTTATGCACGTAATTAAGTTGGTAGGTCTGTAAGATAGATAACCTTGTATCTCTTATGGAGGAAGATACACTAGTGATACGCATGTAATGTAACTTTGACGTTTCCGCTTATTTATAATCATTTTATCCTAGACTTGTTTAGATGGATTGCCTGTTACAGGAAGGGGGGGAAGTGATCTAGCCTTGGAACTTCTAAGACATACTAATTCAGGACGAGTACTTTTGAACTTGGGCATATTTGTTCAAGATTCATTAATCGTCCAGAATTGGATGAGTGTCTTTGGACTAAGGAAATTAGTTCAAGCCCAAATCGTTCAAATCAGCGTTGGATGAGGGCTTTTGGACTTGGGCATATTTTTTCAAGGTCAACAATCGTCCAGCATTTAGGACGAGTTCTTATGAACTTGGGCATATTTGTTCATGGTCAACAATCGTCCAGCATTTAGGACGAGTTCTTTTGGACTTGGGAAAATCTGTTCAAGGTCAACAATTGTCCAGCATTTAGGACGAGTTCTTGTGGACTTGAGCATATTTGTTCAAGATTAATAATCGTCCATTATTTAGGACTAGTGCTTCTGTACTTGGCCTAGTAATGGAAATTGCAATTGTTTAATATTTAGTCTTAGGACAAGTATTGTTGGACGTAAGCAATTTACTAACAAAATATCCCTTGCATAAAATGAGAAATTCATTGCCAAAATAAGGCAAAGTTACAAAACTAGTCGAATCATAAAAAAGAAGGAAAAAAAACAAAGTGAACCTAGACTAAGCATGGCAACAAGGATGGCAATCAGCCAAGATACAACAACAATGATAGCCTAAAGCTATTCATTCAATTCAGTTGGGGGTGTATCTTCGTTGTTCGATGGATCCTTAGGCGCTTCTTTGCCGTCCACCTAGCCCTCAGGATTCTCCTCATCTTCTTTCTCTTCTTCGTCAGAATCAGAGAAGTTTGGGGGAGTCTTACCAGCTATCTGGGCCCTATGCAAGTCCTGCTGAAAGAGCAAGCGGCGCTCGAAGCGGGAACCTCCTCAGGCTCGGCCTTTATTTCGAAGACTTTTAGAGCCCAACCTTTGGAGGTTTCGACGACATCGATCAAGGCCTCCTTGGCGTCATTGAAAAATTGGGTTGCCCCCTCCTTCAAACGAGAATTATCCTCATTGAGTTTGAGGTTCTCCCTTCTGAGCTCAGCAGCAGCCAAGTGAGCCGCGTTTCTCTCCTCCTTCAGATCGTCTGACACTGTGTCAGAGCCAGCTTCAACCCGTCTTTCTCTTTGATCAACTCATTGATCTTGACGAGAAATAGTTTGTTGCTAGACTCCATAGTTGCCAGACGACTCTCCCAAGATTCTTGGGATTGACGATGGAGAGTCCTTAGCATCTTGTAATCCTGAATGGCCTTATCCTCGGCCATTGTAGCTTGGTGGACGAGCTGCTTATTTTCTTTCCTCAGCTCCATGGCCTAGTCCTCAGTAATCATGCTTCGAGCAAAAAAGCTGCATAAACAAAAAATAAAAACATAGTTAGAAGGCGATGTCAAAAACAATGAAAAAAGCACAAGTGTAAAGCTAGAACGGCGAAGCTAAGTAATCATTCTATCATTTAATATACATGGGTGATTTAATATAAAAACAACTTTATATAGCTATGTGAATTTCAGTTGCGCTTAAAAAAATCATTTAGAGGCTATCTAAACTTTAAAAATGCAAAAAAAAAAAAAAACATTTAGGGGAAATCTAAATTTCAGCAATGCTAAAACAATCTTTCAGAGGCAACCACAATATCACTAATGCTAACAATGAGCTTTTAGGGGCAGTATCAATTTCAACAATACTTAAAAGAACATTTAGAGGGAATCATAATTCAATTGATGTTAAAGAAAACATTTAGGGGCTATATAAATTTCATTAATACTAAAAGTTACTTTTAGGGGCAACCTATATTTCACTAACTAAAAATAAGTTTTCGTGGCAACTATTTGTTCATTAATACTAAAAACTACTTTTATGGGCAACCTAAAATTCACTGGTGTTAAAAAAAGTTTTAGACGCAACCATTATTTCCTTAATGCTAAAAACTACTTTTAGGGGCAGCATAAATTTCCCTGATGCTAAAAATTTTTTTAGAGGCAACCAATATTTCATTGATGCTACAGAGTACCTTTAGGGGCAACCTAAGTTTCACTGATGCTAAAAAAAGCTTTTAGAGGCAGCCAAAATTAACTAATACTAAAAAGCATTTTTAGAGGCTAAAAAAAACTGGTTGCCTCAACATGTTGCCTCTATAGGCGAATTTTCTTGTAGTGTTAGCTTGGCAGCAGGTTGGGACATATAACCTACATGCCAGGACGAGGCTCCCTGTAAGCCTTTGATGTAAGACTCAGGGAAGGATTTAAAAAGCTCTTGTTTAAGCTTTTCTCTCTCAGCCCTGGATACTTTAGCAAAGACTGGGGAGCACTCATTGACAGGCTATCGTATCACCTAATCAAAAATAACCTAAGGTCCACTAACTAGTAGTTAGGGAAGTCAGGATCGAATCCACAAGGAGATAGCTATACTATTATATTTAAACTCTAATACTATATTTGAACTCTAATATTATAGTAACTAAATCAGATGAAAAGTGTTGGTTGACGGAACTAAGCAAATAATCAAATCACAAATATCAAATAAGCTAAGGGAAATACCAGAGAACGGTTCACCTTGTATGCAATTCATGATACCAAGAATGATTGAAGAAACTCAATGAAATAATCTAACTAGGGCACATGTAATTTCTCTCGAACATTACCTCCCTCGAAGCTCACTAAGCTGCTCTCACATGGTTCATAGATCGCTAAGCCTACTATTGAGAGCCTATACAAAATCGTACCTCTCGGTCTATAACTTTGTATTGCAATAATAATCAACACAGTTAGCCAAACTTGTATATTAACTTAAATAACTCAATAGCAAGAATCAAACAAATCAATGAATTAAATGATCATTCAATCAATCCCTCATATGCATACATAGATCCCCAAATCCCTAGAAAATAAACTACTCACACATAAATAGGGAAAAAATAATCACAATTAAATAAGAAAGCAACATGATGGAATAACAAGGAAGAATTAAAAGGGAATAGTAAGGGATGAGAAACAATACCAATTGAAGAACGAATATTGAAAACAATTACTCTATTGAATCTTGAATGAATTTGTAACGTAGAATAAACTAGGGTTCTTGAGAGAATAAAAGTGCTTAGAAAACTAATGATTGATATAATAATAAGAAAACGTGTTTTTTCTCCTCTAAAAGGAGAGTTATTTATACTAAAGTAACAATTAGCACAACACGCGCTTCAAACCGCCTAAAAATCGCCCTGCCCGGGTTGCCGGGGAGGATTCCACCCGACGATTGTCAGGTCAATTCTATAGAAGAGAAATAGCACCCCACCAGGTCGGGGACGAACAAAATATTATATTTTCTTCCAAATCTTCTCCAAATGATGAAATTTGGCTAAAGTAAAGGCGCCCGGTCGGGCGGTCATCAGCCTGCACAAATCTCTATCTTCAAAACACCATAACTTCTTCGTTATTCGTCGTAATTAGGCAAGTGATCAGTCGTTGGAAAGCTCTTGAAGTGTAATTGAAATAACTTCATTTTGATTTGTAGAGCTTGAGATATAATCAAAAGAGTGGACTGGAGTCATTTTTCTACTTCTTTTACTATTCGCTTTGCTTCAAAACTCTTCCAACTCAATGCTCGTGCTGTCAAAAGTACATCATCTCTAGTAGTGATATAATGAGTAGGAAATGCACCAAACTATGCTAATTCCTACAATGATCAACCTGAAACTACAAACACACTACAAGGAGCACATTAGTACTAAAAATAGCTCCAAAGAGCGCAATTAAGACCAATAATCAATGAGGGATGGAGGTAAAAACTCTATATATAATAGACATATCACTCATCGTCCGAGTCTACATCAAGAGCAGTTGGCTCTCCTGAGGGTCCTTTTCCCTTATCTGAAAAAGTGGAAGGGTCAGTTCTCTGATGGGAAAAACGACTACAAGTCTGTTGGACGGACTCATTGGACGTCCACCAACTCGCAGCGTCCAAACAACATTTGAGTAGTACGACTCACCGGACGATAAGGAAGCAGATCTACAAGGTGGGCGAATTTGAACCACCAACTATGAAACCGGTCCGCTAAAGGTCGTACCTTCCTTGACAGCCGCGTCCGGCTGAATCAACATTGTTGTAGCAGCCGCTTCCGGCTGGTTTTCAATCTGATCAGCCGCGTCTGGATGATCCATAGAGTGGAAGGGGGAGATATGCCCTTCCTCTCCCAAAAGAGGAGAGATGGTGGATGAGACATCCACCACCATCCTAGCCTTGTCTACAAGATCTGGACGAGACTCGTCTCCCGCCTTCTGGCTGACGGGAGTGGCCTTTTGAACGGACGAGTTCGTCCGTTCTGCTTTCTTCTTAGGGACAAAGCCCTTTGACTTCTTCGCCAGAGGAGCATCCTCGGCGGTAGTTGAGGGCCTTTTTTCGGACGCAACTGATTTCCTAGCTGACGTCTTAGACGTTTGGGCATTCTTCTGCAAACTAGAAAAAAGCAAGTTAGATGAAGTACGTTTGAAAAAAACCTCAAGAACAAATACAAAGTTTTCTTGACGCACTCTTCTTACTAAAGGAAACCGGTCATACTGGTCGTTATCTTCAGACGAAGAACAATGCATCTAGTTGCAAGGATTCCAGAAATTGTATTTGAATGAGGGGTACATTCATTTAAATTTTGGACAATGATCATCCACCGAAGGAGGCCGGCCAAGTCTAGCCGCCTTCCTTCTAAGATAGATCCTCGTCTAGAAGATGATGAACGCATCCCATAAATAAAGGACGAAGACTATTCGCTGAAGGAAGCCTGCCAAGACTAGCCGCCTTCCCTCAACGAAAGACCTTCCGCCAAAAATGTTATGGACGAAGAATCAATCTAGGAGGTCGGCCAAATCCAGCCGCCTTCCTTCTACGAACGATCTTTGTCCAGAAAAGTTGTGGATGACTAATTAATCTACAAGCACAGCCCAGTCTAGCCGCTTTCTTTCTCGAATAATTCTTCGTCCAAATCTCTATTTGGACGAAGAACCAAGCCGACATATCATCTGGTAAAAAAAAAGAAAAAAAAGAGTAGCTTACCAAAAAAGGATCTTTTTGGGCCCCGTCCTGGAATACTCCTTCCATAGATTGGCACTAAATTTTGACATGTCTGTGTCTCCCTTCCAAGATTTGTGAAGAAGTGATATGGCCGCTTCTGCAAAGAAAACCAAGTTGGTTAATAAACAATGATTGTAGACGACATACTTTACTTAAAGATTTGGTGAATTACCTTTATCTTCGTCCAATCGCAAGCCAGCGGCGACTAAGAAGTTGTCCTCAAAGAATATTTCTTTGAAAGGAATCCAGTTAGATGACCCTTTGAAAGTTGGATGGTATGGTTTGGTTTGGTTTGGTGTACTCATGTATCTTGAAGTACTCCACCACCTCGTCATCAAAACTATCTTCCGGGTCTAAGATAGGAGCTCCTCGTCCGGTGTTCGTTGCCGCCCGGCTATGGTAATGATATCCCCCGGCAATATCCTCGTTGGGAGCCCGGAGGAAGATGAAATCTGCTTTCCAGTCGTGCATTTTTTAGGGTTTATCCTACGCCGTGATAAACCCACCACGGTTGCATGTTCTGAACCAACCCCCGTCAACCGTTTTGGGAACCTTAGACACGTAGTGTATGTGGGTGAAGGTTGGTAAGGAAATAGCCAAGCCGCGCAGCTCACAGACGGCTATGAAAGTTAAGGGCATGTTCAGTATTACTTTGGTTTTCTGTTTTTTGGTTTTTTGATTTTCAAAGTCATATGATATATGTCCTATAATGAATAAAAAATTAGTCAAATTTATTAGGAACATGATGATTTTGAAAACTGACAACTAAAAAGTGAAAACTACTTTTTTTGGTTTCCTTTTTTTGGTTTTTAGTTTTCAAAAAAAATGAAAATTGAAAACAAAAAACGATAACGAACGTGCCCTAAGATGTTGTGCCAAGCGTTCGGTACCAGTTGATTATGGCCAAGGTTGTAATGCCATAGCACAACCTCAATAAAGTCGTGAAGGGGAAAGCTCAACCCTGCGTCCAAGACCAATTTATAAACGGCAAACTGACCTCGGTGAGCGCTTAAAATGGTGGCCTTCTCGTTCAGGATCACAAAGGAGTAGCCCGACATGGGCATAACAAGAGACAAGTGGCTAGAATCTGGGCTAAGTTTTTCCAACCATTTGCGGTTGATTATTATGAAGCCTAGGTCAGAAAGGGGACCAAGACGTCTCCTAATCTCAGAAGAAGTGGTGGAAGGCTCGTCAGACTCCCTAGGAGAGCTAGACTCGCCCTCATTATTCTCACCAGAGACTTCTTCCATCTCTGCATCCCTTCCAGACAGGCTAGCCTCTGGATTTGTTTGATCAGGATCTCCTTCACTGCTGTTCCCGAGAGAAGATTGCTTTGCCGCTGGCCGAGCACTTTGGGTTTCCCTCTCCCTTATTTCTCCCTCGGGAACACGGCCAGTAGATTCTTCCATTTCAGAACTAGAAGCAGGCAGTACTAACCCTCGTCTTAGACGGGCTGTTTGCTTGACGCGCCCTAGATTACCCTGCACAGGTAAAGACTGGGTCATCTGACTTTGTTGGCCAAATCCTTAAAAACAAGGATATACATAACCCGACAGCATATGCCCAATCCTAGAATGTGCCGAAAAAAGAATAACTATCGGTTCTAATATCAAGGCAAACTCTTGGACGGCCGGAATTATTCGACGAAGAGAAGAATTCATTTTTATTGCTTTTTTAAGAAAAAAATAAAGAATAAGCAATAGTAAGGAAGAAAAAGGAGATACCTAACAAACGCTTGGACGGTCGATGTAGAAAAGAGCACAACAAATCTGCCCGAACGCACTCTCTCTAGAAAAGTTAATAAATTCCGGAGTCTCTCTCTCTAGAAAAATTACTCAGGGTGTTGAAATAATTTCAAAAGGGACAAAATGCATTATTTATAGGGGGTGAAAACCTGCCCAATCGGTAAAATGACCGGCCACGTGGCCCTCCAGGATTTAGACGCGTCACTGCGCTTCAAAATTTGGTAACTTCTCTTGGTAAAAGGAAATTAACTGGTTTTGCAACAGATAAATCCCCTTTTAGGGGCAAATGTTGTGACTTAAAAATGAAGGGCTGATGAGCGGACACATGTACCAATCAGAGGTCTCCACGTGTCCTTGAAATTGGAGGGAAACTTGGCTTTTTAAAGGGTTTCATTCCTCTGGTGTTTCAGGCCCACTTTTGGACAGAATGAATAAACAAAGCCCAATTCCCAAAAAAAAACGGCTGCATATGACTGGTTAGCCAATCAAATACCCCCATTCTAGGGTGACATCAAATGTCAGCTTTCATATTCCAAACACTATATATAGTCTTCTCAAAATCAGGTAAAAGGTAGATCATTGAATATTGTGTCATTACTCTGCTAAAATATTTCTCTCTTTCTCTCTCTATCTCTACACCTGATTCCCTATCTAAACTGACTTAACATCGGAGGAGGAACCACTACCCAAACCTCCAGGGTTTCTTTCCTTCGCTGCAGGTTCGGAGCAAGGAGCACAATCATCGTTTGCACAAGTCTCTCCAAGAACATATTGAAGGAAGAAGCTGCTTGACTCCCAAGTAGACAAAACAAAATACATAAAGAACAACAACATCAATTACTACAACTACTACTATACTGTAATTGCTACAACTCACCGAATACTTTCAATTTCCAGAAATTCAGTATTCTACTCTATAATCTACTCATCAATAACACAAATACAGAGCCGAAAAATTACTAAATCCAGTAGAAAATTAGCAATCTAAGCATAAAATTAATCGCTAAATCAACTTTGAGAGTCGAAATTAGACCAGAAACAAAATGAAATTTTCAATATCTTTCTCTAATATATCAACTTGGTCGCCATAAATTTTGACACCGAGTCTTTGACCTTTTGAATCGCGACCATTCTTACTACTATTTCCTTTTTTGTGAGCAGATTCAATCGTTAATGGAAATGGGGAAACTAAGAGAGGAGATTTATTAGGAAGAGAGAGAGAAATAGCTCTAGATTCGCCTTTAACGAAGGAGGATTAAGAACTTGGTCTTAATGAGAGTCCTCTAAAAGAAGCCATTAGGTTGAAGCCCGTTGATGTAGCGATCGCCATTGTTGAAGAGTTTGAAGCTGCAAATTTCAACCTCGAATTTGGGTGATTTTCATCTTTGATATAAGGTTTTGTAACACTGTGACAGAGGAAAATAGAGAGACGATGAGTAATTCTTAATTTACAAAGGTACCGTGTTGTTCAATGGAGGAGAGTGACAGTTTAGAGGTGGGAGGAGAGAGGAGAGAGAAAGCTGAGAGGGTTAGATAGTCATTAATGGAGTATGTTGGAAGGAAGAAAGAACAAAGAAGAGTGAGAAAAAAACCTAACAGCATTAGGGCTCCATCAATAGTAAGGGTGTTTTGATAACAAAGTCAAAGCTTAGGGGGTATATGAGGAATTCCCCAAATGTGAGGGGGCTATTTGATAATTACGTCAAACCTCAGGATTACCTGAGGAAATTTCCCTAATTTATTTAAATGATTTTAGGTACTCCAAAAAGTTTCAATGTTCCTTAATCAACGATATTCGTGATTATAATAGTTTCATTTTATGTTTCTTTGTGTTGTTGGTTGGATATTGGCGACACTTAGAAGTGCTACATAGGCTATTGAAAAGTGTGCCCCCTTACCTTTTACAGCGCTTAAAAGTGTTGTCACAGTTTGAAGAAAAGTGTGCCGTAATACTTATGGCAGTGCTTAAAAGTGCCTTAATAAGTAAAAAAAAGTGCGACATGGTAGCTACCTCGGCACTTTAAATGCCTGAATAGCCTGCTGTGTAGTGCGCCATAATAGAAAATAGCGACGCTTTTTAGTGCCTCGATAAAGTGTTAAAAAGCGCGTCCATCTAGCGGCGCTATTTTTGATACTGTACCGACATTTGGAATTTGCGTAGCTATAGGTCCTTGCGATAACAACTTATGCGGCACTTTCAGCAGCGGTAACGAGTGTAGCAGCACTTTTAAGCACCGCCATATCCCTTTTTCTAGCGCCACCATAGCCTTTCCATGTACTAGTGTTGTCTGATCAGCAATGTATTATTGTTTGCTAAATCAAACCTACAAATTAGTTAAATCATGCCTAATAAAATAATTTGGACAACCGAACTAGGTATATATTCATCTTGTGATATAGTTAAGTGATCACCAAAAATAGATCTTATGTGCTAGAAAAACATACCTTAACAAATTTGTCTATTTATGCAATAAATCGAATTATTTGCATGTATTCGAATATTTCATTGAAATTACCCCGAACTCGAAATCTCTTATTGATTTTTCCTGAAAATTAATGGGAGACTCTATTTCGAACCAAAACATCACTAAAATTGTGTTGGAAAAAACATGATAATCACATGACTACAATTTGGCGACTCCACTAAAGATTTATTTTTAAAATATAAATTTTCTTTAAAATTGAATAATTTAAAAATTCTATTTGGGTGAAACTCAAAAATTCAATGTTATATTTATTTACATTATTCTTGTTAGGCATATAGCATGGCTATTTTTCATAGACACCATAAGGTCTTGTCCGTCCCCCACTACGCGCGTTCTATGCATGGGGTTACCCTTGGGGGATTTGCGCTTTCTTCATCAAAAACAATTCCTGACCAATAGCAGTAGATCTTAGTCACAAGCAAACCTACTCAACCATGGCATTGCTCTCTTGGGCCTGATCTGACACTGGAGTGCTTTTACACTTGTTCATCTTTTCAAGCAAAGATACGAATCATGAAATTAGTCTCTTAGTTATGGACCCTGTTCACATTAAACTTAAACTTGACCATAGTACTAAAACATAGATCTTGACTTTAGGTTTGAACTACATAATATTTATTGCCTATTTGACATTTTGATTGCTTGTTTTTTCTATGGTAGAACATGTATTCCTCTTGCGTTCCCCATAAACTAGACTAAAAAGATCGAAAATTACCACTAAATCATTGAATTGCAAAACTTATACCTAATGTACATACACAAAATCGTCTTGCTAAATCATTAATTAAGAGGGTACAATTAATTGCAAGACCATTAATATTGAGATCAAAAATACCCCCCTTCTACTTGGGATCATGCTATAATGGTCCTCCGCTACGGAAAAATGGTCTTCCGCTACGCTACTTTGACCAATGAAATCACTTAAGCACATAAGTTCACATAAATGGAAACATAGAATACACGTGTAAACGCAAACTCTCTCAACGGCTTGGTTCATTTATACCTAAATTTTATCTGATCCATATTAAACATATTTACGACCCTTACGCCACAATATGAAGATCATAGCGCACCCGAGAGCAACCATGCTCTGATACCATTTGTAACAGGCGGTCCTTCTCGTCCAGCTTATAAAGGATTAATGCACAGCGGAATTAAATAATCTGGTCGAGCTAACAGACTGCTACCATCACACTCACTGAACTAAATCAGAGAATGTGGAAACCAAAATATATTCTTTATTTAATTTGAATTAACTATTACAACAACGCTTTGATTCTCAGACTCTATAAATTCCTCTGTCAAATCCGATAAAGTTTCCTTTGAAAATATAATAACCCTAAAGCGAGAAATAACTTAAACCTGTTCACAATCTGAATCAAATAAAATATTCCCAATTTCAATACCCAACAGTCTCAACGCTTTTGCGGAGCAACACCAAGAGAGAATCAAGCGCAATAACGCCTCTTAAATATGAAAATGGAAAACAACTAATTACTATCTAACTATTACAAGATTGAGCGATCTCGCTTCAAAATACACAATAAAATTACGATCACACTTCTAGCGTTCCGGAACCTTCAACTTTAAGTAATAAACTTCACGTCTTAAACCTGCAACAAATAGGACACTACCGCCTACCAAGTGACAGGCCACAAAAATGACAAAACCAAACGAACACACATCAGCAAAGCTGAGTACTAACCCATAAAACACATTTAAAACATGCTTTGGTACTCCTTTACTTGAAAACGATTCAATCAGAGTTGCAACAACAATAACAACAGCAATACCAATATCAATAACAACAGCAACAACTACACATGCTTTTAACTTGTCATCCAATAACCTGGTGACTTAACGGTTCATTGCGGAACAATCTTTACAGCAAACATGCTTTATAATTGTCATCCAATACTCTTGGAGACTTCATAATTCTTTACCGAAAAATCACAATAGCATCACATGCTTTAAACTTGTCATCTGATACCCTTGGAAACCTCACGGTTCCTCGCGGGACAATCTTTATTCCTTTTAATCAATTCTTTTAGAGACATTCATATACTTTATGTTATTTTAGCACAATCATTTGGCAATATGTAAGGGAACGACGTGAAGGTAGCAACACCAGATTGCAGACACATCGCTTATCGGGGAACGTCATGCCATCATATAATAAGGCCTACCGTAGTCTTTAGTGTATACACCCCTCGAAGCAACCCACCAGAGGTAATACTTCCAAGGCGACTCTCATAATACCCTACCAAAGGGTTTCCCCTTAAGACACTCCACCAGAGAGTAATCCTTAAGGTCCTTAGGGTCGACCACCAGAGAAGCCCAAAGCCATTCATCATGTGTTCATAACCTATGATGGGCCCACCAGAAGCGATCCTCATCGGCTCCTTCTAACCTTTGCTATTCTTTCACTTTACATGATTAGTTCTTTAATCACTTTCGTATCCACACAATTCAATTTATAATAAACAATACAACTCCCAGTCGACTTGTGAAAAAAACCATGAACCACAAGACAAATACGCAATCCATATCCGATATAAAACAAGTTCCATGCTTTATCATAAGTTGCATTCTACATTAATAACATCAATAACAAATTATTAGCAGACCATACTCATAATTACGTGGAGCGGCTCTATTTCATTTCTAATCAATAAACCACTCAACTAAATAACTGAGGCTTAGCCTCAACTTATACTTACTTACATATTTAAACTCGTTACTAAATTACTTTAGTGAAAACTAATCAAACCGACAGACTTTATTATACCACTCCTTTTAACGATATTAACTTAAATCCCTTTTAAACATAACCTCAATAATCCATCTCCTAATTAGTTAAACTATCTCCAATACTCTTCATGTTATTAACAATGATTAGTTAATCCTTTTTCTAACTTCATGTGAGGAAACTAATTAAGTCAATTCACTTTTAAAGTCTAGTCAAATGATTATTCCTCAAAACACCCTTGAACAATTTCAGTCAGATTATGCTCTTTTTATAAACTAATTAATTTAACTCATGAATACACTCTACTGTAGACTTTCATCTAATTATTAATCTTCTTATAGTTATACTCAACCAAATTTAGAACACCATCCTAGTTAGACCATCATCATAAGATTACCCACTTAGTTCACATACCATTATAATAAATACACTCATAATCTATTAACTCATGAATATACTTCTTATTCAACACCATTATTTCATTTTCCACAACTCAACAAGCCACCCTCTGCAACAAATAATAAGCTCCAACAAATCTGAGAAGCAAAACTTGGAAACTTGATTTCATTTCTACATTAATCTATTTCATATTTAACTTATCTTTAGGTACCAACGATCATCACTTGAACCATAAAGTAATCACATTTTAACTCTATAACTTAATCCTACGATTTCGCCTCACTAACATTAAAAGAATATCAAAAACCATTCCTCAATAAATATCCATTAAAGAAACTAATCCAATGAACTTTCTTAATATTAAGCATTCGATCCTCTAATCTAAATAACATTCTCTAACTGAGACAATTAATTCAATTGTTACTATTCAATATTACTAGAATAAGGGTTACTAGTGACATTGTTCAACAGATATAACTTGGAACTCATAACATCATTTACTAGTTTTCAATTCCAATAAACCAACTTGCGAACCACATAGGCAAAACTCAACTAACGACTCAAACTAAATTATCAAATAACACCAATAACAATTACACTAATCAATAACCATTTCTCACTATCATACCATGCTATTACTAAGAGCATGTACAATGGTACATGGCTCTCCAACTAGCTCTCCACTCTCTCTCATCTATTCTCTCTCTTCAGGCTACTCTCAAGAACTATGTCTAAAAACACCCAATAAACTCTTTAAAGAGCTCTACATTCAACTTTTCACTATTTGGTAGTCCCCATGACAATAAATGAACCTAATTTATGCAATATAGAATTTTTTATAAAATAAACTTTTTCATTTTTTTTCCTAAACAATTAAAAAAAATTAAAGATTGATGGGATATGAAAAAGATAGTAATATATCCAATATTAGGTTCATTTTATAGATAAAGAAAAATTATAGTTGTTGGGATATTAATTATTACCGTCTTTTTTAAAAAAAATATATAAAAAAGACCATTAAATGGTTGCAAGAAGAAAAGAAAATTTAAGTAATTGCAATAGTATGTGGGCCCCACACATTCGAGAGCCATCTCTCCTTCAACCCAAATGGCATCTCCCCCAGAGCCACTTTGCAAAGTGTCTCCATAGAGAGACACACAAGACACACCCAAGAGCCCCATTGTTGGGTAAGAGGTGGCTCTCCATTTTCTCTCTCCTTGGAGAGCTAGTTGGAGAACTAGTTGGAGAGCCCCATTGTACATGCTTTAATCACAACTTAACTGTAACTTCATAGCCATGATACAAGATATAATGAAATACCACAACACCTCAATTTGGAATTTCAATTCGCAAACAATAATAAATTCAACATTACCAACTACATCATACAACCAGCATCCCTAATCCAAAATATAACTAATTAATCTTCATCCCAAAATTGGAAAGAAGCCATAATTAGAACAAAGGAAGAAGATAAGAGGGTCTAGTACCAATATCGACAACACAACCAGCTCATTGTGGTTGCAGACTGAACAACAACAACAGCGTGACAGAGGAGAAAGTAGGTAGGGGAAACAGCCATGACGACAACGGCAATAACAACGCCAGCTTGCGGTGGCGCACCAGCAGCAGCGAGAGAAGAGGAGAGAAAAAACAGGGGCAACAACGACAACAACACAGCAGCGACACCAAGGCAGCAACGGCGCGGAAGAGGAAGAAGCTCTGGCGAGTAGCAAAGCTCATGCGAGCTCAGTGGTTGGCGAAGATGGAAGCAGTGGGAGGAGAAAAGAGAGCTGGGAGGGAAATGAGAGAAAATTGGGGTTTTGGGTTCTTTGGGTTTGCTCTTCAATCACCAAACGAAAATCAGAAAAAAGGATTTACATGCCTTAAATGACAAGATTTTGTTGTTTGGATCAGAAATGGAACAACTCATGGTTTGGAGATTTCATCTGGCATTTCAAGAGGAAGACACGAAGAGAGGGAAGAAGGACGAGTTGTAGCTCGGTTCTTGGAACAGAAGATAAGAGAGAATAAGAGAAGTTGGGGTTTTGGTTTCTTTTCTACAATTTTAATATAAACCTCATACCTTAATTAAACAAATAACATTGATAATAAAAGTACTTAACTAAATTTAGTAAAACTCTAAATTAATCAAACTCATTTCGGAAATATAATAATATAGTTAAACCATCAAAATATTAGCTTGTGCATAATCGCACATTAAAGTATTACTTACTACGTTTAAAATAAAATATAATATTAGCACCAACAAAATACTAGAAAATTATTAGTAAATATAATATTCATATTTTACCTCAAATATATAAGAGTATTTAATATATGATATGGCCAATAAATATAATTAATAATAAATAAAACGGTTTAGAAATTAAGGCTATTACATTTTATCCCAATGAGTTTTATCTGACAAGGTTTTTAACGAGACAACTAAGAGCACCATTAATGATGAATGAAAAAAAAAAGATCATCCCACTCTCTTTCTAACTTTCTCTTTCTAAAAAATTACATCCCACAATATTTTCCCACTTTCTTCTTAACAATGAACCAAAAAAAAGATCATCCCAACTACTTTTACCTACCCAACTACTTTCTTACCCCACCCAATTATTTTTTCTCTCTCATCACCCCACCACCACTATACAATATTTTTATTATTTACTTTTTAATAATATTTAATATTTATTACTAATTGATAAAAAAATTAATTAAGTATATACATAATTAGCGTTTTTAGCATTAACTAAATTAAATGCACAAAAATATTGTTTATTTTTTTTAGAGTGTAAAAGTGGAAGATATTTCATATAAAATAAGCAAAATTATAGAAAATTAGTAAATAGCTAGAAAAAAAAGTTGTCCAAAATATTACAAAATGGGTCTCTATTTGTAGATCTCTGAAAAATAGAGCCATTGGTAATTTTTATATTTTTTTTGGCTTTGTATTTTTTAAGATATTGCATTTTTAATATTTGTAATTGTATTATTTCTCTAACCTGTCAGAATTTGACAACTGATGCGCGCGTCAGAAATCTGACGAAAGTTAATTTTTTTTGGCTTTCTCCCAGCCAAAACGACGAGTTTTGGCTGAAGCTCAGCCAAATGAGGGAAAGCCAAAAAAATTATTTTTTGTCAGATCAGGCGGTGGGTCTCACTCCCACGCCTGATCAAGTTTTCACTCGTCCCATACCATTTTTTTTTCCAATCAACACATGATCTTTGTTTCAATCATCAATAAGAGGACCCAAATAAGATCAAGTACTTGATCTTATTTTTTCAATCATCATTAAGGATGCCCTAATACCATATCAAAGATGGGCATTCAAGGCAGAGTGTTATGAGTCAAAGATGAATTCCCAATCATTTAATGCATGTACCACTATTCTTTTGCCTATGAAGTAGACATGTTGTAATAAAAGACCAAAAGAGCTATTGTACAGTGTAAACTCTACTATAAATACGGCGAAGCACTTAATTACCACGGAAGAGTGAAGAAAAGATCAATGGTATATTTGTAAACATTGACATTTTCTGATATAATCTTATGTTCTCACCCTAAATTTCACAATAAAAACATAATTAAAAATTGCTAAAGACTTGTGTGGACCAAAAGGTCATGCGTGTCAAACATTATACGCGAACACATAGTGGCTTTTATTATAACATATATTCTAGTGCTTCACACATATGTCTGGTTCACTGCCTCTAAAAAAATAGTCACTGTGTTTTAAACAAGGGTCAATATGATCAAATTTAGGATTACTTAAGGTTAAATATACGAAGCTGACTTTATTTTGTGAAAATTATCTATAATAAGGAATAACTATATGTTAATAAAGCCACAAAGGTGACTATGTCTAAATTAATACTTTAATTATAAATTGTAATATATGTTATAAAAAAAGGTCGTTGTGCCAAACAAAAAGGGTTTAAATATGGGTTATTATGTGTTTCACGTACAATTTTTTACACGCGTTATCTTTTGATCAACAATAACGTTGTAGATCAGGTCCATACAAGTCTTACTCTAAAAAATTAGACATCGGCACACGGGTCTCTTACACCTCCCCAAAAAAGCGAAGAAGGGGGTGGGGGGAGGCAGAAAAAGGAAAGAAACTAATCCAATGCTTTCTGGAAACTGACGTTAATACGGTACCGTTCTTTGTATCTATTTTTGCTTTTTCTTTTCCCCATAAATACAAAACCACTTTGCTACAAAACCTGCAACGCTTTCTCACACTATCACATTTGCAGAAAATCTGCACAAATTTTTCCTCTCTTTTAGCATACACTTTATCTTTTTATCCTAATATTTTCTTTTTTATATCAGAAATTCAAGTACCCGATAAATTCTTCAATTTGCTTATATCAAAAGTTCTAATCTTTTTTTTATTATTATACACTATAAAAATGGAATTCATATATTGTTAAGAAAAAAAGGAAAACAAGACGGGAATTTTGGAATTTTGATTGATTTGGGAAAAAGTTTACCCTTTCAACTTCTGGGTGTATTTGATCCAAGAAAAAAAAAAATGAAGTTTTGCAAGACATATGAAGAATACATGCAAAACTTGGAGAGAGAATTACCAGGTGTTGGATTCAAAAATCTGAAGAAAATCTTGAAGAAGTGTAGGCTAGACCTTGAATCTCACAATTCTCATGAAAATGGTGATTCAATTGCTTCGAATTGCCCTAATCAATGTCCGGGTAATTTTTTTATTTAAAAAAATCCATTAATTAAATAATGCATCAATTTTTATGTATATGTTTTTACATTATAGATCTAATTCACATGAATTAAAATGAAGTAAGATTATGGGCATACAAGAAATTTGCTTTCTCGGAATTTCATGTAGCCTTCATTTTTTTTAATGCATGCATAATATTATCCATCATTTTTCTGGGTTTCGTTAGCTGGATATATTAGCCAATATTTTTTTTGTTTTCTGGAATATTCAATTTTTTTTACAGTTTCTAAATTACAAATGCATTTTTACTTGATGGACGAGAATAGATTATTAATGGAATTTTCTGGTGCTTTGCAATGTGGAAAAGTAATTCTATCTAGTTTCTCGAGCCTCCCTTTCATTCTTGTTTTGTCCTTTACTCCTTTTGTCCTTATCCTTTAGTTCATCTTTTTGTTGGAATTACCAGGTGTTTGGTTGAACACACAAAGTAGTACTTCCTTCTTTTTTTATTGCAATAATTGAGCTTTTACGCTTGTCAATACATATCTTTAATTATTAATATCTTTAATTATCTTTAAGTAAAAATTATAGTACAAATTAGATATTTTGAAAGTATATATCGAGACGAATCTAACAAACCCCACGTGACTATATTTTTTCTTATTTAAAAGGAAAAATTGTCAAAAATAATCCCAAGTTTTGGCCATCTTCCCAAATTAATCCCAACTTTGGATTATTTTTAAATAATCTCAAGTTTGTTAGTAGTCTTCCCTTATTGGTCCCTAGTGAAAAAAGTCGGTTTAAAACTCGTGTTTTAAAGGTCAATACGCTTCGTGAAACATTTCCGTTTGCCTTTCATTTTAATAGTGGAGTGGTGATGAAGGCGATTAGAGGTGATTTTTTTAAATAAAATGGTGTCTTATCAACTTTTTAAAATTGGTTTAAACGATTATAGGTCTTTTGGACCAATATGGGAAGATGACTCCCAAACTTCAGATTTTTCAAAAATAATTTAAACTTGGGATTAATATGGGAAGACACCTGAAACTTGGGATTATTTTTTACAATTTTTCCTATTTAAAAATCTTAATAGATAGTTAAAAGGGTGGTGAGTGAAAAGCGTAAATTTCTTAAAAGTGGTAAAAGTTGTGTGGTTGCTCATAGAAAGTAAAATTTCCAACTAGAAGTCCTACTTACCTTCCCTTAGGTGAAGAAGTTTATTTTCCCAAAGTGTAAATTTCTTAAATGTGGCAAAAGTTGTTTGGTTCCTCATATAAAGTAAAATTTCCCATTAGAAGTCCTACTTACTTTCCCTTAGGTGAAGAAGTTTCTTTTACCACATATTTTATGTCAACTAAACAACACCTAGGATTATAAAGTATTTATGAGAATTAAAACAAAACCCTGAAGAATATGCTAGCCATGTAAAAAAGTTACCATCTCCTTTAAAAACTTAGCCTCCTCTCCCCTCTCTCCTCTTCCTCCAAAAAAACCCTAATTTTTTCTAGTTTGGGGCTACCATCATCCTTTCGATGGTGGTAAGCCCCCAATTCTTCTTTTTTCTTCTAGTTTTTATTGATTTTGTTATTAATAATATTCCACTCTCTCTCTTTTTGAGAGTTTTCTACCCAATTTTTGGGTTCTTTCTCTCCTCTTATGGGAGTTTGGAGTTTAGTTTTAGTCTTTTCCCATGTGGAAGTTTAAAAATTGGTATGAGAGATTGTTCCTATTGGTTGAAGTTCAAGACCATCAACATCGAAGTATTGAAAATTCGGATGCGGTCAACCTGGTTAAATCAGAAATTTTCTTCCCCAAACTATGTCAGAATGATAGACTTCCCTATCAATAGCTGCGTGATTCAGCAAATACAAGGGGGCTGCACTGTATTGCTCGATCTGGTTCATTGTAGTTTATTCGAAGACGAATTTGATTTGATCTTGTGTGATTATATCTTGTTTTTCTTTAATACTTATTGTAGATGCCGTTTGGTCTTCATTTAATGAAATTTCTCTTTAAAAAAAAAAAAAAAAAAAAAAAAGTATTTATGAGAATTAAAACGAATATAAGTAATTATGAACGTATAGGATTTCTTTTACGTCCCTAGTTGTGTCTACTAAAGGAAATTCTTTTATCAAAAAAGTAGGACCCCTGGATTATTACTAGGTGGAATTGATGGGTTACATGCTGCGGCTGCCCATCTAACATATTGCTATTGAATGTTTAGTGTCATAATTGTGTGCTCATTGTAATTCAATTAACTAATGATAATGTAAATTATGGTCGTTACATAACTAATGGAATACTGACGTGGGGTTTGAGACACATGTTAAAGTTTGAGGTAATTTTATAAAAGTTGGGGTACAACCTATAATACCAAATGGGGAAAAAAAAAACAAGTGTTTTGCTGAACATTATCTGCGTTGTTATAGCAACAAATTTTTTGAATTGGTATTCGAAACTTTGTGATGAACTCATACGCATCTCGGCATTTTTAGATGCTTCTGTTCATTATAACTATTTTTAAGAATAGGAGAGAACACGGAGAAAGAAGGGAATGGCTTACACAACAAGTACATACATGTTTACGCTAAGTCTATTGTTTATTTAAGCAAAAATTTTAAGTGAAGTTGGTTTAAATACTAATTGGAATTTAGGGCTGGTTTTATGTAAACTTTGCACAAGATCCTTTTTGTAACAAGTCTGCTTCCTTTTCTCGATGGCACTGCTCATTGAAGTATTGTTCTTAGATAGGAAATAGAATTTGAAAACAGAATAGATTTCACAAGTAAGAGTAGATGTGGGTTTTTAAGTTAATTTGACTGATAATTGACTGATTCTATTAAAAGATGTTGATTTGAATGCAAACTGGAAGGTAAGGGTGGTTAGCTACTTAGCGTTCCATGTTATAGTTGTTTGATATCCATTGATAATTTATGTTTGCAGTATGCGATGGCACATTTTTCCCATCACTTCTCAAGGAAATGTCTGATGTAGTGGTTTGTTTCAATAAGCGTGCTCAGAAGTTGCTCGAGTTGCATTTAGCAACTGGATTTAAGAAGTATTATGTATGGTGTAAAAGCAAGGAGCACCATATTTCTCTAATACGAGAGGGACGAGACCTTGTTACTTATGCCTTGATCAATGCTATTGCAGTTAGGAAAATTTTGAAGAAATATGATAAGGTAGAATCTTCTCATTTATGAGATTCTTTGGGATTCTACAGAATTAATTTATTATTAAAGAATCAGTTGAGTGTCTTATAGTATGTGCTGATGTGATATCCGAGCAGGTTCATTATTCTAAGCAAGGTCAAGCATTCAAATCACGCGCTCAGAGTATGCACGTTGAGATCCTCCAATCTCCATGGCTTTGTGAGCTAATGGCTTTTCACATCAATCTGAGGGATAAAACGGCAAAGACAATAAAGGGGTCTTATCTGTTTGATGGCTGCTTTCTCAAATTTACTGATGGAAAGCCATCTCTGACTTGTGAGCTCTTTGATTCTGTGAAGGTCGATCTAGACTTGACTTGTTCTATCTGTTTGGTGAGTAATACTCTTGTATATAGTAATTTGTTCTTCATTTCCACCACGTCTACCCTACAATTCTAAACACTTCCATGTGTATGCCACTGAGATTAGCACAATATGATAAACATGCAAGTTGTGTTATATAATCATAACTAGCTGTTTGATTTCTGTCTTCATTAATATAAAAATATACTATTGGCATATTCAATCATCGTCGTCATAGTTGACTCATGTAAATACTCTTTTAGAACTTCAAAACAAGAAAAACACTGCAAGGGCTAGCCTTGTGTGCTATTTCTGAGGCGGCTGCCCTTACAACATCTTGAGTCATAACAGCGTACTTTGTTATCTTTATCCTTTGGTACATAGTCGCTTTAGTGTTTTGACTTTTTGAAATCAGCTTGGTTTTGTGACGTCTTTGTAATTTAATATGCATTTGTTGATCTTTCAACAGAATAGAAGCCTTTATGGTCGAATTTTAAGGTTATCCGCTTGGTTTATTGTTTTCCTAATTGTATAGAGAAGTTGTGGAAGCTAACTAATCTCTCTTTAATAGACTATCAGTATACTTCATTTTTTATTAGTTGCAGTGCTTCGACTTTAGGCTTGCTGGAGCACAATTGACCTTTAATATCTTTAATTATTTATTGGTTAAAAGTATAGAAAGTGGAATTTCGTATGTACACATTGATATAAATCCGATATTTTACATAATTTTTTTTCATACAGTCAAGGTCAGTATGTGAGTAGTGCAAAAGAGTGCAACTAATAAAAAAATGGAGTCATGTAGTTGTAAGAGTATGTGTTTATAGCCGATCATTTGAACACTCTAATTTTAATGTTTATTTCTCCCCAGGATACCATTAGGGCAAAAGAACGAACCTAAATGGGTTTTAATGTCTGCAGGAAGTAAATATCTTTGTAATTTAATGATATTCTTTATATCCTTTAACAGCAAGCCTGGATTTGGGTCCGTAATCATACCAAACAAAACCAATGCTGCATTAGATTTTGACCAGTTGTGGCATGTGACTTTGATCAATAAGATACTAGATTCAAATGCAATGCATGCTTCAAATTATAAAAACATGTACAATAGTCATAGTAATAAATTTTAAAATAGTGAAAAATAAAGGAAAAATTTCAAAAAACTACCTTTTATAACAAACTTTTTTCAATAAACTACCTTTTAAAAAATAAATTTCATAAAACTACCTTTTATAGTAAAATCCTTTCAAAATACTACCGCTCAACGGTTTTAGTTAAGTTTTACCGTTAAAATGAGGTTTGTCCATCACGTGCTACTCACTTGAGCACATTACCAGAAGTTTCCCTCCCTCTCAAATGACCCACGACCTCGTCGGAGTACAATTCTCATCCCTCCCGAATGACCCCCGACCTCGTCGTAGCCTAACTACAATCCATTTAAGTTTGGTAAATTGCTAACGTGAATAGCACGTAATTGTCAAATCTCGTTTTAACAACTAAAACCGTTAAGTGGTAGTGTTTTCAAAAGAATCTCCTATAAAAGGTAGTTTTATGAACTTATTTTTAAAAGGTAGTTTTTTGAAAAAAGTTTGTTATAAAAGGTAGTTTTTTGTAATTTTTCCAATTAAAGTATTTTAGATGGACACCAAATTCCTCAAGAGTTGGCTTATATTATAGAGTTTCTACTTTCTAGTCTTTAATGCTACATTATCGATACTATTAATCCTGAAACTTTCCTTTTTCCTTTTTACAAAGCTGATCGGGAATATTGATATTGCGGTCTTTTTCTTTTAATATACAGGACACAGTGTTTGACCCTGTTGCGCTTAATTGTGGTCATATTTTCTGTTATATGTGCGCTTGCAATGCTGCATCAGTGACTATAGTTGATGGACTGCAAGCTGCATCTCTGAAGGAGAAGTGTGCTTTGTGTCGAGAGGTAATGATGAATTTTCGTATCAATATCTCTTTGTGTTGTCTCTTCCTCTCTTTACCTGATCATTCAGGATACCCACAAATTTTTGAGCTTCTGCATGTATGACTTAGTTTGAGCTGTTAAGTATATGTGGCATTGCAGACAGATTAATGTCTTTATCATTCTCGCAGATTCAGAATATTTGATGCTTTGCCCTTGGTGTGGTGATAAATGATAATGTCATTTTTTTGCTTGGACTCTTATCTTAGTATCTTACCCCAAGTACAAATTACAATCCTCAAAATTAAGACATGAGTATGGACACTTGGCACTTCATTTTGGACAAATTCATTATATATCTCTACAGAATAGCTGTCTAACAGTTGGACATGTACCAATGTCCAACAAGATACCAAGTTTGAGTAATATCGTTAATATGTGCTCCAATTTGATGTTTGATGTGTGACCAAGCTAATCTTATTTCTTGTCAGCGGCATATGTGGTATGCCATATTCGGGCTTTTCATAACATAAGTTAGAATAACTGTTTTTGGCTTTATCGTATTTTACACAGTTTTGGCTGGCATGTTTCCATTGTTCAAGTAGGATCATGACTTACTAATTTTTTTTGGTTGTTTTTAAGTTATGATTTGTTGAGTTATAAACAAGATGAGGAGTAGGAGTACCATTCTTGTTCTTTCTAAAAATTGAACAAAACACGACTTAATTTCATAATTTGTGAGTTGAGTGAAACTGAATTAGTTGGTGTTTTTTTGGTCGGATCCTAATCAACCTAATTTTAGCTGTATAATGAACTTGGTAAAACCTTATCTAAACTGATTGACCCTTATATAAATTTCTGTCAACTGAAATGTAATTTCTAAGCCGGAAAGAACTAAAGTGACCAAGTCTTTAATATACTAGATAGAATGATGATTGTATTTGAAATTCTGTTGACATTGCGGAAGATTATTGTTTTCTCTGCACTTGCAAGACACTTCCATATTAAATTTTTATTAGTTTGTTGTCCCTTTCCTTATATATATTTTTTAGTTGCTATGAAAGGCAAAGGTCTCTTAGACCACCTTTCAACCCATATAGGAGTATTCTTTATTTTCTGTCACACGGCAAGGATTTAGCATTATGTATCATCTGCACTAAGTAATACTTAACTCAAACTCCCTTTGATGTTTTCTTTCTCATTTGCCATTGATTTCAGTTGGGAGTCTATGTGGGTGCTCTACACTTAGAGGAGCTCAATATTTTATTGAGCCGAAGGTATGCTCCATTATGAAATATTATATTTTATATTGATTATTAACCCCTCACCACCCCCAACAAGGTGTTAGGAATATGTATCGTAGGCTTTAACAAATCAAGCAATCGAAGTATAATATATGGAAGAATTAAGAAATAAAACAATAAAGACCACACGAAGATTTAACGTAGAAACCCTTGAATAGGGAGAAAACCACGAATACTGCACTAGGACTTTGAATATTAGATGATGATATAAGGAGGATTCTCTAATCTCTCTAGACTCTCTAACCTTTCTCTAGGTTCTCAGTTCTCTAGTCTTTCTAGATCTAAGAATAAATCTCTCCACATTGGCATGACATTAATAAACAATAAACGACTCCAACATATTTATACTAGGGTTATTATTTAGGACTCCTAGTCCTAGCTAAACAAGGAAAACAAACTTATGAGTAAAAACCGTGTAGCTGCGACAAAGCCAAAGACAAGGGCTCAATCCCGCGGGAGCAGTAGCTGTCGACAACACCTGCGGGCGCGGGCAGGCAGATGTGTGCTGGCTGGACTGCCAGGCTGCAGGCGCGGGCATGAGTCCTCGCCAATTCCCGAGGGCTGCTGGCCTTCACCATCGAGCTATGTTACGCCTTGCTCATCACACCACACACACACACAACACTCCATTTACCATCTCCACACAATATACCCTACAAAAGGTACCCTCAAGGTTTAAAACAATGTATTGTGTAGGGCATGTCCTCAATTTCTAAAAAATGTGTTGCGTACACTAATGCTTGCAAAAAAAAATTACGGCATACATACTCTTGTTAACTACTCATTTTGTCCCTAAATGATTGCACCATTGCATTTTTCTAGGTCCAACTTCAAAAACTTTTACCATAAATTCTCACTAATCTATATGAAAAAATAAGTTCATGTGACATCTGGTTAAACTTGTTTCATTGTACAAATTTGAATTATCAACTCTTTATAAGTTTTTATTATACGTAAATGAAGATAATAAAGGTTTAAGACATGCTTAGAGACCTTGAAAAGGTCAAAAGGGGGAATCTTTAACGGACCGAGGAAGTGATGGATAGTGATTTTGTTAACTATATACCACTTTAATTTATGTTAAACCTCCCATTAAATCTAATGCCCACCCATTGTCCCTCACCCCCCCCTTTCTTCCTTACCTTCGGGTGTTAAACATAAATGTTTGTTTAGTTAACAATTTACTCTTCAATTCTCCACTGGTCACTAAGGGTATGTGCTATTATTTTTCCAAACCTATTCAGAAAATAGTTTGGGTCGTACAGAACTTTCTTGGAAACCTTAGTACATGGTGAAAACTGAAAACTCCCAATTACAGGAAAATAAATACAAAAGCCTTGACCCTGAAAGATAGGTTAAAAATCATAGTAAGAAAATGATTAGATATGTAGGTTTCGATGCATCTTACAAATCACATACATTTTGTAAGCTCTTATTGATCACTTCTGTGTAGGTGTCATGAATACTGGGAAGAAAGACTTCAGTCAGAGAGGCAAGAGAGGGTAAAGCAAGCCAAGGAACATTGGGAAACTCAGTGCCGAGCTTTCATGGGTGTCTGAACTCAAACTCAGCTTCTGGTTTCGTTAGCCTTGTTTATGTGGTCTGTCCTTCGGACTCTGACTCGGACCAACTTAAATTTGATTGATGGAATTCTGGTGCTTCCGCTTGTGCATATTTTCCAGTAAAATTCCGTTGTTTGTAAAATAAACTTTTTTTTTAGCAATTTAGATACTGCATAAACTTGTCAAACAAAATTTTCTGATTTAACTTTGGAATGCCTTAGGCAATCTTTATTTTTAGATGTTCTGTAAATCACTCGCTTTCAGCGTTTCAGATGTTATGAGAATCATGTTGTCTTTCAGAAATTTGGCGTGGAGAAGGAACTTTTAAGTGAAACCCAACACTAATTAGCTTTGAAACTAGTTTTTAGGCCTGGGTTATGCCCCGGATAATTATAATCTTCATTTATTAACATTTTACATTATAATTATAACACTAAAACATTACTTGGTTTAGTGGTTAAGACTTTAGTGTATAAGCTTGAGGTCATGGGATCAAACTTTATAAGATGCATTTCTATTTCTTTTTTTATTGTATGTGTGTTTACATAAAGTAAACACTCTAAGGGATAGAGTCATGTGGCGTAGTTCCTTGCTTAGAAACGCCTTTTAATATATTAGTATAGATGGTAGAAAGACTATGAACTTAGAAAAAGTTATCTGTAGTCTTTTCTCCTCCAAACCGAACTTGAAATGGTGGCGGGAAAAGCTAACAACCGACAAGATAAGCAACCAATATCCTTTTCCCACGTATCTCATATCCCCAACGCCAACACAAATAATCGCCAAGTATATATATATATATATATATATATATATATATATATATATATATATATATATATAAACCTAGAAAAAATAGCCTACATGTCACCTACTTAGGCCATCTACATCATTTGGCAACTTCACTCAACTCTTCAATGTTTCGGATGCCATGTGTCATGTTATGCTTGATTACGTTGATGTGTCCTTATTCCCATTCACTTCAAAAAATTATCATTCATTCACTCCATACATGGAAACAAATATCAATTACAATCAAATGCAATTCGGTAAGTTTTAAAAACGTTTCCCTACAATCACGCCACTCACTTAGACCTAATTAAGTGGAGTTGATTTTTTCATCCAAAAAAAAAAATGAACAACCGTTTTACATTGTATACCTACTTCAAGTATAAATACTCCTTATAAACACTGCCATTTTTTTAGCATACAATTTATATTGAATCCAAAGGAAAAAAAAAATTGAAGTTACTATTATGCGAAAAAAAATCAAGCCAAATATATTTGAGGCAGTTACACATAGTTTTGTGTTGCGATAAAATATAATCTAAAGTAATTTGTTCGAGCGCTCTTCATGTCATGGGAGATAAATAAATCCAATTGTCAGCCCTTATGCGTAAGTTTGTGGTTTAGTATATGTACTATGAAGGATTAGTTTATTGTTATGAAAAAGATAATAGGATAAGTATACTATGAATGGTACTATGAAGGATTAGTATGCAAACGAATATTATGAAGGATTAGTATAATCATATATGAAGATGGGTCTTTAGATTACTATATATGAAGGATAGTTTTAAAGAGAGTGAATCCATTAACAATTATTAGAAGATTAGTACAATGCTAAACTTAATGTGAAAAGACTAGTATGGAGATGATATTCAAAAGCATAATATGAAGGATAATAAAGTATTAAAATTTAACAACCACTTTATTCATGATAGAATTGAAGGATAACTTCATCTTTCACAAGAGGGTGATTATATGATGTCGGTTTTTTTTGTTAAATAAAGGAATTGAATTTTCCCCTTATATAATATAACTGCAATTTATGGAAATGATGTGAAACATAATATTTTTTTACAATTTAAACAATATTCATACGAGATATGGAAGGATCACATATATTTTTCATAATTTTAAAGGTAATATATATGGTTCACTATAAGGTTGGGTTTTCAAAATTTTTTGAAAGTAACATATACCAACTACCAAGTCCTTATTGAAAGTTGGGTTTTCATAAATTTTGAAGGTAACAAAAATTTTCAAAAATGGAAACCTTAATCACGTGTTTAGAGGAATGGAATCCTTATTGAATGTTGTATGTATATAAAGATTTAACAGCCGATATATTTACTAGGGGTGTACAAATTATCCGATCCGAGCGATCCGATCCGTGATCCGGTCGATCCAATCCGATTTTTCGGATATCCGATCCGCTTTTTTAGTTTTCGGATATTTCGGATCGGATATCCGAAAATTTTCGGATCGGATACGGATCGGATTTTTATTCGGATAACCGAAAATATCCGAAATATGGGATTTTTTCGGATATCCGATCCGAAATATCCGTTTTCAAGGCCGGATATCCGAAATATCCGATGATCCGATCCGATCCGGAACATATTTTAAGAACTTTTCCTTTGAAAATTTAAATTTTTTTAGTTTTCGGATATCCGATGATCCGATCCGATCCGAAATTTTCCGGATCGGATTCGGATCACATTTTTCCCAATCCGAAATTTTCGGATATCCGAAATTTCGGATCGGATCGGATATCCGAAATGAACACCCATTATTTACTAAACTGCTAATTTCCGCTCAAAAGAAAAAAAAAAAACTAAACTGCCAATTTAAAAAATAAGTGCCTAACACATCATCTATATATATTGACTAAGGCTATGTTCTTTTCGTCTGGTCTGATCTGAATTTTTCTAATCTGATCTGATCTGATCTGGTGTGATCTGATCTGAACTTTTCTGATCTGGTCTGAACTTTTCTGATCTGGTCTGGTCTGATCTGAACTTTTCTGATCTGGTCTGATCTGATCTGAACTTTTCTGATTTACTTAACTCGTGCAATATGTTATTTCTTTTCTGATCTGATCTGATCTGAACTTTTCTGATCTGATTTTTTCTGATCTGGTCTGAACTTTTCTGATCTGATCTGAACTTTTCTGATCTGATCTGATCTGATTTGATCTGATCTGATCAAATCTGAAATAAGCACTAGAGTGCTTAAATAAGTTGAAAAGAACATAGCCTAACACAATTGTTCATCTATGTAATTTCCTCTTCCCTTAGTCTTCTCAAATCTCTCCACTTAATTGTGATAACGGTTTTCAGTGTCAATGAGGCTCGAAGTAATCCTTAGTATGAATTATAATGACATAAGAATGGTTAATGGAAATTTTCTATCTCCTAAATGAGAGAATTCTTTTTTTTTCTTTTACCAAGAAGACATGGTTTTGACAATTTTACGATCGGGTTGTGTTAGATACTTAGAAGTTAAATCTGATAAGGTATCCAAGAAGTTTTACTTTAGTTGACCTGAATTCAGACTTGAAGAGCTAAAGTTGAGTATGTATGCTCTCAGGATTATTAAACATTTTTTTTATTGTGACAACATGGTATTGTACAAATTGCGTAATATTTGGCCAAGAGCTCACAAAGTGTCCAAGAATTTCTTTGAAGAGGTGAACTTGAACAATGAAGAACACCCACCAATTTCAAATCCAAAATTGCTTCGCTTTTTTAGATAGGGATGACTAATGTATTTTGTTTACCAATGTATTAGTTATTATCAAATAAATCAATAATAAACGACTTTTTATTTATTACTATAAATTATTCCTTCGATCTTATTTATTAAATACTTGAATCATATTGTTATATGCAATGATGAACAAATTTGTACTTCTAATCATCCTGGAATGCTTTGAAGTTTGTTTAAATAACTTCAATTCACACGAATCAAACATTATTGCAATTAACTAATTACACTACCTCCTAAACCCTAAGAATATGTACTAAATAATTAACTAATTTCACTACCTCCTATAGTTTTAGAAAAAACCATAGATCTCATTGGACATGTGTCTTTGATTAGTATGACAATAAAAGTGGCAGTTTAGAAGAAATAAAAAATATGGATGCACTACAAATCTACACTATCATTTGGCAGCATTCGTCAACTCCTGAATTAATTCAATTGCCAGGTGTCATGTTTTCTCTTCCTTTGATGATGTGTCGCTCTAATATTGAATGCAGAAATGTGCCCTACATTCATCTCTATACATATAAGAAGAGGAATCAATTACAATCTCATTCAATCGGCAAGTTTAGAATATTTGCTTCAATTACGCCTACCAATCAATGACACTTAATTGTAAATGATTTTTGCATCCAAAAATTTAAAAAATTGACCATATCATTGGCACCCAACTATTCTATAAATAGTGCTCATATACACAAATTAAGATTATTATCACAAGCCTTCCAATATCATAGCTAAAAATTCATCTTCATATCTGTGTGGACAATGAAGTCACTTTTGTCAGATTACTTCAAAGATTTTCTTAATTACTTGATGTCTCAATTCTCATGGATCAAATTATGTGCTGCGGAAATAAAAGCCCAAATTAAAGATACACCTCATTCACGATTGTGATGAAATCATTCTATTTAAACTTTGATATTGCTCTTTTAATACAACTTGGCTAATCATATAAAAAATAAAAATATGCAATATGATAGTTTAATAAGATAGAGGGATTGAGCGGGACTGCGAAACGGGGGAGCTGAAGTGGTAGCATGATTGAGTACAAGTAGTGTGAATTGTGATTATATATATTAGCTTGTGAATGAAGCAATGGGTAGGGTTAAAGCTCCTAGAACCATTTCATGAAGTATGTGTCCGGATAACCCAAAGTGTCGATAGTTAGCTCTCGGTCTTCCCTATTTTTAACAATAGGGCTTGGAGACTTTTTGGTTCATCTAAAAAAAAAGTTGCGGGTCATATGTTCCATCATGACATTAGCTACATGAGTCATTGAACGCACGAGTCATAAGTCAGTTTTGAAATATTTTCTTAATACATGACGATATGATTATAAGAACTTTAAATCACGAGCTAATGTTCAAACCATGATTTTAGGATAAACATCCTAAAATCTTAAATTTATAAAACAAAAAACTCCTGTGCATTTTGATGTGTTAATTGTTTCATCATATTTATAAATTTAAATATCACAATCTTAAGATTTTTAAACTTTAAAATATTATAACAAAGGAGTTTTAGATATCATGTATTATAATTGTTGTGGCCTAACATCTACGGCTTGTTTTAAGGCACTTGGGCTCATCAGAGCCGTACACGTGTCCTCTCCTAATAAATAGAGGAAAAAGGTTCTAACTTTTGGGTTATATTCAGTTGGGAGAAAATGTTACTTTTCTGGCCCAAAAGATAGTTAGAGCCCAGCCCTGGGAGGTGGCTGCAAGTAAGAGGTTGATAAATCCTCACAAATCATGGCCTGCCACGTGTCATGATCTGATTCCTTAGCCAATCAGATGCCACTATTCTAGGGCATATTTTAAGGATAGCTGTCATCTTGCTATCACTATAAATACCCCTGAAATCAGGAGAAAGATCATTCAAGACAAACAGTGCAAAGTTACTCTGTAAAAATACTCTCTCACTTTCTCTCTCTAAATCTACTTTTCTCTCTACCACTCCTGATATCTGACATAAGCTTCGGATGGGGAACCATCACCCAAACCTCCAGGGTGGGTCCCTTTTTGCAGGTTCGGGAACGAAGCTCAGGCTTGGACTAAGTTGATTCAGACATTGTTGCACAAGTCTCCAAGGAAGAACATCTAAGGGATACTCGTTTACTTGCTAGACAAGAAAGTTCAACTTACAGTATACTTGTTGGACAAGTAGAGGACAAAACATTTGGCGCCGTCTGTGGAGAGACGCAACGATGACTGACTGTCAATCGTCCAATGTGGCTAGAAACCGAAGTCTTCAGGTTAATGTCGAAGACACAGTAGAACACGAGAGACCGCCTCGAGGAAGGGATAGACCTCCAACCATCGTCCATGTCCCTGGACCAAGCCAGCAGCCTGTCATTCAGGAAAATCTTGAATGTCCAGTGACGGCTGCCCATCTAGACAACGTCCTGAATGACTTTCAGACTAAGATGGCAGCAGTCGTCCAGGAACAGATTAGGAGCAACATGTTGTTTTTCCATCATAATCCAGAGCCAGCCGTCAACAATCAAGCTCCTCCTAGGGGACGTTCCCAAGAGAATCGTCCAGGTCCTAGTCGACCTGTTCGTCAGGAACCCTCTAGGAGGGCGGCTACAGGAAAACAGCCAGAAGGCAGTGAGCAGCGAAGGAAGATGGACTGGAATTTAGTGGTTAGGACCCAAGATCAAGCTCGTCTGAGTGGGCACCGAATGGAAACAGATGTCAGGGACTACCTAGAGGCAAAGAGAGCTGCAGCATTGCAACGGTCGGCTACTGGCTCTACTCCGTACTTAAGAGATCCTCCTTTAAGGATACCATCCAGAACAGAGGGAAGAAGTCTGGGTCCTTCGATAGTTCGTCCGAGACAAGAGAAGACGGTAGTTCAACCAATGGTCTATAAGCTACCAGTACCAGCAAACACTTCATCTAATCCAATGTTGAAGGAATATCGCAAGGAGTTTATACCCATCGAGGGACAGCTGGGAGCCCTCCAGATCAATTGGCCTACTCCATTCTCGGCAAGGATTATGGAGGCGCCCCCCTTCCCAAAGGTAAAACTCCCAACAATAGAGCCTTTTGATGGAACAATTGATCCAGATGATCACCTGTCCGCTTACAAGCATCAGATGTACGTCCAAGGAGTAGATGATGCTACTTGGTGTAAGAATTTCCCAGCTACCCTAAAGGGTGTAGCGCAGAAGTGGTTCAATAATCTTCCCCCCAATCTAGTCAACAATTTCACCGAACTCAGTGTCTTATTTACTAGTCATTTCGTCGCTAATCGTCAAGAACAAAAGACAAGCATGCACTTGGGCAAGGTCGTCCAAGGACCAAAAGAAGCTCTTAGGAGTTTTGTTAAAAGATTCAATCTGGAAGCCCTTCAAATTCAAGATCTCAATGCTGCAGTGGCTTTTGACGCCTTTATCAGGGGTCTAAGGCCAGGAAGTTTTAAGTTCGACCTTGTGAAGAAGAAAATCAATACTCTTGCCGAAGTTTTAAAGGAAGCCGAAGCTTTTATACATGCCACTGAAGTATGCGCTGAGGCAAAGCATCCAGAGTTCAAGAAGCCTGAAGAGGTTGCTCAGCTAAAGAAAAGCAACCCCAAAAAGGCCGAGACTTGGGCCATAACCTCTACCACTACTTCGTCCAAAAGAAGTAAGAGGAAAGAATCTAAGCCTTCTTCATCCAACCCCATCGAATTCAACAAGGACCAGTACTCCATTCTCATGGAGATAAAAGACCAATATGAGCTGAAGGCTCCAGCCGGGATGAAGACTCCTTACAGAAACAGAGACAAGAGCAAGTATTGTCATTTTCACAAGGATTGCGGTCATGAAACCAATGAATGTAAGCACCTTAAGAGGGCTTCGGAGGATCTAACCCGAAAAGGAAAGATGAATTCATACTTATCCCGAGGGGGAAAGAAGTTTCACAGGAGAGATGACCGTCAAAGCAAGAAGAAGGAGAGTGCACTGACGAAGATGTCGTCCTCGTTCTCGTTATTTCCGGAGGATTTGCTGCTTGAGGGCCAACCAATAGAGGACACAAAAACTACCTCAGGGAGCTCGGCCAAGACTTATTGACTAATCAGACAAAGGCCGAGCCCTTTCCAAAAGTGGTGGTTAGTGAACAAGATCGGGGGAAGTTGAGGACCCCCCATGATGACCTTGGTTGTAGAGATGAAGATAGCAAATTTGAGAGTAAAAAGAACAAAGAAAAGATATCTGCTAAAGCGCCTGGACGATTCGGTGAAGAAGGCTGAGGCTGGGCGATCTCTCTTTCTCTCTCTAGAAAAATTTGCAGAGCTTCTCTCTCTAGAAAAATTCGTTCAAGGTGTGAAATGATTTAATGTCCTCACACCAAGGTTATATATAGAGGGGTAAGAAACCTGTGGAGCCGGTCAAGGATGACCGAAGAAAGGGTAAAACGGTCGATTATGACCGGGTAAAATCCAAGAAAAGGCGCGTCCTTGCCTTCATTTTGAATTTGAATAAAAATACCTTGGGTAAAAGGGTATTAACCGTCAGATGGGCCAACTGAAAACCCTTTTAGGGGCAAATGTTGTGGCATAACATCTACTGCTTGTTTTAAGACACTTGGGCTCATTAGAGCCGTACACGTGTCCTCTCCTAATAAATAGAGGAAAAAAATTCTAACTTTTGGGTTATACTCAGTTGGGAGAAAATGTTACTTTTCTAGCCCAAAAGATAGTTAGAGCCCAGCCCTGGGAGGTGGCTGCAAGTAAGAGGTTGATAAATCCTCACAAATCATGGCCTGCCACGTGTCATGATCTGATTTCTTAGCCAATCAGATGCCACTATTCTAGGGCAGATTTTAAGGATAGCTGTCATCTTGCTATCACTATAAATACCCCTGAAATCAGGAGAAAGATCATTCAAGGCAAACAGTGCAAAGTTACTCTGTAAAAATACTCTCTCACTTTCTCTCTCTAAATCTACTTTTCTCTCTACCACTCCAGATATCTGACTTAAGTTTCGGATGGGGAACCATCACCCAAACCTCCAGGGTGGGTCCCTTTTTGCAGGTTCGGGAACGAAGCTCAGGCTTGGACTAAGTTGATTCAGACATTGTTGCACAAGTCTCCAAGGAAGAACATCTAAGGGATACTCGTTTACTTGCTAGACAAGAAAGCTCAACTTACAGCTTACTTGTTGGACAAGTAGAGGACAAAACAATAATAGTTATGGATTCAATAAATTTGGAATAAAACAACTGCTTAATAAACAAACATTTTCCATGCATTATGTACGGGTACAAATCATATCCACATAAAACATCCTGTGCATTATGCACGGGTTAAAAACTAGTTTACAATATTAAGCACTTCACTTTCTTCTTCGATGAAATAATACTCAATTCTAACTATTTAATAACTTATTAATTGACAACCATTCAACAATTCAATTCTTCAGACTATAGGCCAGATTTAGGGGTGTGCATATCGAATCGGGAAAAATGTTATTTGTATCCGATCTGAAAAAACTAGATATCTGAAAATTCGGATATTCGGGTTTTCGGATCAGATAACTGGATATCCGAATTCGACAAGTACTTTTTTTATTGGGAAAAATACCAGAAATGGTATTGCTAAGTGCCCAACTCATATACCAATGCACCTTGTCCAATTTCCTCCTCTCTTCTTCATCCTTTCGCCACTGTTGGGGTAATGATAATTTTCTCTCTCCTCTTCGTCTTTTCTTCTGATTTTTATAATTCGATTTCATATAAGATTAGATGCATGAGAACTGAGAAGAGTTGATTAGCCACGGAAATTTAATTGAAAAAAAAAGAAAAAAAAAAAGTTATGAAAAGTAGAGAAGAAGAGTAGAGAAGAAAATTACAATGGTAGTACAGTATGTAGTAGTGTGGCGGCCGTGAATGATGTTTAGAAGTTTATGTCTTCTTTTTATGGCTTTTACTTTGGCAAAAGGAAGTATGGGCTCTAGGCTCTAGCGCGTAGGTAACTAAAGCCCAGTAAGAAAAACTCATATACCGGATATTCGAATTATCCGGATTTAAAAAAATAAGATTATCCGATCTGCAAATCCGATTTTTTTCTTCGGGATATCCGATAAAAACCGGATCGGATATCCGAAATTTCGGGTCGACGTATAACCGGATCGGATCATTTTGCACACCCCTAGCCAGAATAAGTGCTAAAACTTATCTAAGTTATAATTAACCTAACTAGTTTTATATCGCCATACAAAGGAATCATCCAGTGTTTTTAGCTAAGTGTTTTTGGTTTCTCCATGAAATCCCTTGATATGCTATGCTAATGGAATTTGCACTTCTATGAGTGGCTTTCTAGTCTAGAAAGATTCATATGTGGTCTGGATCATTGAACTCATATGGTTCGAATTTTGTGAAAACATCTGAGAAACATATGTTGATAAATTGCAAATAGGCTAACCGGTAATTAGGGGTGTTTAGAAAAATCTGAAAGCGAAAAACTGTATTGGAAAAACGAAAAAACCGATTAAAATGGGAGGTAACTATACCGGAAGAATAGGGGTTACACGGTTCGGTAACCAAACCGATAAAAGTAGCTTAAACAGTATGGTAACTTTTATAAGTTTTTATAAAACGGTTAACCTAAAACCGAATATTTTTATTCTATGTAATTATTCTTCAATTATTTTTGCAAAAATTAGAGTTAGATGGTGTGCATAGCTCATTCCTTGGTTTCTTTACTACGCAAAGGTGTTGGTGTGCATGGTGACTAACCTTTGAGAGCAAGCATGCTAGGGCATATGATCATGGGTGTGTGATCATAGTTGAGTTCTATTAGGACTCTTCATATCTTAGTATATTTCTAGTTAGATTTGGCTTACAAGTTTTTACTATTCCGCTTGGAATAGGTTTATCATGTTTTATGCACTTTAGAATTCTTATTTCTTATCTTGTTATAGTTAAAGACTCAGAGTTCTTATAGGAGTATGACTTAGGGACTTGTCCTAAGCTTAGTAAGATTAGTAGTTAGTAAGAGTATAAATAGTTATTATTTGTATTTCGTTTATTTTCATTGAATAATATAGTAAGTTAATTAATTTGAGTGTTTAACACAAATCATTTGAAATTGGTGGATTTGCCTTTATGCTTCAAACCCTTAAACTACATTGTGGTGTTTTGCTTAATTAATTTTGTTTAAGTGCAATCCATCATTGTTCATCCCGCGTTCAAAATCTATTAATCCATCCATAATTCATTAATTTCGCAACTTATATCTGATCCTCATAAGATTAAATAATATCGTTAGTACTCCCTCCGTTCCTCAAAGATCTTCCTTGTTACTGTTAATACAGATACCAAGGTAAGGAAGAGAGAGAGTTTTCAAGTAGATCCTTTTTGTTTATTTAAATATGAGAGAAAATATGGTTGTGAGAGTGCAGAATTACGTCGGTCCAACAAGTAAACAAAGTAGTGTGAATAAGGAACAATACTCTACCAAATAAGGAATAAAGTAAAATAGGAAAGAACTTAAGGAACGGATGTTAACAAAAGTAGGAAGATCTTTGAAGAACGGAGAGAGTAATTATTAAGTATAGTTTCATTTTTGTAGCAATGTTGTGATAATTGGTACAATTGGTTTGGATATGAAAGTAGCTTATTGTCATTATCCTACATCTACTAGCATGAGAATTAATTTTTTATGCATTCTGTTAAAGCCTTTTTACAATATGGCAATTTGTATTCTTTAGTGTGTTTATTTGGACAATTTTGTATTAATGTTAAATTGTCCGCTTATGTCTAGAATATGTAAAAAATTATATACATAAATTAAGTAAAATACAAAAATTTAAGCTTGAGTATCGATTAATGGTTAACTGGAAAATCATACCCAAAAACAAGTTAACCGGTCGAACAGTTATGGCTGCGACTCACAAAAATGGCAAACCGATAATTTCGATTACCAGACCAAAATGTCATTTAGGGACAGTTAATCACTCATGAACACCCTTATAGGTAACTAATATTTCGATTCCTAAAAATCTGTCCATTAACATTAACAGGTTGGATCAAGATCCTCCGAATAATTACTAATTTAGAAAAATTTATTGTCCAAAAACCCCTACTTTAACCGGAAGAGATCACAGCTATTCATGATGAACTCTTCAATTTTAAGATATATCAAGCAGCCTATTTTCAAAGTCGAAAAATAGAACACACTATAACAGGAGATGGCACTTTCTAGATTTAACACACTTGATAATACAGGTAGCATAATCAATTATAACTTTTAAGTTGAACATAAAAAGTTGAAGCTACAACACTTGAAATCTCGAAGCCAAGATAGAGAACTTAAATGAGAACTACTTGAAGCTATAAAATTGTTGTGCATTAAACAGTAAACATGATAAAAGTTTTAAGGTTTCTAAATTAGACCCAACTTTCGGGGCAGTTTTTTTTTGTCCCCAGTGTTAAGTTGATAAAGTTGTATGATTACCTTCTAAAAGCATAAAAAAAAAAAACAAAAACAAATGATTCTCTAAAAATCACCTCATCATACAATGCACTAGAAGTTGAAACTTTGAGGCCGTGCCACCATTGGCCGATATAATGCAAGCAAGATTTCATAGATTCTTCACTTGGCCAATATCAATGGATTTTTGTCCTTCCACTGATGGTATCTTAGGCACAAATTCTTCAGCGTGGCAATAGAGTGCTGCATAGCATTAAGTTTTATATCTCTAAACATGCTCTGTTACAAGAAAGTAAGTTTGTGAACACATAAAAAAAATGAAGTTGTAGCAGGTATGTAGAAAAGCAAGTACTCATGGACATACCTCATAATCATCTCCATACTTCTCAATCAAAGGTCGAAGATGTGCACGCTGCATAGTTGTCAACGGCTGTGATGGTGCACCTTTTCCATCCCTTCGTCTCTTTCCAAGTGCTGATTTAAGATCTATATATATACACAGCAAAAAAGTACCACATCAAGTAAAGTATTTCAATGATTTTTCTCAAACATATGCATGTTTTTCTAGATCCAGATGAAAAGATTGCAAAATAATAGCATGCTTGTCTTGAGTTTAGCAACATTTTAGTTCTCTGTTCCAGACTATCATTCTCTAGCAGCTTCTTGTAAAAGGAATACATTAGCCATCATGTTTATCTAGGGCAATAAATTAACTCTATTTCTCGTGTTCAGCTGACAAGAGGAAAGGGAACTGGAAGGGAGGATTCCAGTCACTACAAACATAGAACAATAATGCCAAAGACACATAACAAAATGGATATAGTTGTCTGCGCATGTACATGTACCAAAAAGGGAAAGGACTCAAAACAACCATTCCATCTAGTGCTTAAAAAAGTAGTCCTCATCAATCAGCATCCAAAGGCTACCGATAACATATCAAAAAATGATTACTTGAAACCAACTAGATCTCATCTAATTACAAGTTTTATAACTAAACAAACTTACCTATAACTGAAATTGGGGCAACTTGACCCTGAACCCTAATGATACTACAGAAACTTACTCGTTTTTTTCACCATAAACATTATCATAAAGGCATCAATATTTTTTATAAAGTAAGACAGGTAATCAACATCAAAAAGTTGACAGGCTTGCCATCATATTATACTTCCTCCGTTCTAAAATCAAATGAAACACTTACCATTTTAGGCCGTTTCAAATATAAATGTCTCTATCTCTCTCTTCATCACATGGGTCCCTCTATCTCTCTTTTCTCCTAAATCCTCGTGCCAAAGCCTTACGTTTCATTTAAAATAGAACGGAGGAAGTATAAAGTATCGTCTCATGCGTAACATGATTTGAAGCAACTTTTTTGTTTGACAAGCACTTTTCTTTTAGTGGGCATATGTACATTTAAGTCGCAATCACTAAATTATATGCACATTTCATGGGTGATGCGTTATATACTTGTATATGTGTGAGTGCATGTATGGCGTACCCTATTCATGACAAGTAGCATTCTGCATCCCCATTTGTAACCACAAATCAAATCAGTCTGCTAGCTTATTGAACCCTTTTTACAATAGTGAGAAAACCCTAGTGCAAGAATTCTCAAATGTTGAGTACAACATCGTTTCTTAAATGAAATCTAACAGTCCACAAGCAGATATCATCCTCAAAATAGACTGCTTCCAAAATGACTAGGACTAGAAGAAAATCAATCGGCATGAGATGATGCTACCAGGGCTTAGCCGTTTACCTTAAGCTAGAAGAAAGAGTCATGACTAGTATATGTCGCTAGTTGTCACAAGCAATGGTTAGATCAGCTAATTGTCTCATAGGGGTTTATGGCCTGATCAACCTTAGGACACAATAATGAAAACCAAGGACATGCGTGACTGAATATCTGACAAGATTACAGTTGTGCTTCAATCCTCAATTCAACTGAATCTTGTGCAGCAGATTATTTTTCATGTATCACCACAAGAATTTCTTCTATTCAATAGGATGTATGGAAAGCAAAATTTACCATCCTTCATATTCGGTGGAGCTGAAACACTAAAAGAAATACTTTGATGGAGCTGAAACACTAAAAGAAATACTTTATCTAAGATACTCAATAAATTCTAAGAGGTGGAAATGGAAAGCAGAAAACACAGTAACCGATTGACTTTATCAGAACAACTGAACATGTAGACTTGTGGCAGAAAATAATGTTGCATGCAGAAGAAAGTTAAACCAACCATCAGGCGGGGTCGGGTAAGCATCTGTCGTCCCACTAGCACAATAATCAGATATTCTTTAGATAGTATTTGATAAAAATGTTGCATCCACCATGCTTTATTGTGTAAAGTCTTTCCTGACCTACCATCTGTAACCCCAGTAATCTCACAGGATTAAAAGCTAATCACAATTGCAGCAGTACCAGATAATTGGAGGCCCCATACATTATTTTCAATGACAGAGCATTCTCACTTTCCATGTCAAAAGTATTAATGCCAAAATCAACATTAGTAAATAAAACCACCCTCCATTCCCAACAAGAACCCTCCCCAATCACTTGCACTCTGATAAGACACCTCTTATTTATGAAATCACCAGAAAATCCTAAAGTTACCAAACTCTAAGAAAAGACACTTGTGTGACCAGACTGACCACTTAACACAAAGCATAACAGACTACAGAATATCGAACATAGACTAGTAAACTTTATGCAAGTCAACTATCTTAATTTGCTTTCTTGGGGTTGTTGCATGGTTATACTTTACTCTTAAAGTCAAGGTTTTACATGTAACTAAAAATAAACCTTTAAATTATTAGTTAAATTACTTGAGCTGTTTAATTTAACAAATGGCATGTAAAAGGGTCTAAAAATCTGATATTAATTCGGTTCTTAAGAGTCTTAGTTGGCATGAGTTGTAACTAAGGTAAGTAGAAAATAATCTTTCCAAAATTAGTCCAAGAGTGGGTGGCAAGCAAGAGATTTCTCCTTATTGTATGCCGTGCGACTCTTGTAAGGTTTATGGAAAGTTTCGCATATCTATCCTAAATTTAATTATTCCTTAATTTTAGGCTAGATTCTAGGCTACTTTTAAGAGGAAAGATTTTTTTTATCACTATTGTATTATTCGGCCAGGTAGGGGCTTGGGGAGCAAGGTTTTCCTGCTCATCCTCTATAAATAATACACGCCTAGCCTCATTAGGGTTGATTTTGATAAATTGTGAGCGTTGCTTATTTCGGTTGTTAACAAAAAACAATGCTTGTTGCAACTTGTATTCATCATTCTAATTGCAATTAGGAAAAGACCATCTAATTCTTGCGAAAATCAAGACTACTATCCTTGTTTTACCCCTTATTTTCATAATTCCTTCACAAAAATATCATAAAAACGTTACTTAGATTTTAGAGTAATCTTTGTGAATTTTTCGGATTCAAAATCATATCAAAACTGAAGACTAGTAAACTAAGTCTACTTTGCTCGCTTTCGATTATACTGCAAGAGCCCTTCAAGCCATTCACATCCGATTTCGCTTCAAAAATGCCAAAAATAAGAAGCAACAACCAAATACACGTACTACCCACAATTCCACAAATATCAACCTCAACAAATACTTGATTACCAAACAAAATCTTATTTTGCACTAAGAATTTTTTTCCACATAATCGAACTCCTAAATTAGGTTAGCAATATGAACCAATTCCTTCATCTAAAATAAACATCCAACCCACCTACAATAGGTGGGCAGCTATTCAAACTCAAATTTGAATCATGATTTTAAAATAAACATCCAAGCAAAGTTCTGGAAAATCTATCACCAACCTTGCAAAATAACAAAACAAATTCACAGAATGCAAAAAAAAAAAAAAAAAAAAAAAAAAAAAAAAAAAAAAGAAATAACAACAAAAACAAGAAGCTGCCCATTGAAACCAGCTTAAACGGAAAAACTAACCGTCTTCTTCGAGGTCGCTACCAGAATCAACAGCCTCAAACTCATCGACTATGGCATCGGCGGGATCTTTAGGAGGAGGAGGAGGAACTTGAAGAGAATCGCTCTCGATGATATGCGCAGTGCGAGCACGAACTCCGAGAAAATTAGGGTTTGAAACGACACCAAATTGCTTGTAATTGGCGATAACGCTGCCCTTTTCGTCCCATTTGGTGCCTAGTGGGTCGAGAAGGGCACGTAATTTAGGGGGAAGATTGAAGGATGGTTTTACAATTTTAGGGTTCTTCTTTGGAAGCCCTACTTTCACCTTTGGCCTTGAGTTCTTGTACTTTCTTCTTGATCCCCCCATTCTTTTGTGGGTTTTGGGGGGTTTTGGAGGTGTGTTTAGCGATGAGATGGGAATATAGGGGTTTTAGAGTGGATTATACTAGGGCAAGTGCCAAGTGGGGAACGAAAACTTCTCTAAAATGCTAAACATCGCCTGGACGTTTCCACGGTGGATCGTCCAAAATTTTTTTTTTTTTGGTTTATATGGTGGTTGTGCATGATTTAGTTGGTGGTGTGCGTGGCTTCGGTGGTGGTTACGTGGTTTCGGTGGTGGTTGTGGGAATGGAGGTGGTGGTTATGGAAAGGAAAAGGAAAAAAAAAAACGGAAGGGTAAAGTTGAAAATGTTTGGTGGGACCAGAGCGATTTTAAGTAATTTGGAGCGATGTTTAACGATCCCGAAACCTCTTAGGACTTAATGATTTGGACGGACATGTCTAAACTTTAGAAAGTAATACTGGACTCTGGAATAGCTCTTTTTTTTTATATTCTGTTTTTTTTTTTTTTGCCCTTGGAAAATGAAAGAGGAGCCCTATTTATAGAGCTTTCTTGAACCTAGAGTCTTCAAGTATCTACCACTTGGTCTTCATGAACATAAACCTTCTTAATAGTCCAACTTTCACTTAATGGGACCTTGACCAAATAATAAATAATTTAATTAAAAGATGTCAAATTTAATAGCAAGCCCAAATCAATTGATTTGATGATCATATATAAATAATAAGATAATATTTGATTTTAATAGGTCAAACAACAAATGATGTGGCATGTTACAAAAAATTTACGCCTACAAATTGCCCTTTCAAGAATGTATTACATACACGATTTTGAGTGTTTAGATGAGATTGAGTCTATTTTTTACCATCATAGAAATTTGGATTGGCTTTATTTTAGACTAATTAGCTACAACTAGTGGATAAAAAACACTTTGTTGAATCAAAACCTCACGTGATTATATGGGAAATATATAAATTAGGTCTTGCTATAAATTGTCGTTTGTTGTGACGTTGGAGAATGATGTGGCGAAGCAGTGAACCCGACTATTGCGAACCTCGAACCATGGAGGAGGGAGGAAGTCCTAAACATCATTAGATGCTTTGACACTTCGTTGCCAGAGAAAGAGACCCGACTCATTTTCATGTTGATTGTATTTAGTGAGTTGACGGTAAAAAATACAATCTTCACTTGTGGTACATCGAACCTCCTTGAGTCATGCTATCAAATGAATTATTTCTCGCTGTAATGATATTACTGTTATGTCATAACTTTTAGTCATTAGATTTTATCAACATGTTTTGTCCATAATGTCGCCAATTTACAATTGCTATAATTGTGGAAGACAGAGATGCATTTTAGATTAAGACCCTGTTCTTTTGAACTTATTTTGGTTGAACTGAACTGAACTTATTTTTGCTGAACTGAACTTATTTTAGCAAAATAATAATTAATAATAATAAATAATAATAATAATAATAATAATTAATAATAATAATAATAATAATAATAAATAATAAATAATAAATAATAAATAATAAATAATAAATAATAAATAATAAATAATAAATAATAAATAATAAATAATAAATAATAAATAATAAATAATAAATAATAAATAATAAATAATAAATAATAAATAATAAATAATAAATAATAAATAATAAATAATAAATAATAAATAATAAATAATAAATAATAAATAATAAATAATAAATAATAAATAATAAATAATAAATAATAAATAATAAATAATAAATAATAAATAATAAATAATAAATAATAGATAATAGATAATAAATAACAAATAATAAATAAAAAATAAGAATAATAAATAAAAAATAATAAATAATAATAAAAATAATAATAATAATAATAATAATAACAAATAATAATAAATAATAATAATAATAAATAATAAATAATAAATAATAATAATAATAAATAATAATAATAATAATAATAATAATAATAAATAATAATAATAATAATAATAAATAATAAATAATACTATAATAAATAATATATAATAAATAATAAATAATAATAATAAATAATAACTAATAATAATAATAAATAATAATAATATTAATAATAAAAAATAATAATAAATAATAAATAATAATTAATAATAATAATTAATAATAATAAATAATAATAATAATAATAAATAATAAATACTAAATATATAAATAATAATAAATAATAATAAATAATAAATAATAATAAAAAAATAAAAAAAATTACAAATTCATCGTTATTATAATTATAATATTAATAATAATAACAATATTAATAGTAATATTGAAAACAAGAATAATAATTACAACATTAATAGCAATACTGAACTTATTTTTGCTGAACTGAAATTATTTTTACTTATTTTTGCTGAACTGGACTTATTTTTGCTGAAAATAAGTCCAAAAGAACAGGGCCTAACACGTTCCTAGATCATCTCCATTAAGCTGAAGATGAGGAATAGGAACATCTTAATAGATTTTGAAGATCAAGGAGACATGCTATGAAGGATCAGTTGAGGATACAACTATAAAAGAAAGGAAGAGTGACAAAGAATGTAACAGGCTTACTTTTAAAAGCATTTATAATTGCTAATTATAATTGTTAATTTTATTATGTATCAGATATTCTTATTTTAGTTGAGTTGGAATATGAATTTTGATTTGTAATGTTTGTACTATATATGTTAAGATAATTTTATGAAGTTATTATTAAATATATTTTAGGTATTAAATACTAAAATTTTGTTGAGTAGTATTGTGCCTAAAATGAAACCAATTTGTGTTTTTATTTGTCTAAGTCAGTTTCCCTTTTTGTTTCCCTTTGCCGATTCAATTTGGAAACCCCACAAACCTTCACTTCATTTCCTCACACTCCCGTGGCGCTCTTTCTCTCTCTAACCCCAATCCCGCTCATTTCCCTTTAGAGACCACTTAAGAGGTGGTTCTAGGCTTCTAGCTCAGTGGTCTCTTTGTATGAGAGACCACTTTTTAGAGGTGGTTTTTTAAATAATAAAAAGAGACCAACATTAGAGATGAGTGGTCACTTAGATATTGGATGGAAAAGCTATGAAAGAAGGAAAAGAAACCACTTATTTGAATCATGTGGTATGTTTGATTGTACCAAGAAACCACTTAGGCAAATAAGTGGTCTCTTTAGGTCCACTTAAAAGACCACTTATCTTTGTACCGTTGCAGATACATAATTGTATCTCCCCATTTAAGGATCTGATGATGAAACATACCGCAGTCTTAATTGGTCCGACCCAAGGGCAGAGCTGTCCGAAGAGCCAAAACTATTTTAAAAGTGTTAAAGTTTATTTTAATGATCTAAAATCGTATTTTAAAGCCCACTTAATTATTCATGATAATTAATTGTATTTTGAGCCCAACTCTTTGAAAAAGCACAATTAATTGTTTAATAATAATTAATTATTTTATTTAAATAAATTAAATATTTCCAAAGATATTTTTATAATTAACTCGGATTTTATCCCGTTAAATAAGACTTGCGGAGTTAAAAGATAAAAGAATATCTTAAAAACGCGTTTTATAAAAAAGCTGTCAAACGTGCCAAAAAGCAAGGCGGTGCGCCTAGCGCACCATCGCGCGCCTAGCGCATCATTGTCCAACTGTGTCAGGCACACCAATTTGTGCCTGATACATGGCATTATGCGTCACACACAGTCGTGCGCTTGGCGCACTCCTCTGCGTTACGCGTAGTGTTCTTTTCTATCTTTTTTAAAAGCGTGTGCCATGTGTACGCAGTTGATTGGGCGTGTCGCGTCAGGCGCACCGATGTGCGCCTGACACGTGCAATTGTGAGTTATGCAGGTCTTGCGCCTTGATTTGCGGCGTGCGCGTGACGCGCAGTTTCAGTTTTCCTACAAATAGGCACTAGTAGAATAATTGCTTATTGCTACGGGGGTATTGCTGCGGTTTTACCCATACGTAGCAATATATCACGTAAAAAGAAAAGGTAAAATATAAAATAACCATATTGCTGTGGTTTTTATAGAAAACCGCAGCAATATAGTTTCAACAGAAATTTTTTGAAAAAAGTTGACTATTTGACCAACCATATTGTTGCGGTTCCTACTGAAAACCGCATCAATATATTTCCAACGGAATTTTTTTGAAAAAAGTGGACTATTTGACCAGATCTGGCGGAAACATATTGCTGCGGTTTTCAGTAGAAACCACAGCAATATATTAAAATAATATTAAAAAAATAATTTTTTTATTAATATTTGAACATATTGCTGCGGTTCATACAAAAAACCGCAGCAATAGACTGTTTTAAATTAAAAAAAAACGCGCGGCCCATTTAGGGTTTTGTTCCTCGTTCCTTTTAACAGTCAGCCGTTGTGTTCCTCTCCATACCCTCTCTCCCCTCACTCTCTCCTCTCTCTTCTCTCCTCACTCTCTCTCCTCTCCTTCGACCAACGCATCACATCTTCGCATCACATCTTCGCACAACATCTTCGCACCAAATCCTTCACCTGCTGTGTTTCTTCTTCGCACGTCTTCAATTGCTCGGCGTTGGCACTCGATCTCGCACGTCTCCGTCGCCCAGCAAACCTCCATGGCGATGGATTTTGATTTCAATATTTTACATCAGTTTAGTAAATCTGTTTTTTCCCCTTTTTTTCGTTTTTCGTTTCGTTTTTTTTTGTAGATCTTTTTTTTTCGTTTTTCTTTTCGTTTTTTAGTTGATCTTTTTTTTTCCGGTTTTATTTTCTTTTTTTGTAGATCTATTTAGTTGATATTAGTAGATCTCGTTTTTTTTTTCGTTTTTATAGATCTGATTGTAGATCTTTTTTTCGTTTTTCTTTTCGTTTTTTCCGTTTTCTTTTTTCCATTTTTTTGTTTTTCTTTTCTGTTTTTAGTACATCTATTTTTTCCCCTTTTTTTTCGTTTTTCTTTTTGTTTTTTTTGTAGGTCTTTTTTTCGTTTTTCTTTTCGTTTTTTAGTTGATCTTTGTTTTTTCCGGTTTTATTTTCGTTTTTCTTCTCGTTTTTTTGTAGATCTAATTAGTTGATGTTAGTTTTTTTTTTTTTTTTTTTTTTTTTTTTTAGATCTGTTTGTAGATCTTATTTTTGTTTTTCTTTTCGTTTTTTCCGTTTTCTTTTTTCCATTTTTTGGTTTTTAGTATATCTATTTTTTTTTCCGTTTTATTTTCTTTTTTTTTTGTAGATCTGTTTAGTTGATGATTGTAGATCTCCTTTTTTTCTTCGTTTTTCTTTTCGGTTTTTTAGTTATATTTTTTTTCGTTTTTCTTTTTGGTTTTTTTCCGTTTTTTTCTTTTTGATTTTTTTTAGATTTGTTTAGTTGATGTTTGTAGATCTGATGCTTGAATGCGATATTGAGTGTAAGAATATGGTTCTATATAATATATGAGTATAATGATGTAAGTTTGTGTTTTATTTAAGTATTTTTTTTAGCACTCTCTCTCATTGTATATAAATATCGAATTTTTTTTTTAGCTGTAGTAACTATTGCTGCGGTTTTTACCCAAAACCGCAGCAATAGGCTTTAATTTTTTTAATAAAAAATAAAGCTATTGCTGCGGTTTTGGATAGAAACTGCAGCAATATCTTGGTCTATTGCTGCGGTTTTTAGGTTAATTACCTATTGCTGCGCCCTTAATTGCTGCGCGGACAAAACCACCGCAATAGACCACTTAATAACCGCAGCAATAATCAATTATTCTACTAGTGAGGCTTCGATTTTCCGAATTAAAAAACGGTTTTTTTTATATAATTTTCATACGACTTCACACTTCGAACTTTATGAATATACTTACGAATTCTCTCTACAAAACTCATACTTTTCAAATATGCAAACACACACATACAACACAAATACTTTCAGACATTCACATTTTCAAGCTTCACGATTGCTCGTCCTGACGGTTGTCAATCTCTCAGACCTAAGCCACGGTATAATCCTCAGGGTCCTTGAAGCAATCTATTATTTTTATATTGAAGTTACTAACTATTTCTTTCCTAATGTAGATCTTTAATATAAAAATAATGTTCCTTTTGTACAATCTAACCCTTTTCTTACTTCCTTTTTGTTTATTATTCATATGCCTATGCATGATTGTGTGTTTTAATGCTTTTATTACCCACATGTTATTATTGCTAAACAAGACCTAAATAATTGTTCTAACATTAATCAGATAATTTGGACAACATGTTAGGTTCCCTGTAATTTTGATTGCCTAATAACATATCACTAAAAAAGAGATGTGTTTCCTGAACCAACCTAGACTAAATTATTTTTAGGGTGCATGAAAACATTATTTGGTTATTCTATTGCATAAAACTTGACATGAATCGATATTTAGTAGAGACCAGCGTTGGGCGAACGTGGTTCATTATGACCATATTTGTACCCCCACCCCCGAACTCAATTTGTGGTTCATTGACTATCTGTGGAGTCAGGACACAAAAATCTACATTGGATTGGTCCCTCATTTGTCCCTACAATTTCCCAATATCCAATTAGGTTTATGAGTCTTCCTTTAAAGACTTGTTGGTGACTTCAAAACATTTTTCAATAAAACCTTAACAATAGGGTAGTCAAATACGCGCTCACACCGTGTAGGCGAAATAAGGCAAAAATAGAAGAAGAGAGTATGAGGGCTGGGTGCTTGTTTTTATTTGCTAGTGCACATACATATGTGAGTAAAATAATCTCATTTCTTCTAATAAGTTCTACTAAGGCTATGTTTAGTTCACCTGAAATTTTCTGATCTGAACTTATCTGATCTGATCTGATCTGAACTTATCTTTAAACATATTATTACTAATATTATTATTACTTTGTATTTCATTACTAGTATTACTATTACTATCATTTTATTACTATGCACAACTTTCAATAATAATAATAATAATAATAATAATAATAATAATAATAATAATAATAATAATAATAATAATAATTTTATAATAAGAATAATATAAATAATATAATAATAATAACAATAATAATAATAATAATAATAATAATTATTATTATTATTATTATTATTATTATTATAGCATAATTAGTTTTTTTTTTTGAAAAAGAGCACATTAGTATATGAACATACAATTAAAAATAAAAGACTAAGGACTCTTAGGTCCAATGGTATGGCTTCTTACCTCCCACATGAGAGACCAAGGTTCAAATCTTGATGGAAGCATATATTTCAATATTGTTGTGGGTGGGGAAGGGGGGTTGGGGCTTGTTGGGTCTTTAGTGCGAGGGCAGCCCAGAGAAAATTCATCTTACCACGGGATTCCCGAAAGGGGCCCAAAAAAATTAAAAATAAAAGAACACTCATGTTCAAGGTCCGTTAATAATAAGAATTTAGCTAGTAATTAAAAGAACATATAATGATATTAAAAAAAGAACACTTTTTAAAAATAAAAGATAGATGTTATTTTTATATTGATGACATGTTTGGATTTAACTAACAACATGTGCTTTGTTATATCAATAAATTGTTCTTTTTTATTATAAATAAACCTGTAAATATATATAATCATATGATCTTGAACAAAATAGTTAAATATTCTTCTTATATCGTTGTTGTTGTAGTCTAACATCGATGGCTCTCTTTGAGACAATTGGGCTCATCAGGGCCGTACACGTGTCACCTTAGTAAAAGAAGAGAAAAGCCTTGAATCTCTGGGCTACACTCAGCTGAGTTAAAAGGATCAAATTCTGGCCCAACAGTCAGAGCCCAGCAGTGCCAAATGGCTGAAGGGGAGTGGTTAATAGACATCCCCCAGTCATTGTCTGCCACGTGTCATGATCTGATTCCTCAGCCAATCAGAGGCCACTACTGTAGGTCAGTTTTTAAGGTTAGCTGTCAATTTGCTATCACTATAAATACCCCTGAAATCAGGAGAAAACACATTCAATGCAAACAGTGCAAAGTTACTCTGATAAAATTCTCTCTCACTTTCTCTTTCTATCTCTACTTTCTCTTACTACTCCTGATAACTGACTTAAGCATCGGAGGGGGAACCACCACCCAAACCTCTAGGGTGGGTCCCTTTGTGCAGGTTCGGGAGCGAAGCCAAGGCTAAGGATTAAGCTAATTCAGGCATTGTTGCACAAGTCTCCATCTGAAGAACACTCAAGATACTATTTTACTTGCTCGACAAGGAAGCTAAGCCTACAGCTTACTTGTTGGACAAGTGGATAAAACATTTGGCGCCGTCGTGGGGAGACGCAACGATGACCGATTGTCAATCGTCCAACATTGCCCGGGAATCGAAGCCTTCAAGTTAATGTCGAAGATACGGTGGAGCATGAAAGACCACCTCGAGGAAGAGATAGACCTCCGTCCATTGTCAATGTTCCTGGACCAAGCCAGCAACCGGTCATCCAAGTGAATTTGGATCGTCCAGTGACTGCCGCACACCTGGAGAATGTGCTGAATGACTTTCAGACTAAGATGGCGGCGGTCGTCCAGGAACAGATTAAAAGCAATATCTTTGTTTTTCATCACAACCCGGAGCCAGTGCTAACAATCCACCTCGTCCTAGAGGACGTTCTCAAGTAGATTGTCCAGGTCCTAGTCGATATGTTCGTCAGGAGCCCTCTAGGAGGACGGCAAGAGGAAATCAGCCAGAGGATAATGATCAACGAAGAAAGATGGACTGGAACCTGGTGGTGAGGACTCAGGACCATGTTCGTCCAAGCGGGCACCGCATGGAAACAGATGCCAGAGAGTATCTAGAAGCAAAGAAAGCTGCTGCATTACAACGATCAGCGACAGGATCTACACCATATTTGAGAGACCCTCCTTTGAGGTTGTCATCCGAGGGGAGGGGACGAAGTTTAAGTCACTCTCTTGTTCATCCGCGACGGAGAAGACAAGTGGCTCGGCCCCGTGGTCTATAGGCGTCCAAGGTGCACAAACACTTCATCCAATCCTGTAATGAAAGAATATCGCAAGGAGTTCATGCCCATTGAGGGACAGCTGGGAGCCCTCCGGATCAACTGGCCTACCCCATTCTCGGCCAGGATCATGGAGGCGCCCCCCTTCCCAAAGGTAAAACTCCCAACCATTGAGCCTTTTGATGGAACAACTGATCTTGATGATCACTTGTCTGCTTACAAACATCAGATGTACGTCCAAGGAGTGGACGATGCTACTTGGTGAAAGAATTTCCCAGCTACCTTGAAGGGAGTAGCTCAGAAGTGGTTCAATAATCTTCCCCCTAATTCAGTCAACAATTTTACTAAACTTAGTTTCTTATTCACTAGTCACTTTGTTGCCAACAAGCAAGAGCAAAAGACAAGCATGCACCTAGGCAAGGTCGTCCAGGGACCTAAGGAGGCTCTTAGAAGTTTTGTTAAGAGATTTAACCTAGAAGCACTTCGGATCCAAGATCTTAATGCTTTGGAGTAGCCTTTGACGCCTTCATCGGGGGTCTAAGGCCGGGAAGTTTCAAGTTTGATCTTGTTAAGAAGAAAATCTCCACTCTTCTTTGAGGCTTTAAGAGAAGCGGAAGCGTTTATCCACGCTACCGAAGTGTGTGCTGAAGCAAAACATCCCGAGTCTAAGAAGCATGAAGAGGTTGCTCAGCCAAAGAAGAGCAACCCCAAAAAGGCCGAGACCTGGGCTATAGCCGCAACCACCACTTTGTCCAGAAGGAGCAAGAGAAAGGAGGCCGAGCCATCCTCATCCAATCCTATTGAGTTTAACAAAGACCAATACTCCATTCTCATGGAGATCAAGGATCAATATGAGTTGAAGGCCCCAGCTGAGATGAAAACCCCTTATAGAAATAGGGATAAGAGCAAGTATTGTCACTTCCACAAGGATTGTGGTCATGAGACTAATGAATGTAAGCACCTCAAGAGAGCTTTGGAAGAGTTAGCCCGAAAAGGAAAGATGAATTCCTATATGCCGCAAGGGGGAAGGAAGTTTCCAAGGAAAGATGATTGGCATAACAAGAAGAAAGAGAGTGCAAGCACGACGAAGATGTTGTTCTCGTAATCTCGGGTGGATTTCTTCTTTGGGGGACCAACCAATAGAGGGCACAAAAACTACCTTAGGGAGCTCGGCCAAGTGTTGTTAGGCGATCGGACAAAGGCCGAGCCCTTCCCAAGGGTGGTAGTTAGTGAGCAAGATCGGGCGGGTTGAGGACTCCCCATGATGATCCCTTGGTTGTAGAAATGAAAATAGCAAACTTGAGAGTAAGAAGGATCCTGATCGACACCGGAAGTTCGACGGACATCATTAGTGCTGATTGCTTGTCCAGACTAAAGTTTGAGGAGAAGAACTTAGTTCCCGTTCACCATCCCATCATAGGGTTTGGGGGAGGAGTCATCCATCTCATGGGAACGGTGACTTTGCCCGTTCGAGTGGGAGAGAAGGAAGTCTCAAGAACTCTGTTTATCAAGTTCTTGGTGGTCCGAGACTTGACAACCTACAATGTCATTCTTGGACGACCAACTCTGAATCATGTCAAAGCAGTAATAGTAACTCACCTGATGTTGATGAAGTATGAGTGTGATGATGGCAAGATTGGCTCCTTGTATGGAGACCAGCAGGCGGCTAGGGAATGTTACCTAACTACTCTGAAACCATCATCATGGAAGGCTGATAAGCAAGACTAGACGCAAGTTGCTGGCGGAAGGAAAACGTCTGGAATAGAGAAAGATCAGACGAAGGTTGCTAGCGAAAGGAGAACGTCTGGAATAGAGAAAGATCAGACGAAGGTTGCTAGCGAAAGGAGAACGTCTGGAATAGAGAAAGATCAGACGAAGATGGCTAGCGAGAGGAAAACGTCTGGATTTGTCAAAGATCAGGTCGCCTCGTTATAGCTGACCATTGAGAGCCCTCAGACGCCTCTTGCTCCCTCAAGGAAGGCGTCTGAACATCTCCCCAGCAAGAAGAGGAAATATGAAATCATCAAGGAAGAACCCTCCTCGTCTGAAGAGGTCATGGCCATCATGGGGCTAACAGTAGAACGTCCAGAGCCAGTGGAAGCCCCTGAAGAAGTACGTCTGGATGAAGCTCGTCCAGAAAGGACCCTCAAAATTGGATCTTCGCTCAGTCCTGGTTTGAAGGGTCATCTAGTCCACTTGTTGAAATAGTTTCAAGATGTGTTTGCCTATTGCGTCGAGGAAATGCCGGGAATTGATCCGGAAGTAGCTGTCCACCGGTTGAATGTTGATCCAAATTTGAAACTGGTTCGCCAGAAGAAGAGGCATTTGGAACCGGCTAGAAACCAGGCGGTCGACCAAGAAGTTCAGAAGTTGTTGGAATCCAAGTTCATCAAAGAAACCTATTATCCAGACTGGATAGCAAATGTGGTTATGGTGCCAAAGCCTAATGGCACCTGGAGAATGTGTGTGGACTACACGGACCTCAACAAGGCTTGTTCTAAGGACAATTTCCCTTTGCCTAAGTTGGATCTTCTAGTAGACTCCACAGCTGGCCATGCTTTGCTGAGCTTCATGGACGCATATTCAGTTTTCATCAAATCCCAATGCGGCCAGAGGATCAGGACAAAACGTCCTTCATTACTGAAAAAGGGCTGTATGGCTGGGTGAGGATGCCATTCGGCCTACGCAATGCCCCGGCCACTTTTCAAAGATTGATCAATAATGTTTTTCAGCCGCAGTTAGGACGAAATATGGAGGCATATATTGATGATATGATAGTCAAGAGCCGTCAAGAAGAAAGTCATGTTGGTGATTTGAGAGAAACTTTTGAAACTCTCAGGAAATACAAGTTGAAGCTGAATCCCGAGAAATGTGTCTTTGGGGTTTTGTCAGGGAAGTTTTTAGGTTTCTTGGTGGATCAGAGGGGAATAGAAGCCAACCCTGAAAAGATTCAAGCTGTTCTAGACATGAAGTCTCCTTCGAAAGTAAAAGAGGTACAGCGGCTGACGGGTTGCTTGGCTGTCCTTGGACGATTTTTGTCTAAGTCAGGCGACAAGTGCCATCACTTCTTTGCCACGATCAAGAAAAAAGCCAAGTTTGAATGGACAGCAGAGGCGGAGGAAGCCCTTCAAAGATGTCAAAGATCATCTTCAGCTTGCCTAGGTTGGTCGATCCGCGAGAGGGGGAAAAATTGTTTGTATACTTGGCTGTATCCACTCAAGCTGTGAGTGCCGTCCTATTGGCTGAAAGAGAATCCGTCCAGATCCCAATATACTTCGTGAGTGACGTGCTCAAGGACGCGGAAAACCGGTATACTCCTGTTGAGAAGTTTGGATTGGCCCTTGTCATGGCCAGCAGAAAGTTAAGGCCCTATTTTTTGGCGCACAGTATACTCGTCTATACTGATCAACCTTTGAAGCAAGTTCTGCAGAAGATGGAAGCCGCTGGGCGAATGTTAAAATGGGCGGTTGAGCTCAACATGTTTGATATATCATTTGAACCAAGGAAGGCCATTAAGGGGCAAGCCTTGGCTGATTTTATAGTTGAGCTTACTCGGCCAACCATAAAGCCAATATCTCGATCCAGTGAAGGAGGAAGCATTGGACGCTCATGGTTGATGGATCGCCCACGATCAATGGGTGTGGGGCGGGAATCATTTGTCAATCTCCCGAAGGGGACAAATTTGAATATGCATTAAGATTCCAATTCAAAGCGTCCAATAATGAAGCTGAATATGAAGCACTCTTGGCTGGAATCAAAATGTGCAAGGCGGCTGGAGCTGTAGAGATTGAGGCCAAATCGGACTCTCTCTTAGTTGTCAGCCAGGTCAACGGAGATTTTGAATGCAAAGAAGCATCAATGAGCAAATATATGCGACTGATCAAGGATGAGATTGAGCCATTAAAACGATTTGTCCTCGACCAAGTACCAAGGTCAGAAAATCATCAAGCAGATGCTCTCTCGAAATTGGCCAGCTCGGGCGAGGGTGATGTGCCAAGAACGAGTCTTTTGGGAAGTCAAACCCAAAAAGAGCATCGACCAAGAGGAGATTATGTTTCTCGGCCGAGGGAATGTCCGGATGGAGCCGATCATAGAATACAAGAAGACGGGGCGATTGCCTTCGGATCTCGTAGAGGCCAAGTATGTGAAGGCCGAGAGACAAGTGGTTTGAACTATGGAACGAGACACTTTACAAGAAGTCGTTCAACCGGCCTCTCGCTCAAGTGCGTCACCGAGAAAAGATGGTCTCGGAGATTCTCAAAGAACTCCATGAAGGAGCTTGTGCCTCTCACATTGGGGGAAGAGCCTTAGGCGAGAAGGCTTTAAGGACGGGGTACTACCGGCCTACCTTAAAGGAGGATGCTTTTGTCTATGCAAAGAAGTGTGACGGTTGTCGAAGCATGGAAATGTACATCGAACCCGTCCAACTATTTGACCCCCATCTTGTTCCTCTCGCCTTTTGCCAAATGGGGCATGGATATCCTAGGACCTTTCCCCGTGGCCGCTGGGCAAAAGAAGTTTGTGATTGTAGCAAAGTGGACTATTTCACTAAATGGATAGAAGCTGAAGCCATGCGAGGAATAACAACAAACGACGTCAAGGGCTTCATCCGGAAGAACATTATAACTCGATTTGGCATGCCTCGGTCAATCGTCTTTGATAATGGTCCACGGTTCGAAACGCCTAAGCTGAAAGAATGGTCATCGAAAAAGAGAAATCAAAGCTCACTTTGCGGCAGATCGCCCACCCACAAGCTAATGGGCAAGTCGAGTCCTTCAACAAGATTCTATCAAATGGAATCAAGAAGAAGGCTGGACAACGCCAAAGGACAATGGGTTGAAGAACTGCAATTGGTGTTATGGTCCATTAGAACAACTGCTAAGAATTCTACAGGCGAGACGCCTTTCATGCTAGTCTATGGTACTGAAGCCGTCTTGCCCATTGAGATCGAGGAGCCCACCCTACGAGTCATGTTATACACAGAGGAAGCCAACTGGCCGCATTGCGTACGGCCTTGGACCAAGTCCCAGAAGTCAGGGGCAATGCCTTGCTAAGAATGCAATTGTACAAACTGCGTATGGCTCGGGAGTTTAACAAAAGAGTTGTTAGACGACCGCTAAAGGTGGGGGATCTTGTTCTGAGAAAGATGGAAGCGGTTGGACGAGCTAAAGAGTTGGGAAAACTAACACCAAATTGGGAAGGACCTTATCTGATTGTCCAGGAGATACACAGTGGGACTTTTCGTCTGCAAGGTTTAAATGGAAGATCTATTCAGCGTACCTGGAATTCAGACAACTTAAAGAAGTACCACGTCTAGCTCAGATCTTCGTCAGATATAAGTAGGGTAATTTGTAGTTACTCCAAAGTGCCACGGCACATATTAGTAAGAAAAGAATTGTATACATGCATCTTGGCTTTCAGCCAAGCAAATTCCATATAATACAATTCCTACTATCTTATCTTTTTGTTTATTTTCACCAAGTTACTTCACTTTGGGGCATTAAATCACTTACTCGTCTAAAAGTGACAATAACCTGCACAAAAATACAAACAATAGCAGAACGTCAGAATTGCTCGCATTTACGCCGAACATCACTCCCTCAAAGAGACCGGCCAAATATATAATGCATATATGGCCGTCAAATTGACAAAACCTCTAGTAAGAGTAACGTCAAAGTCTCTGAGAGAAAGCAGGCCTGAAATAAGCCCTTAGTAAAGGATACTTACTTTCAAAAATACGGACAGCTAGGTAGTCCAGACCCTACTAAGGGATCGCTACTTAATGACGAGTGTTGCTCCCTCAAGGAAGCCGGCTAAAACATTATTTGAACATGTATCTCACGCTCGTCCATCAACTTCAGCAGGCTGGCCGCTCTCCTTCTTGGACTTCGGCTCCCCTTCAATATACGATTGAGCTAAGCCCAAGAACGGGGGGATCATAGAAGCCTATAGGACGAGCTAAGGAGAGCATGTCGTCCAAAAACCAGGAGGACCTAGGCAATAGATGCCCTTGTAATGGTTTGATAGTGCAGGACGAACGTTAGTAGCTCGAGTAAAACGGCTAGAACGTGGCTCGTCCATAAAGCAAAAAAGGTTATGGACGCTTTCCCTCTTTGGGCAAGACTAGTCTTTATGAGTAGATCGTCCAAAACTTTGTGACGAATCTCAATAAATACTCGCTTACATTATGGGACGTTCTCTTTAGTCGGGTAATGGACGTCCAAAAATTGGAGGCCAATTCCAGACGAAGATGGCCCCAGGAAGGTGACCGTCCAAGTATGGACGCTCTCCTTCATTGGGTGACCCTCGTCCAAAATTGGAGGCCAATTCCAGACGAAGATGGCCCCAAGAAGGTGACCGTCCAAGTATGGACGTTCTCCTTCATTGGGTGACCCTTGTCCAAAAATTGGAGGCCAATTCCAGACGAAGATGGCCCCAAGAAGGTGACCGTCCACGTATGGACGTTCTCCTTCTTGGGTGACCCTCGTCCAAAAATTGGAGGCCAATTCCAGACGAAGATGGCCCCAAGAAGGTGACCGTCCAAGTATGGACGTTCTCCTTCATTGGGTGACCCTCGTCCAAAAATTGGTAATCGTTCAAGCCTAGGATGGCAATCCTCTCGTTTTTGTGTTTGGCAAACCGCCCCATACGAGCCTCTTTTGGTACTTGGATGCATATGCAATTATCAAAGGCTCTAAATATTGTAGACCGTCCAATAATATCAGGACGAGTCACATTTTTGCTTGTGCATTTCGGACAGAATTTTGTAATCTTCAGGAAAAGCAGATCGTCCGATAGTTCAGGACGGGTCGATTCTTATGCTTCGTAAAATTATTGAAAAGTTACGATCATCTAAAGCCAAGCACGCTGCTCTCAAATTAAGCATCTGTGCTAGACGTCCAACGATCATGACGAAGGTGATATTATACTTAGTCAAAATTAGAATTCAGAAAGATAAAAGGCAGGCAATGGGCAAAAATTCTCTTTCATATATGATTGGTAAAGAATTACAACGTAAGAGCTGAAGAGTTAAAGATACAGCAGCGAACAAGCCAAGAAACATGAAAATAAACCTAAGCTTAGGCTTCGTCTTCAGAGCGGGTTTCTTGGTCGTCTTTTGGGGTCTCCACCTCAGCAGCAGCCTCGTCGTCTGACTCCTCAAACTCCGGAGGTTCCTCGGCGCATACCATAGCCCGATGGACGCTCTCTTGATACTCCCGGGGCGAACGAAGGCCGGGACCCTCGGCTTCCTCGGCTAGCATCCCAAAGGCATTGACGGCCCAGTCCTTGGCCGTTCCGACGACTTGTTTCAACCCTTCCTTGGCATCGTCGAAGGCCTTGGCCGCCTCCCTTTCCAGACGGGCAGTCTTTGCCCGTAGGAGAATGTTCTCTCTTCTCAGCTCAGCGACAGCAATAAGAGCGACATCCCTTTCGCCTTTCAACTCAGCAGAGAGAGCGTCTATGATCATCATTAGACGATCCTGCTCGGAATCTAGCTGGTTGATTTTAACAAGATGATTCTTGTTCTCAGACTCCAGGAGTGCCGATCTCTTCTCCAAGGCCTCCAGCGACTGGCGATGAAGGGTGTTAGCCATCTCGATGTCGTGAATGGCTTTGTCCCCCGCCGTTGTAGCTTGGTGGACGAGGTGCTTATTTTCCTTTCTAAGCTCCCTCGCCCAATCTTCGGTTAGCATCTTTGCGAGCCGAAAGTCATGCGGCAAGGAAAACAAATCAAGTTATTAGACGATTTGCAAAGTGAAAATTTGTACAAGTATAAAACAAGGCAGTCATAAAGCAATACCTCGGCAGCAAGCTGAGACATGTAGCCCACATGCCCGGCGGACGCTCCCCTTAATCCCTTGATGTAGGATTCAGGGAAGCATTTGAAGAGCTCCTGGTTCAGCCGCTCTTTCTCCAGCCTTGACATTTTGACGAAGGCAGGAGAGGACTCCTCGTCCGAATCAGCAGTGGGAGGAATTGGGGGAATAGCAGGGCCTTTGCCCTTATCTGAAAGAGGGGGAGAGTCAGTTATCTTGATAGGGAAGACGATGGCTTGTCTATTGGACGGACTCATGGACCGTCCACCGACCCGCATCGTCCTAACTATGTTGGGGTAATACGACTCACCAGACGAAATTGATGCCGTCCTAACAGCTAGAGGCATCTGTGGCACCAGCTTTGCCACCGAGCCGCTGAACCCTGGATAGTTCTCGGCAGCAGCATCAGATCCCGGTGCAACCAAAGCCAAGGCGGACTCTGGGTTGACCTCGGCAGAGTCGGCCGGCAAAACGCTGAGCGGCACAGCTGCGTGTGCATCCCTTCCCTCCTCGGCCGACCCGGCAGTCGAAGGCTCCCTATTAAGAGCCTTGGCTTGTGGGGGAGGCATGCTTTTCTCCCCACTCTCGGCAGCAGGAGCCGCCTTATCCGCCCTCTTCCTTGTAAAGCCCTTAGGCTTCTTCGCTGAAGGCTGATCAGCGGCTGTAGTGGGCCTCTTCTTGGACGAGGACGACTTCCCAGGTGGAAGCTTGTTTGTAGGAGCATTTTTCTGCAAAAAGTAAAGGCATCAGATTGATCGTCCAAAAAAAAAAAAAAAAAAAAAAAAAATAACTACTGCAAAAATCCAGACGAGTATGGCCCCAAGAAGGTGACCGTCCAAGTATGGACGTTCTTATATGGCTGACCATCGTCCCAAAATTGGATGCAAAAATCCAGACGAGTACGGTCCCAAAGAGGTGACCATCCAAGTCTGGACGATCTCTTTCCTTGGCTGACCTTCGTCCAAGATTTGGTGCAAAACTCTTGGACGAGCATGGCCCCAAGAAGGTGAACGTCCAACTCTGGACGTTCTCCTTTTTTGGGTGACTCTCGTCCAGGAATTGGACACCAACTCTTGGACGAGCATGGCCCCAAGAAGGTGACCGTCTAAGTCTGGACGTTCTCCTTCGTTGGGTGACTCTCGTCCAAGAATTGGACACTAACTCCAGGACGAGCATGGCCCCAAGATGGTGACCGTCCAAGTCTGGACGTTCTCCTTCCTTGGGTGGCTCTCGTCCAAGAATTGGACACCAATTCTCGGACGAGCAAGACCCCAAGAAGGTGACCGTCCAAGTCTGGACGTTCTCCTTCTTTGGGTGACTCTCGTCCAAGAATTGGATACCAATTCTTGGACGAGCATGGTCCCAAAGAGGTGACCGTCCAAGTCTGGACGTTCTCCTTCTTTGGGTGACTCTCATCCAAGAATTGGACACCGACTCTTAGACGAGCTAGACCCCAAAGAGGTGACCGTCCAAGTCTGGACGTTCTCCTTCTTTGGGTGACTCTCGTCCAAGAATTGGACACCAATTCTTGGACGAGCGTGGGCCCAAGGAGGTGACCGTCCAAGTCTGGACGCTCTCCTTCTTGGGGTGACCCACGTCCAAGAATTGGATGTCAATTCCGGACGAGCTCATATGGTCCTCGTCAAAAAAAAAAAAAAAAAAAAAAAAAAAAAAAATATATATATATATATATATATATATATATATATTACCAATGTTTCCGCCCTTTTTTCGGCGCTACTCTTTGCATACTCCTTCCACAGATTATCTGTAAATTGGGACATGCTGATTTCCCCCGTCCAAGATGGTTTGAGGCGTTGTCTGGCCGAGTCTGAAAATACAAAAAAAAAAAATGTGTGTTCGTCATATGAGTTATGGACGAAGAGTTTTACTTGGATGATTTTAAATATACCTTTATCCTCAGCCAACCGCAAGCCGGCAGCGACCAAGAAGTCGTCTTGGTAAAACATTTACTTAAAGGGTATCCAGGTTAGACGGTCCCTTAAAAGATCGTGGCCGGTGTCCGGAGTACTCCTTCACTCTGAAGTACTCCACCACCTCCTCGTCAAAGTCGTCCTCCAACTCCAGCCAAGACCGCTTCCGTCCAGTATTAGTGACGGATCTATTATAATATTTGTAGCTCTCTGTGACATAGTCGCTGGACGCCCGTAAAAAGATGAAATCGGCTTTCCAATCGTGCATCTTTGACGATTTCCCCCAAGCTGTCATGAAGTCTGGACGGTTGCAGATGCTGAGCCATGCTCCGTCCACAGCCCCAGGTACCTTAGACGCATAATGGATATGGGTAAAGGCTTGAAGGGAAATGGCTAGGCCGCGTAGCTCGCAGACGGCAATAAACGTCAGGATGTTGTGCCAAGCGTTTGGTGCCAGCTGGTTATGGCCGATGTGGTAGTGCTGCAGCACTTGCTCTACGAAGTCGTGAAGAGGAAACCTCAATCCAGCATCTAAGGCCAGTTTATAGACGGCGAAATGGCTCCTGGGAGCACTCAAGATCGTCGCGTCGTTATTAGGAATGACAAAGGAGAAGCCCGGCATGGGCATGAAAGACGACAAGAAATTAGGGTCTGGTCCTAGTTTCTCTAACCACTTACGGTTAACTAAAATGAAGCCAGGATCAGAAAGGGGACCTAAACGTCTTCTAATCTCTGACGAGGTGGTAGAGGCCTCGTCTAATTCTTCGGCAGCCTCAGGATCGCTACCATTATACCTTCGCCGATCTCCTCCGTATCGGCGTCCCGGCCAGAAGTACTGGTCTCAGTTTTTATTTCTGAAGTTTACGCATCATGGCCGAAAGGAGGCCTCGTCCAAAGACCGAGCACTTTGGACCTCTCTTGCCTCATCCGGCACTCGTCCGATTGATTCCTCCATATCCGAGCTATTTGATGGAATTATTGCTTTTCGTCTTAGACGGGCCGTTTGCTTGACGCGCGCCGAGATTACCCCCGCACAGTAAAGACCGGGTCGTCGACTTTCTCGGCCAAAACAATGAAAAAATATGTACTCGGCCAGAAGAGGCCCAACTCTAGAATGTGCCGAAGAAGAAGTATCGGTTCTAGGGTCAAGACAAGCTCTTGGTCGGCTAGGATTATTTGACGAAGATGATTCCATTTTATTGATTTTCTAAGAAAAAATAAAGAATAAAGAAGAATAAAAGGATCAAAGAAACGATACCCGCTAAGAACGTCCGGGGAAATTCGGTGAAGGATGCTTGAAGGCGGACGATCTCTCTCTCTCTATAGAAAATTGCGAGCTTCTCTCTCTAGAAAAATTTGTTCGAGGTGTTAAATGATTGAATGTTTTCACACCAAGGATATTTATAGAGGAATAAGAAACCTGCGCAGCCGGTCAAGAATGACCGAAAAGGGAATCCCACAGTCTAATATGACCGGTATAACACAGGAGAAGGCGCGCCACTTCATTTCAAATTAAACTACCTTGAGTATAAAAGGGCCTTAACCGTCAGATGGGCCAACAGTAAAAGCCCTTTTAGGGGCAAATGTTGTAGTCTAACATCGATGGCTCTCTTTGAGACACTTGGGCTCATCAGGGCCGTACACGTGTCACCTTAGTAAAAGAAGAGAAAAGCCTTGAATCACTAGGCTACACTCAGCTGAGTTAAAAGGATCAAATTCTGGTCCAACAGTCAGAGCCCAGCAGTGCCAAATGGCTGAAGGGGAGTGGTTAATAGACATCCCCCAGTCATTGTCTGCCACGTGTCATGATCTGATTCCTCAGCCAATCAGAGGCCACTACTGTAGGTCAGTTTTTAAGGTTAGCTGTCAATTTGCTATCACTATAAATACCCCTGAAATCAGGAGAAAACACATTCAATGCAAACAGTGCAAAGTTACTCTGATAAAATTCTCTCTCACTTTCTCTTTCTATCTCTACTTTCTCTTACTACTCCTGATAACTGATTTAAGCATCGGAGGGGGAACCACCACCCAAACCTCCAGGGTGGGTCCCTTTGTGCAGGTTCGGGAGCGAAGCCAAGGCTAAGGATTAAGCTAATTCAGGCATTGTTGCACAAGTCTCCATCTGAAGAACACTCAAGATACTATTTTACTTGCTCGACAAGGAAGCTAAGCCTACAGCTTACTTGTTGGACAAGTGGATAAAACAGTTGTCTTGTTCTATATAAACTTTGTTTTTAAAGATAAGTGGAAATCCTTTGTAGGGAAAATTTTGAACGTGATGACAACACCATTAGGTTATCCCATGCTACTCATGTTTTATATAAACTAGTAATATATAATTTATATTATTCTACCAAAATTGTTTTAAAAAATAAACATCATATACTATTGTCATGTTCGTTACATGTACAACATCAAAAAGAACATCACATATCAAAATTATTAATTAGAATAAATATAAAAAAGAACACTTACAAATGCCAAAAGAACATTCTTCTTCTTGAACACAAATAGCTTCAAATAGTGATATCAATGACATTTATAATAATAGCAACGACATTAATAATAATTACCAATACTAATAATTAATAAGTACAACAACGACAATAATAATAATCTTTTTGAACAAATGTACTAGTAAATAGTAATATTAATAGTAATAGTAATAATAATAATAATAATAATAATAACAACAACAACAACAACAATAACAACAACAATAATAATTATTACAATAACAATAATAGCATTAGTAATACTAATAATCATAATAATCATGATGATGATAATAATAATAATAAGTTTTAAAATATAAGCATAATCTGAACTTATCTGATATGATATGAACTTGTCTGATCTGATCGGATCTGAACTTATCTGATATGATCTGATCTGAACTTATTTTTTCTGATCTGATCTGATCTGGTCTGATCTGATCTGTTCTGATATGATCTGATCTGATCTGATCTGATCTGAAATAAGCAAAAATAAGGTGAACTGAACATAACCTAAATATCTAGTCAGGATAATGCCCCCAATTTGATACAAGCATAAGAGTTCAGACCATCACAAAATTGTTCATCAACAAATACATATAACATCTAGCAATAAAATATTTAAATAAAATCGATGACTAACGCCACTAAATTTTTCCATGACAGTAGTAACCCATATAAAATTGTAGACATAAATCTGACCACTAAATTGTTCATCAAAAATACAATAACAACTCATTATCACTCACTTAAAAGATTCTAATAGCAGAACAAGTTCACATTATTTCATACTAGTATGTGTTGCACGCGATGCGTGCGTGACATCGTGTGTGAGTGATTTTGTGGAAATTCTAATTTAATCGTCATTCAAGTAATATTGTTCTATTTTTGTTTTTACTGGTGCATATGTAGGATGTAACTGCTTTGCAATTATAGGGATTTTTTTTTTCCTGTTTTTAAAAAAAAAAATTGAGAGAAAGTAATTAGTAGTTTTGTTTGGTTATTAGGGGTATTTTGGGTAAAAAGGGTGGACACCAAAAGGTCAGGAGTTCCCATATATAATAGAGATAAAGACATAAACCCTAGCTTTAACCAAACTTTCTCATTTAAATGACGTAAAACTTCTCTTTCACATCAAAATTCGCTTAAAGTTCTCTGAATACAAGTTATTCTCGTCACATCCACTAGAATATCAAAATTAAATACAAAATTATAGCGAGAAATCAAAAATTGGATTAGCGAAAAAAAATTTGCCCAATTTGAAACTTCATTATAAAAAGTATAGAGAACTGAGAAATAAACTCAATTACGCCAAATTCTAATTCGTTTACACTAAAAATAAGTTTTCACAACCTAATTTACATCGTATAGCAATCAACAACAAAATTCATCCAATTTACCAATCTCGAAGCTAAAAAAAGACTCAAGCCTTTTTTTCCTCTATACTTTCTAAATTTTTGAGTTTTTTTGAATTTTTAATTTGCTCCTAGTATGTCTCTAGTACTGAGCTTGTTGAATCTTACATTAAACCTCCTCTTCAGTCGACATTAGAGAGTGCTCTGAAGATGATCTTCGATGACAGATAAGGTGACAACCAAGAAATCTTAGGAGCACGAGCCAACGACGAGCCGGCGAAGCTTAAGAGCACAAGCAGCCAACGATGATCCGGCGTCGAACTAGAGAATGGAGAAATAGTAAAGAGAAGTAAAAGAAGGGAGAAAAGAGAAAGAAACAACTATGACCACCAGTCTATAAGGAGTTAGGGTTTTATAAAGCTTTTATTTTAAATTAGAAGAATCAAAGAAACCACCTTTGTATGAAAGTGGTTTATTTTCTTCTATTATATGAGACCTCATATTTAAGAAGTATGGTTTATTTAATGATATAACCATCTATTGGATTGAGGTGGTTTCTTATGAGTGGTCACTTTACCTACATTTGTAATAGTAAATTGTATCATGGTAAAATACTTCATTATTGGTTTCCCAATAAAGAATCATATCATGGTAAGTTAGTTCAATATTGGACTCAAGATAAGAGATCGTATCATGGAATGTCATATGGTTATTAGATTCCCGATAAGAAATTGTGATATGTAAAGTTGTTATGTTGTTTAATTCCTAATAAGAGATTGTTTGTAAAAGTATAATAAGAAAGTGATTGAAAGAGTATTTAAGAGCATAAGTTTAGATTTCTGGTAAATAGTTGATGAAAGGAAATAAAGTATGTTGTGCATATCTTAGTTGGTAAACATAGATCCCAAATAAGGAACCGTGATATGTTCAAAGAGTAACCGAATAAAGATATTAAGAATACGTCTCTGCTCCGATTCACTAGTGGAAAAAAGTTCAACCGCTCCGGTCAAAATAGGCCTTACAGATCCCGTTTTTGGTCCGGAGCTGTTGACAAAAGTCAATTGCTCCAGTCGAAAACCGGATCAGTTTCCCCATTAACTGATCCGGTTTTCGCAAAAACCAGACCAGTTAACCCATTAATGATCTGATTTTTAGGTAAAAATCGGATCAATTAATGGGGTAACTCATCCAGTTTTCACCCAAAACCGGATCAGTTAAGGCCCCTAATGTAACACCGCAGAAATTCAAAACGGAAAAGAAAGAAATAATAATAGTATTAATAGGACGATGGCGGAAACATCGTCTTCTGGGAATGTCACTATTGCAAGAATAGTGTTTAAATAACTAAGTGATAAAAACAAACATAAGTAAGTACTATAAGTAAATTAATTACTTAGATTAAAATCGAAATGAGAAAACTATCTCAAACTAAAGAGAAGTCTAGAACTAAAACCCCTAATAGATTATTTCTCGCATCTCAACCCGAGCCCAAAATCAAAGAAAATCCCCATCAACAAAACCTGCAAAATATACAACAAATATCCACAATCAGTGGGGAGTAACTAGCAGTTCTCCCAGAACAAAAGAAATCAAAGCATGATTCAGACATAGATTAATAAGAAAGGAAAGCATAAAGTCAAGTCAACTACAATATGCATCCACTTTCATATAACTCACAAATAACGCAAATGAATAATAAATAGCAAGTGAGTTGGATAAAAATAAATAAATCATCTCAAGAGTACTTTTATAAAAATAAAATATAGGTAAAACAAGTTATTGAGTCAGAAACCGAACGCTAGTGAATCGCAATTCACTTCCTAAGGTTTGTCAGATCGCAATCTCCAGGTCAGTCTATGGGCTTACGTTCCCCACTGCCTGTGTCTAAGAATGGCCAAACTCCCGATGCAGGGTAGAACACGCAGAACTCCCTGACCTCTCGGACGACAACAATTAACCCAGGTGTACCCCTAGTTTTAATTATATAAGTTTTAATTAATCGAAAAACTATTAAAATTCACATAACGTCACGTACATCATAACAACCATATAATCATATAACTTAAGACCAACTAGGTCCAGGATAAGCCACTTAAACTCCAAAAGGGCTTCTATAATCGCATTTCTCATATCTTAAACTCTATTAACCCAAATAGTCATCAAGATTAACCTCAACTTCCTTATCGTCTAATTTCCCAAAGGATCATACCTAGGCGAAGCAAAGTCTAAGACTCCGCACTTCCGGCTAGGTTTCGGCTCTGATACCAACTCTGTAACGCCCCGAAAATTCATAACATTAATTGTCAGCGGAAGCACAACTTAAGCCTGTGGGTTATGGCCCACTTATAATATAAATAGCCTAAAATGGCCTATAAACATACATATGCTCAACTTAAAGTAATAATTATTATCCTTAAATACAGAGTATTCTAAATATCCCAAATATACAGAGTCGCTTCAACTCAACCTTCCGGAGCATTACTGACATAACCGATCATTCGCCATCTTCATACTACCTGAATGATTTCATAGAACCGGGAAAAGGGGAAACACAGGAAATAAACTAAAATGAGTTGAAAACTCAGTAACTTCACTCCAGCCCGTAAAAACGGTTTTAGTTCGTAAACATTTTTATGTACGAGCATATATCGTAACACTTTATTAATCATTAGCAGAGAACATTATCATTAGCCTTGAATAGTCTGCTGGCAAGGACCATTTACGTGACTTTAGTTCATTGGCAAGTACAGGTTTTGGACATATCATAACTTTCGTAATTCGTAACATAGACATCATCATATGACCTTTTTGGTCCGTATCGTTCATCGTAACATAATTCCTCCACCTGTGACTTGCCCATTTACCGGATCATTTCATGATTCCAAACCAGCAGAACCATCCACTTTTATAATCATCACTTATCATACATCATATATTCTTAATTCAGAATCATCCATAGATAGTAAACATAATCATAAACATGACATCTCATAACATACATAAGCATCGTCACATCATAGCATATTTCATCATGCCACATACAAATCGTAACACATAATCATATCACATAATTATCATCATATACTTGTATTCACGCATTTGAATACATGTAAAACATCACATATAACACATACGGGCAATCACATAGGGTGCTGGACATGAAAGGTTACCTTATACGCTATTCCTTTTCCGAGAATAAACTTCTTACAAGCTTTCTTATTTCCTTTGAGATCCACAATTCAACGTCCATAACCACAATATAAACAACAATGAGAAATTAGAATCCACTCACGGATCTTAGTACTCGAAAACTAGTCTAACTTACTCCTCTTAATATAATCCCATTCATGAATCTCACTTCATTGTCATTTTTTTAACATCTCCTAATCAACATGAATCCCATAAGCTACATATGCTACCTCCAATTACTCCAACAATAATAACAATAATTATTATAAATTGAATCTCAACTACTATTGCAAATAATCTCATAAGTAAACTTATTGTAGTCTGATTTAGGCCCATAACTATAGTTAATTAACAAGCTAAGCTAACATGGTTTATAGTTTAACAAGTTCATACTAAATCAGTCATTTTACTTGATCTCTCTTAGTCCAACAAATTAACCAAGTGACTTTGCTAATACTACAAACAAATCAGATTTGGATCCAACTTAAACAAACTAACAAGAGTAATTAACTTGGGCTTAGTTTCTGAAATAAAATATTAGAGAGTTGAAATATGGGGTATGATATACCTCTGCTTCAAGAGCAGGGAAGAACAGAGGCGACAAGGGAGCTCGGAGCTCCGGCGGGCAGCAGCAGCCCCTCAACGACAACCGGGAGCAGCACGCACGCACAACAACAACAACAACAACAACCAAGCATCAAGGCGGCAAGGCACAGCGAACGAACGAAGTAAGGGGAGAGCGAAGAAGCGAGGGCAAGAAGGGCGGAAGGGAAAGCGAGCTCCGACGAGGGAGACGCGATCCGACAGGGCTGCAGGAGGACCGGTGATGGCAGCGGTGAAGCTCGGTGTTCGTCGAACTCCGGCGGCGGCGAAAGCGAGGAGCAGAAGCAAAGACAAAGACACGCAAAGACAACGCAGAAACGGAGGAGAGAGATTGACCAGAACCACCACGAAGAGGAGAGGAGAGAAGACGTGAGTGAGAGAGGGAGCCACGAGGACCGCAGCAGCAGCGCGATCGGAGCTCCGGCGAGCTCAAGGAGGAGCGTCGAAGAGGAAGAGAAACAAAAGAGAGAGAGAGGAGAGATGTTTTGGGGTTTTGGGGTTTCACCGGGAGAAAGAAATGGGGTGAAAGAAATGGGTTGAGTGAAAATGGGTTTTGGGTGTTTCTTTCATGAGAGAAAAATGACAGAGAGAGAGAGTTTGGGGGGGAAGAAGTTTGGTTATCTTTTTGGTGAGGAAAAACATGAGAGAGAATTAAAAATTCAATTGGGTTATTTAAAATCCAAAATACATTATTCTTAATAATAATTTCATAAAACAAAATATATTACAAGTACTACAAATATTCCAAACTCAAATAAAATAAGGATTTTCATAACATAATTAACTTTATAATTACAATTAATGCTAATTAAAACGCTCTTAAAAATCGGGGTATTACATCTGTCACGCGATAAATCGATAAATTCCTAAATCGCGCATAAACTTTGAAAATACTTAATAATGAAAATAACTCTAATAAATTATATTATAAATATAAATATAATAAACACATTAACACGCCACATGCGATGCAACATTTCATCACTCAAATAGGTCCAACATTGTTACAAAAATGCAACGCGGCAAAAAAAAATGCATCCTAAACGCCTAAATAAATAACGAAACTAATATAACCTTTAAAATAAATAACTAAAAACTTAAAATAAATATATATACATATATCACATCATATAAATATATACACATTTTCACAACACGTTCCAAAATAATCTAAATAATAAATTATTTATTTTTACGAAAAATATCATTTTAATGTAAACAAACACCAAAAATAAGGGTGAAAATTACAGGGTGTTACACCTAAAATATTAAATTAACCCTAAAAAACCTTAATTAATCCTAAAAAAACCCTAATTATGTAACACCCCAGAATTTCAAAGCGAAAAAGAAAGAAATAATAATAGTATTAATAGGACGATGGCGGAAGCATCGTCTTCTGGGAATGTCACTACTACAAGAATAGTGTTTAAATAACTAAGTGATAAAAACAAACATAAGTAAGTACTATAAGTAAATTAATTACTTAGATTAAAATCAAAATGAGAAAACTATCTCAAACTAAAGAGAAGTCTAGAACTAAAACCCCTAATAGATTATTTCTCGCATCTCAACCCGAGCCCAAAATCAAAGAAAATCCCCATCAACAAAACCTGCAAAATATACAACAAATATCCACAATCAGTGGGGAGTAACTAGCAGTTCTCCCAGAACAAAAGAAATCAAAGCATGATTCAGACATAGATTAATAAGAAAGGAAAGCATAAAGTCAAGTCAACTACAATATGCATCCACTTCCATATAACTCACAAATAACGCAAATGAATAATAAATAGCAAGTGAGTTGGATAAAAATAAATAAATCATCTCAAGAGTACTTTTATAAAAATAAAATATACGTAAAACAAGTTATTGAGTCAGAAACCGAACGCTAGTGAATCGCACACTTCCTAAGGTTTGTCAGATCGCAATCTCCAGGTCAGTCTATGGGCTTACGTTCCCCACTGCCTGTGTCTAAGAATGGCCAAACTCCCGATGTAGGGTAGAACACGCAGAACTCCCTGACCTCTCTGACGACAACAATTAACCCAGGTGTACCCCTAGTTCGCAAACCAGGTGGTTGGCATGTTATTCACCGGGGACTACATCTATCCCACCGGATGTTCTTATCTCAAAATAAAATCATAAATATCATCAAAGTATCATTCATCTCAAAAATATTCGTTAAAAGGGATGCCACCCGGCCTTATACCCATAATTCATCAAAAGTAATTTTTCAAAAATCTTCAAAGTAGTAACTTACAAATTTACAACAAATATCTCCAACCACAATACTTTAAACATCACTAAGCATCAAAAATGATAGTGAAATAGTTTTTACAGCACTAACAACATCAATAAAAAATGCATCACCAATTAACTCCAAGGCTTATTATATAAATAAATAGTACACAATTAATCATTTTTACATAAATCAAACATAAACATAATGATATCAATAATACTTACAGCAACTTACTAAACACCAGCATCCAAAAACATAAAAGATCATAAATTATTTCTGATTAACAAGCTCTCAAATAATTTAAAAGAGTATCCTCAATTTCACAACAAAAACCCAATAATAATTATTAAACTAATAAGTTCGAGCAGTAAAAATCACACAAAAATTATCATATGACCCTAATGGCTCTACTGACATGGTAAAAATTTTATTTATAATTTTCGGACTCCAAAAGTAATTTTAAAAGTTAATATACAGATTAATCAATAAAGCCAATATAATAACTAAAAATATAAATAAAGGCCCAAACATTACCAAAAATTTACACAACATGAATAAACTCACGGAAATACATATTATACAAAGAAATGAATTTTTCGGCATCCATAAATATTTTTCATGATTTATATACTGACAGAAACAAAATTGCAAAAGCAGATATATCAATTAAATAAACCAGTACACAGTAGGAAAAAATTATTCTAAGGCATGGTATACATACTACACATACAACATGATCTTAGAAAAATAATTTCAACAATTTTAACATCCTTTTAATAATTATTATGCAATTTAGCCAAAAACGCACAAAACACCAATTAAATCAAATAAATACCAAAAATCATTTGAAAATTATTTTTCTCTTTATAGTAATCACACAGCATGCATCAAGTATATTCATGTCAAATTTTGTCAATAATTTCATTCAAAAAGTATTTTAAATAATTCCTAGCGTAATAATCTAATACCGAAAAATACTCTAATCACTATGGTTCTAAGATAACTACTAGTTACCTGGAACGTCGGGAGGAGAGCTGAGTCTAAAGAGATAGTTAAGAGTTACGCATACAATCCAATTCCTCTTCTAACCCCGAAGCACAATGAACGACAATTTGTAGCATCAAGTCACTAGGCGTTTCTTCTTGAACATTGAAAAATCTCATTTCGCACTGCTCTATTCCAACCATGATTTCCGGTGAGAAAAAGCTAGGATTGTAAATCGCTCCGGTCAAAGTGTAGAACAAGATGTTATAAGCGTTCTGTCCAAATTTGAAGACGATCCAACGGTTAGATCTTCGGATACGGTTATTTTCGTGAAGGTATGACAGGAAAAACGGGTTGAACCTTTCTATTCTTTTCCTCATCCTTTTCTCTCTTTCTTTTCTTGAAAACGGTGAGGGTTAAATGAGAATGATGCTGAACTTCTTTTATAAAAATCAGAATTTTATGGCAAGGAAAAAATGAAGGATTTAGGAGAAATGATTAGGGGGGGTTATGGGGGTTACAATCTACCAAGAGTCACCAATTAAAAGAAATGAAATAAAAGAGGAGAAACTTCTTCCTTCTCCCTCCCCATAGCCGGCTGTCCAAGCCCAAGTACACCAAGAATATTTCGGCCCAAGTCATCAAAGGTCCATGCATCAAAAGTCCGTCACGCGATAAATCGATAAATTTCTAAATCGCGCCTAAACTTTGAAAATACTTAATAATGAAAATAACTCTAATAAATTATATTATAAATATAAATATAATAAACATATTAACACGCCACATGCGATGCAACATTTCATCACTCAAATCGGTCCAACATTGTTACAAAACGTTACGCAGCAAAAAAAATGCATCCTAAACGCCTAAATAAATGACGAAACTAATATAACCTTTAAAATAAATAACTAAAAACTTAAAATAAATATATATACATATTTTACATCATATAAATATATATACACATTTTCACAATACGTTCCAAAATAATCTAAATAATAAATTATTTATTTTTACGAAAAATATCATTTTAATGTAAACAAACACCAAAAATAAGGGTGAAAATTACGGGGTGTTACAAATTATCTAATTAACCCTAAAGTCTAACTCTCACTCTCCCTAACCCACCACCACCACCGACCCCCAACCCCAGCCCCCACCACCCCTCCCGACCAGCCCCCCAACCCTAGCCCCACTAGTCCCCCACCCCCTCCCCGCAGTCCCACCCCCGCCCGCCACTCCCTCCCTCCCCCCTCCCCCCCCCTCCCCGAAGTAAAATGGTCAATATCTCGGACGCGTACTCCTTACTCCCATCAAATTCCTTGACCTTAATCTTCCCCAGCAAGAACCACCTCAACAACTTAGTCTTTTCACACACAATCTCCGCCACCTCATGCGAGAACTTTCGGTTTCTCCGGCTCTTCGTAGAGTTCAACCTCCGAATCTGCGAACATTTCGGGTTGGTCCGAGTATTTCGGACGTGCTTCAATGTTGTCGCGAAGACGACGTTCGAAGGAGAGGACAAGCTTTTTTAGGGTTTTGAGGTCGATGGGTTTGAATGCGACTTTTCTATGGCTTCAAGGAGAGAGAGATCGATGGGTTTGTTGTTGTTGTCGTCGTCGGTGAAGGAGTTTGGTCTCCGGCGTTTTAGGGAAGATGGGGTGTTGTTGCGAGGATTTGTTAACTCCATTTTTTGCGGGGAAGGGGGCTGCGAGAGGGGGGCTGCGTGGGAGGGGGATGGAGGGCTGGTGGGGCTGGTGTTAGGGGGGCAAGGGAGGGAGGGGGAGAGGGCTAGTGGAGCCGGTGTTTGGGGGGGGCTGCGGGGAGGGGGGCGGCATGGAAGGGGGATGAAGGGGTCAGTGGGGATGGTGTTGGGGGGGCTGCGGGGCGGGGGGACTTGTGGGGTTGTGGGTCGGTGGTGGTGGTGGTGGGTTAGGGAGAGGGAGAGAAAGTTAGGGTTGATTAGAGAATTAGGGTTTTTTAAGGGGTAATTAGGGTTTTTTTAGGGTTAATTAGGGTTAATGACTAACGGAGTTAACCACCGTTAGTCGTTAAGAGCATTTTGATGTATTTTTTAGAAAATCAGGGGTATATGGTAAATTCTGAAAAAAGTTGGGGTAACTGGTGAATAAAAAAATTTGTCAAGGGTATTTGGTGAAAAAACCGTATAATATTAGTATCATGTTTATTTTGTCTTCGCCTAGTATTTCTATTATTAGGAATACGGCAGTAATGTCCTATAAACTCTATATTATATTATAATAATAAATAAAGATGTAATATTTGGTACGATCCAGGTACTGGTGTAAAATGTTTCGTTATGAAAATTTTATAAATTAAAGGGTGTTACAACTTTGGTATGAAATTTAATTAACTGTAACAGATTCCTTTTTTTTAGAAATTAATTAATTTTTCACAACAATTTCACACGAAAACATCTTGATCTTCATAGAAAAAGTATTACATCCTATAAACTATTTACACAACACAGATGAAAAATTAGATTAAGTACGAAATTGAAAATGACCATAGTTACAGCATCACATTCTCTCTTTTATGGAGATGTTTAAGCACAATTCTACTTAAACTTTTCATGAAAAATGTTTTTGGTGATTATCAACAACTTAGTTAAGCAAAATCACATAAACACATATTTCTTAAGAGTCTCCCCATTAGAGTTGACTATTCTAGGTGGGGTGATTTAAGGTTGGGAATCTATTAGCACTTCCACATACCCAAATTACTCCAAAAATTAAAAAATTGATGAGAGAAAACAAAGAGAAAATCAGTATGTAATTAAGAAGATAATAAAAATAACAAGAACTTAATTTTACCTTGCTAACTCAATGATGCACTTCCTTTCTTCTAATTTTTTTATTTTTCTTATTTTCTAAGAGAGTTTCTAAATTCACTTAATTACTAACTAAAACCCCTTTTTTGTGTTTTTCTTTGATGAACTTCTTACTTACTAATTACTTTTCTAATTTTAACTTTTGCTTTTTTTTTCTCTCTTGAATGATTTTTTTTTTTTTTTTTTGGCAAATAAAAGATTTATATTACCAAAAGGAAAGGTGATTACAAACGCTAATCACACAAGCTAGCATAGCTACATACACAACACCCTAGAGCCAGTCAAGGCTTACATAATCATTTTATGTATATCCTCATCAGTACATCTCACAGCCACCCTGAACAAAATTTCTCTAATTACATCATCCACTGATTTAAGCACATTAGAAAAATTTTGATTGTTGCATTGCCTCCAAATTGCATAAAAACATTCAGTAAATGTTATAACAAACAGTTGTCGTTGCTTCTGCCTTGTTTTTCTGCTAGCAACTTCCAAGATGCTTTGAAAGTTGTTGCTGATGCTAGTGAGCTTCAACTTTCTACAGACTCCCTGCCACACCTCATTAGCATAAGCACATAGAAAGAAAAGGTGCTGGACAGATTCATCTTCATTTCTACATAAGCAGCAAGTAGTAGAGCAGCTTACACCCCACTTACTCGGTCTATCAGTTGTAGCCAGCCTATTATGCAGCCCAAGCCATAGAATAAACTTACTCTTTGGAGCAACAACATTATTGTAAATGACTCTCCTCCAGTGCACCCTATCAAACTCCCCTGATAGCAGCTTATAGGCTTTCCTTATTGAGAACTTGAGTCCAATACATATAGCCTGCCAACCCCAATTTCATTCAACCAATCCCTTGCACTTATGATTTTCCTTAGAAGCCAAGAACATTGGGAACTAATTCTCATTGCGGCATAAGTATTTCTCTTAATATAGTAGGCATGAACCCACTTAACCCATAGCTTATCCCTCTTAAACTCAATTGCCCACAACAACTTAAGCATAACTGCTTTGTTCTAGTTTGCCATATTTACAATATTCCATCCCCCTGCACTTTTAGGCAATTGCAAAGTGCTCTAAGCAACAGCAACTTTCTTGGACTCATCAGTTTTCCTTGTCCACAAGAATCTCCTACACACACTTTCAACTGCCCTAATAATTTTCTTAGACAGGGGAAAGATGTGAGCCTAGTAGTTTTGCATACTACTAAGCACACTCTTCACTAATTGTAGCCTCCGTGCTTAGGAAAAAGTAATTGAGCCATCCAAGACTGAGCTCTTTGTGTAATCTTCTCAACAAGTGGTTTACTTTGAGCATATGTCAACTTCTTAAAGGTTAAAGGAACCCCTATATATTTAAAAGGCTGCTCACCAACTGGCATCTGGACTACAGCAACAAGATCTCTAGTAGTAGATGCATTCACCCCACTTACATAGAGATTACTCTTCTCAACCCTTGCAGCCAACCCAAAAGCTTCAGAGAACTTAGTAAAAGCTTTGAACATAAGGTCAATTGAACTAATATCAGCTCTACAAAACATTAACAAATCATCCGCAAACATAAGTTGAGTAATCTGAAGCTTTTCACACTTAGGATGATAGTTAAAGTTTGGGTACGTTTGTAAATTATTCAAGCATCTGCTTAAATATTCCATACTCAAAGCAAAAAGGAAAGGGGAAAGGGGATCCCCTTACCTTAACCCCTTCTTAGCATTAAATGGTTTAGATGGGACCCTATTTATAAGAATGGAGTATGAAACAGATCTAACACACTCCATTATCCACCCAATAAACTGCCCAGGGAACCCCAACTCATGAAGCAGCTTTTCTAAATATCCCCACTCTACTGAGTCATATGCTTTCCTAATGCCAACTTTCATTAAATATCTAGGATACATATTGGACCTAGAGTATCCCCTAATTAGCTCAGTAGCTAATAAAATATTGTCTGCAATGTGTCTATCAGGAATAAAGCCTGATTGAGCATCACACACCACTTCACCAATCACCTCTTGGAGTCTGTTTGTCAAGAGTTTAGAAATAATCTTGTACATGACTGAGCAGCAGGCTATGGGCCTGAAATCCTTCACCTTACAAGCATTAGTCACCTTAGGGACTAAGGTAACAACTGTACTACTCATAGGTTTATGCATATAGGACTTAAGAAAAAACTCCTGAACTGCTGCATAAATGTCCAGCTTAATTATATTCCAACTTTTCTTAAAGAAGACAACATTCATGCCATCTAAACCAAGAGCTTTATCTTCTCCAATACCTTGCAAAGCATAATCAATTTCAGCTGATGTAACTTCCCTGGTCAAAGAAGCACCAGCCTGAGTAGACAACATCTTCCCACTTCTAACAATATTTAAGTCAATGCTAGGCAGAACAATAACATTAGTGCCCAAGAGCACCTTGTAGAAACTCATAATTTCCTCATTAATCCCCTGAGTATCAGAAATATAATTTCCATGATTATCAATGAGAAGCTGAATTCTATTTCTAGAGTACCTGGCTTTGGTGGAAGTGAAGAAATATTTAGTATTTGCATCCCCTAACTTCAGCCAGTTGATACGAGATTTTTGTCTCAAGATATTATCCTCTATCTTAGACCAATGCCTCAGCTCTTCTAAGTACTCCTTCTCTCTCATCTGAGCAGCTCTATCCAAGTCAAAATCATTTTGACAATGAATGTCATCTAGCTGCTTCCTCAAATGAGTCACTTTATCATGAGCTTTCGCAAACTACTGCTTATGTAGCTTTTTTAACTCCACTTTAACAGCCTGTAGTTTCAACCACACATTCTGAAGTTTAAAGGACCCATATACAGAGTGCCATGCATCATTAACAACACTATGAAAGTCTACATGATCAGCCACAACATTGAGAAACCTAAAAGGTCTCCCTACTTTTCTATGATCCATGCTCATATCAAATATCAAAGGACAGTGATCTAACACTCCAGGGGCTAAGTAGTTAATAAACACATTAGCATACACCCCCAACCATGCTTGATTGACAAAAGCCTTGTCAATTCTGCTTAGAATCCTATCCTCCCCTATGCTGCTATTTGACCAAGAGTAATACAAGCCAGTACTCTTTGCTTCCAGTAAGCTTGTATTCAACAAATAATTCTCAAAGTCAACAATTTTAGCTTCTGTAACCAGTGCACCATTCTTCCTATCATCAGAGTGACACACAGCATTGAAGTCACCTATCACCATGATAGGCATCTGACCATAAGCATGGGCTTGCAACCCACTCCATAATGCCCTCCTGTCAATTATAGAATGCAACCCCTAGACAGCCACAAGCTTAAAAGAGTGTTCCCACTTAATTTGGACATTACAAACCATGAATTGCTCTTGCACATCAAAGAGCTGAATAGTCACATTAGAGTGCTGCCAACCAATCCAAATCCTCCCCCTAGGAGAGTGACTATAATTGCAAAACCATGACCAGTCCTTGCCAAAAAATTTCTGCACCTTCCCAACATTATGACACCTAACTCTAGTTTCTAGCAAAGCACACACTTCCACCTTATGAGAAGATAAAAAAGATTTGACCTCTTTTATTTTAAAGGGATCATTCACCCCTCTAACATTCCAAGATGTACAAATTATTATGATAAATAAGGGTTTGGTCCCTTAGCACCCCCAACTCCAGCTTAGACTCCACTCTCTGTCAATTCATAACTCACTGATGTCCTGGCAGATTGAAAAGAAACTTGTTTGCCTTTATCTTTAGATTTCCTGGTTACTATCTTCCAAACACCTTCTTCCCCTGAGTTCTGCCTCAGAGTAGGAACTATTGGCGTGACCACTAGGGTCACATTGTTAGGTGGGGGGCGTTAGGTCCCTCTTGAATGAGGTTTTTAGTCGAAAGAAGTATGGAGAATGAATTGTTTTGTGTGGAAATGAAATTGTGTTGAGTAGTATTGAAATTGTTATGGGTGTGATTCAAGTTGTGTGTTGAAATGAAAATAAAGGGGGTATTTATAGGAAAAATGAAGTGGAGATTTAGGGTTTGAAGGAGGTAGAAAATCAGAATTTTTGTGTGATTTCTAATTCTACCATCCTACATATTCCTACATATTCCTAATTACATCATCAAAATCTTCCTACATAGGGGTGTGCACAAACGGTCCGGACCGGAATTTGGGCGGATCGGACCGGACCAGAGATCCGGTCCCCGGTCCGCCGAATATCAGGATTCCGGTCCACCGGTCCGGTCCTGTCCAAACCCGGAAAATTCCGGTCCGGACCGGTTGGACTGGAATTTTTATTATTTTAGAAAAAAGAAAGTTTATATGTTAAAAAAAAAATTTAAAAGGTAAAAAGTTAGAAACTTAAAACCTACTATTTATTCTTTTAGGATTATTGTTATTAAAATTATTACTACATCCGTCCCAGAATAGTCTGAACACTTTCCTTTTATGTTTGTCCCAAATTAGCTTGAACACTTCCATTATTGGCATGGTCCCACCATTAATATATTATTTCTTTTACACATATTTGACCCACACTCTACCTTTTATCAATAAAAAGTTACCCAACTTTCTCTCTCCTCTAATAAAAAATACCCCACCAACTCCTATCACATCTACTTTTTAAATAAAATAACATTTGATAACCACACCACAACTTATCACCTTAAACTACGTGTCCCAATAAGTGTTCAGATCTTTGTGGGACAGAAGGAGTAATATTTAATGTATATAATTTATAAATATATTTAAATAAAATAAAAAAGTTTTTTTTTTTTTGAAAAAAAATTCCGGACCAAGAGGTCCATAACCGAACCGGACCAAAAATTTTCCGGTTCGGTCCTGGTCCAAGAAAATCCCGGATTCCTTTCCACCGGTCCAGCCGGTTCCAGTCTGGTCCTGGACCGGTGCACACCTCTATTCCTACATCATCAAATTAGTATAAATCTGATATTCTTATTCTTTTTAGATTTGATTTTGATTTTTACACTAATGAAGCAAAATCAGTTTACTTAGTCAATATTCTCTTCCTAGATACATCCTAAAACGTGAAAATGCATCGAAAAACATGAAAGTGAAGCTGACTGGGCAACTGCGCTGAGCGCTGAAGCCTACGCTGGACGCAGGCATGATGCGATGGGCGCACGACCTGGATTTGACGAAGAAAATCTGATCATTTGACTCTTACACCTTGGATTTAATTCCGATTCTTATTCCTTTTCATGATTCTTATTCCTTAACCATGGATTAAATGATGTGATTGGTGGTTAAAGAATATATTCTTATTCTTTATCCAATGGAAAAACAAAAGTGACTAGTCGGTAATGTCTTGATCACTAAGAAAACTTGTAACACTTCGTCCTTCTACTACTAAGATACTTAATAATATCTACTTTAAATTGACTCAAAGACGTTAGCGAAAATAACATCAGGACTGTTATGCTACTCTAACATAAAATAAAGGTACCTCAAACTGAAGTTTTCATAGCTTCCAAAAGAAATATCTCAAAACATTATAATTTTAATCATATAGGAATATCCCAAATCCATAGTCAAAACATAACATCATCGAAAAACTACGAGACATGAAAGTCTCCCACAAAACTCAAATAAATCTATATGTCCTCGAGACCTTGTATAATATAAAACTCTCTATTGTCTGCATAGAACTCATCTACCAAAAAGGCTATGAGCAGCTTCCTCTCATTACCGACCCACACTTTGCTAGCCCAAGCAGTCACAAGTCTAGAGGTCATTTCCATCTGCAAAGATATATTAAATAACTCCACAGTCAGTGGGGAGTAACTAGCAGTTCTCCCAGAACAAAAGAAATCAAAGTGTAATTCAGACATAGATTAATAAGAAAGGAAAACATAAGGTCAAGACAACTATAACATACATACAAAATCATAAAGCTCACAAGTATACAATGGAAAGTAAATATCAAGTAAATAAGATAGAATGGATAAATCATCTCAAGAGTACTTAAATAATAATAAAAGCAAAGGTACAACAAGTTATTGAGTCAGAAATCGAACTCCAGTGAATCGCAATTCACTTCCTAAGGTTTGTCAGATCGCAATCTCCAGGACAATCTATCGGCCTCTGTCTAAGAATGGCCAAACTCCTGATGCAAGGTAGAACGCGTAGAACTCCCTGTCCTCTCGGACGACAACAATTAACCCAGGTTTACCCCTAGTTCGCAAACCAGGTGATTGACATGTTCTTCACTGGGACAACATCTATCCCACCAGCTGTTCTTATCTCAAAAATAAAATCTTAAATAACATAATAGTGTCATTCATCTCAAAACTATTCGTCAAAAGGGATGCCACCCGGTCTTATAGCCATAATTCATCAAAAGACGACACCTCAAAATTACTCAAAGTAGTAACTTACAAACTTACAACAAATATCTCCAACAACAAATACTTTGAACATCACCAAGTAGAAACAATGATATAAAAAGATTTTACAGCATTAACAGTATCAACCAGAAATGCATCACACAATATAAGATCACCAACTACATGAAAAACATACGTACAAGAACATACGAAAAATTACACTACACAAAACTGTGCGTTCGGCGCATGAGCTTGCGCTCAACGCCACCCTGTGCATCTGGCGCACTGAACAACCTGCGTCTGACGCATCAGCGTGCGTCTAACGTCACCCTCAATTAACTCCAAAGCTAATTAAATCAGCAAAACGTACACGACTAATCATTTTTACATAAACCAAACGTAAACATAATGATACTCAATAATAACCACAGTAACCTACAAATCATCAGCTTCCAAGAACATAAAAGGTACCAATTAATTTCTGATTATTAAACCCTTAAATAATTAAAAAGAATATCCTCAAACTCTTAACAAAAACACAATAAAAATTATTAAACTAATAAAACCGATCAGTAAAATAACACAAAAATTATCATACGACCATTATAAATCTAATAACATGGTACAAATTTTATTTCTAATTTTATGACTCTAAAAGTAATTTTTAAAGTTAATTTACAGAATACCCAATAAAGCCAATAAAATAGTTAAAAATAGAAATAAACGCCCAAAAATTACCAAAAATTCACACAACATGCATAAACCCACGCTAATACAGATTATGCAAAGAAACAGATTTTTAGGCCTAAAAAAATATTCACGATTTAAATACCAACAAACACGAAAACTCAAAAATAAAGAATTCAATTAAATAATCCAGTAAACAGTAGAAAAAAAATATTCTAAGGCATGAAGGACATACTACACACATAACATGCTTCATTAAAATAATTTCAGCAATTATAAAATTCGTTCACTAATTATTTTACAAATAAGCCATAAACACATGAATTACCAAATAAATCAAATAAATAAGAAAACTAAAAGAAAAATTATTTTTCTGCACATAATATTCACACAGCATACACCAAGAATTTTATTTCTAATTTTATGACTCTAAAAATAATTTTTAACGTTAATTTACAGAATACCTAATAAAGCCAATAAAATAATTAAAAATAGAAATAAATGCCCAAAAATTACCAAAAATTCACACAACATGAATAAACCCACGGTAATACAGATTATGCAAAGAAAAAGATTTTTAGGCCTAAAAAATAATATTCACGATTTAAATACCAACAAACACGAAAACTCAAAAATAAAGAATTCAATTAAATAATCCCGTAAACAGTAGAAAAAAATTATTCTAAGGCATGAAAGACATACTACACATATAACATGCTTCATTAAAATAATTTCAGCAATTATAAAATTCGTTCACTAATTATTTTTACAAATAAGCCATAAACACATGAATTACCAAAAAAATCAAATAAATAAGAAAACTCAAACAAAAATTATTTTTCTGCACATAATATTCACACAGCATACATCAAGAACACTCACATAAATGTTTATCAATAATTTCATATAAAAAATATTTTAAACAATTTCCTAGAGTTATAATCTAATACCGAAAAATACCCTAATCTCTATCGTTCAAAGATAACTACTAGTTACCTGGATTGTCGGAGGCGAGCAGAAAACTAGTAGACAATCCCGATATATGAGTGCACCTTTCTTCTTCTTCAAACCCCAAAGCACCACGTACAAGAAAGAGACAAGTAGAACAAGTTACGAACAATTGATGAAGAAAAGAAATAGAATAATTTGAGAGAGAATGATGAAGATGATGATGTCCGAAATTTTGTAAGAAGGACAGCAGAGATAATCTGATTTTAATCAGATTTTTGGGTGGTTAAAAGAATAAATAAAAGGATTTAATAAGAGAAATGATGAGGGGGGTTATGGAGGTTACAAAAATGCAAAGAGTCACCAAAACAAAATTAGAGAAGAAAAATATCTCCCTTTCCCTCCACATGGCCGGTTGACCCAAGCCCATCTCTCACCAAATATTTTCGGCCCAAATCATCAAAGATCCATGCGACATAAGTCCGTTACGCGATAAATCGATAAGTTCCTAAATCGCCCCTAAACTTATAAAAATACTTAATAACGAAAATAATTCTAATAAATTATATTATAAATATAAATATAATACACACACTTAGCACGCCATATAATAAAAATATTTCGGCTCCCAATAATTTATAAAAATTCAAATCACTAATTTAATGAAAATAATAGTTTTAGGGAAAACTTTTGCGGAAAAACTAGGAGTAAAATTATGGGATGTTACAAACTCCCCTCCTTAAATAAAGTTTCATCCTCGAAACTTCGAAGACACAAACAAATAAGACAAGCACACAAAGAATACCTGAAACGAATAGTTTCGGGCATTTCAGTCGCATCGACTCTTCGGTTTCCCAAGTAGCTTCTTCGTACTTTTGACTTCTCCAAAGTACTTTAACTAAGGGAATCACCTTCCTTCTCATAGCACGGTTCTGACGGTCCAATATACGAACAGGTCGCTCTCAAACGTCAAATTCGGCTTGACTGAGACCTACTCAACAGGAATCACATGCGAAGGATCACTACGATACCTGCGCAACTGCGACACATGAAATACATCATGGACCTTCGACAGCTCTGGCGGCAAAGCCAAACGATACGTGGCCTCCCCAATCCTTTCAAGAATCTCATAGGGACCTACATACTTCATACTCAACTTGCCCTTTTGACCAAACCACATCACTCCCTTCATAGGAGAAACCTTCAGAAGCATCTTATCTCCCACCTCAAAGGAAATAGGTTTCCGACGCAAATCTACATACGACTTCTGCCTATCTTGAGCAGCCTTCGTTCTAGCTTGAATTACTTTCACCTGCTCAACAGTATCCTGAATTAACTCCGGGCCCAAAATCAATGAGTCACTGATGTCGCTCCAACGACAAGTAGGACTACGACACTCCCTTCCATAGAGAGCCTCATACGGAGCCATTTGGATACTAGCTTGATAGCTGTTGTTATAAAAGAACTCCACCAGACTAAGCGATTTGACCCAAGACTGCTGAAATTCTAAGGCACAAGCACGAAGCATATCTTCCATGGTCTAAATAGTTCTCTCATTCTGACCATCGGTAGCCGCATGAAATGCAGTACTAAGCTTCAACTTTGAACTAAAAGCCTCCTGCAAAGCGGTCCAGAAATGGGATAGAAATCGCGGATCACGATCAGGGACGATGTCTTTGGGAACCCCATGAAGACGAATAATCTCATTAGCATAAGCTTCATCCAACTCTTCCATAGACCAAGTGTTCTTCATCGCAATAAATCGAGCCACTTTGGTCAAACGATCCACAATCACCCACACAACATTCTTCCCACCAGCACTTCTAGGCAAACCCATCACGAAATCCATCGAGATAGAGTCGAACTTCCAAGCAGGAATAGGCAAAGGTTGCAACAAACCACCAGGCCTCTGATGCTCAATTTTCACCTTCTGGCAGACCAGACACCTAGCTACAAACTCGACGATCTCTCTCTTCATACCAGGCCACCAAAAATTTACCTTCAGATCCTTATAAAGCTTGTCACCACCAGGATGAACGGAATAAGGAGTATTATGAGCTTCCTCGAGAATCTTTCTCTTAAGCTCACCATCATTGGGCACACACGAACGCCCCATAAACCTCAAGCTATCATCGGCACAGATCTCAAAATTCTATGCACGACCTTGCATCTTTGCTTCACGGATCTTCTCTAGCTCCGGATCAACCTTTTGATTGCTTCTCAATTCCTGGAATAACTCAAGCTCTGCACTCATAGAACCCAACATCGCAGACACATAACCCTGAGGAAAAACCTCGATATCAAGCTTGCGAAACTCTTCACACAATTCACGAGGCAACAACATAGTAGCGTATAAAGAATGCTTATTGTTGCGACTCAGAGCATCCGCTACTTTGTTCGCCTTACCCTCTTGGTAATCTAGGGTCAGATCATAATCCTTGATCAATTCAAGCCACCTTCTCTGCCTCATGTTAAGATCACACTGAGTGAAGATGTACTTCAGGCTCTTGTGGTTAGTATACACCCTACACGGAACACTCTACACGGAACACTATACAGATAGTGTCGCCATATCTTAAATGCAAACACCACAACTGCTAACTCCAGATCATGGGTCGGGTAATTCCTCTCATGCACCTTCAGCTGCCTCGAAGCATAGGCTATTACCTTCCCTTGCTGCATCAAAACACAACCCAGACCATTCTTCGATGAATCACTGAACACTTCATACCCAACACCCTCAGATGACAGAGTAAGAACAGGAGCAGAGGTCAAACTCTTTTTCAGCTTCTGAAATGCCCCTTCACAATCCTCAGACTAGACGAACTTGCAGTCCTTGTGCATCAAGCGAGTCAGAGGTTGAGCTATCTTGGAGAAATCTTGAACAACCTCCTATAATAACCAGCAAGACCCATAAAACTCTGAACCTCGGTCACATTCTTAGGACTCTCCCACTCGACAACAGCCTTGATCTTAGCGGGATCCACCTTAACTCCTTCCTTGCTGATTACATGCCCCAGAAAAGCAACTTCCTTAAGCCAGAACTCGCACTTAGACAGCTTTGCGAACCACTTTTGCTTGCGCAGAACATCCAACACCAGTCTCAAATGCTTCTCATGCTCCTTCTCGTCCTTAGAGCAAACTAGAATATCATCGATAAACACGACTACACAAGTATCCAAGTACTCGTGGAAAGAGCGATTCATTTGATCCATGAAAATTGCAGGAGCATTCGTGAGACCAAAAGGCATCACTTCAAATTCATAGTGCCCATACTTGGTGCGAAAATCAGTCTTCGAAATATCTTCCTTCTTCATGGGGATTTGATGATAACTCGATCTCAGATCGATCTTGGAAAATACCCCAGCACCTTTCAATCTATCAAACAGATCTTCAATGCGAGGCAACGGATATTTATTCTTGATCGTTACCTTATTCAGCTCACGGTAATCAATGCACAGACGCATACTCCCGTCTTTCTTCTTGGAAAACAGAATAGGAGCACCCCAAGGAGATACACTAGGCCTTATGAAGCCCTTATCAATAAGCTCTTGCAATTGAGTTTTCAACTCTTGCAACTCAGACGGCGCCATTATATACGGTGCCTTGGATGTAAGAGCAGTACCCGGCACTAAATCAATGCAGAACTCTACATCTCTTTCAGGAGTGATACCTGGCAACTCTTCGGGAAATACATCAGGATAATCCCGAACCACCGAAATACTCTCGAGCTGCTCTTCATATGACAAATCCTTCACCATGCAAAGGTACACCACATCACCCTTCTGACGCATCTTCCGTATTCTCAGAGCTGACACCCACTTAACACCCTTCTTCACCACAACGCTAGAATAAGAAATCCTTTTACCCTTAGAATCTCGGAGCACCACCTTCTGATCACGACACTGAACGCAGGCATGATACTTCGATAACCAATCTATTCGGAGGATCACGTCAAATCTGACATAGCATACTCCTTAAGTTCAGCTCGCAACTCAGAACCCATAATGCTGACAGGAACGCCCTTAAACTCAGAATGACAGGGATAATTCTCACCAGATGGAAGAGATATAAGAGTCTTAACAGGAGATCTAGAGGAGAGATTAGCTTTTCGAACAAAGGAACTAGCAACAAAAGATACAGTAGCACTAGTATCGAACAGAACAAAAGCAGGAGTATTATTTACAAGGAAAGTACCAGAGATGACATTAGGATGGACGTCGGCTTCAGCTTGCGTCATCACATAAATCCTGTTCTTCGAAGGAGCAGAAGAGTCAACTGGCTTAGCAGGACCAGCAGAATAAGACGGAGCCCTAGGATTCTTAGAACACTGGAAAGACTTGTGCCCCACCTCCTTACAATAAAAACAGACAACAGTCGATCCATCACAGTTCTTCCCTGGATGAGCAGCCTTACCACAGATTCGACATTTACTCGGATCAAAGCTCGGATGATAACCAGATCCAGAACCCTGTTGATAACCTCCTAGACCAGACGTCTCATACCTCGGCTTCTTGGCCGGAATCTGAACATAGGTAGCAGCAGGCTTCTTTGCAGCAACCACCTTAGCAGAATCTTCTTCTTTCAAAGAGGCATGAATACTCAGGGTTATCTCATACGCTCCCTGAAAACTCGAAGCACCCGAACTCAGAACATGGGTCCTCACCCTAGGATCCATTTTCTTGATGTACCTTTTCACACGCTCAGCTTCAGTAGGTACAACAGTGGTAGCAAACCTGGACAGCTCGGTGAACTTATCAGTGTACTCCTGCAGACTCAGAGTACCCTGAGACAGAGTTAGGAACTCTTCTTGCTTCTGCCAACGGAGCTCATTAGGATAAAACCTCTCTTTCAGCCTAACCCGAAACTCATCCTATCCAAAACCCGGTGTTGCCATGCAGCTCGCACGAACATTGTTCCACCAGTTATCAGCTTCCAGCTTTAGATAGTAGGTACCAATATGCACCATTTCAGCAGCAGGGCAACCAATAGCAGCAAACAGTTTCTCCATCTCCCTTATTGATCCAAATGCAACCCTCACTTTCTCACTTAATTTAGGTTGGATTGGTTTTAACAATTTTGCTCCTTTTGATGAACTAGAACGGATAGGGAAAACTGAAAATTTAACTATAGTTCTCAAGACACACTCAAAGAACTACAGGATCTTGATACAACTAAACAAGACACACTCAATTTAGTCTATCAATCCTAAACAACCAAGACACACTCAAGTTGTAATAGGGGTTTTCAGACACACTCAAAGAAAGTTTCACAAAGAAACACCTTTTTTTTTTAATTCAAACTCAAATCTGATTTCTATTCTCATTAGCTCTCCTTATATAGAGGAATGGAGCAGCAAAAAGAAGCCAAAAAAACCCTTGAAAACAGTCCATAATGAACAACCACAAGGAGTTACAAAGGAGTTACAAAAACTCCTTAAATCACGGCTATCATTAAGCCTCATCAATGGCTGTTATAAGCATGTTATAATCAGCAAATGATAAGCTTAAACTACTCCTAATCACACACCTAATCAGCTCTAAAAATCTGGCCTAATTGAGTTACTTAAAGACTATACTCAAGGCTTTATTACATGCTAAAAAATAACAACAAAAGCAAATAAAACCCAAACAGAATTTGGGCCTTCAATTTACATGTCCAACTCACGTCCCACTTGATGTTGTTGCTGTAAATTTTGGGTTGAGCTTCATTCATGACATGCAACACTTGAATTCGGCCTAAAACTTATCCAAATTAAGTGTTTGACCACTTTTTCCGTAAGTTCAGAATGTGAACTTATTGATGGACCTATTAAAGTCCACGAAATGAGCCAAATTGACCGAATTATGGTTGTTAGAAATATAGGTATCAACACTGATAGTTCTAATTCCTCATGTAATGCATGGGATTTTCTTTTGGACCTTGGACTTGCATCATTCTCTCTTTCTTCAAAAAAAGTTTGCCCTCAAAGTTGGTTTTTCAAAGTATGAAAAGGGATCTTTTATATTGAAGATTGGACTAGGTTTGAAGAGTTTCCTTTTGTTGTTTATCCTCTCAAGATTCCTTTTGTTCACTTTTTCAATTTCTTCTCTCATTTTCTCCCATGAATTTTGAAATACTCCCACTCTCTTATTTTCATTTCTTTCATCTTGGTATTCTCCTAATAACTCATTTAGAGATGAGTTATCGCAAGAACTACCATGCTCATCTTTGGCTTTAATAACCAAAGCATTCCCTCCCCCGTTCTTTTCCATAAATTTTTACTTGAATTACAAATTACAAGGTTGTTGCTTTTCTCTTTTTCTTTTTTAGCAACTTTGGGAGGTAAAGGCAACAACTTAACTTTTCTTCCATCACTTGGATACATTGAAGCAACCATGTTTGAACTTGTGAGACTTTCACCACCAACACTAAAACCTTGCTCGGGAAAATCTTCTTCAAAGGGATCAAAATTTTGACATCATATGAGCTAATAAGAGATCTCTTTTGAAAAAAAGTTCCTGTAAAAGCAAGTTCTTGAACATAGTTTTCTTTCGCTTGTTCTTCTTTAAAGTATTGATTTGTTTCTTTCTTTTCAAAAGCAACTTGAAAATTATTTTCTTCATTCCTAACTTCTTTTTTCATGACTTTAGTTTCAAGTGCATGAACCATTATCCTATTTCTTTCATCTTCTTTTTCAAAACATTGATAATCATCCTTAGACACATAAAACTTATCAGGACAGGAATGGTATGTATGCCCATAACCATGGCATTTTGAACATCTTGCACCATCAACCTTCCCAATTTCCAAGAAAATATCTTCCCACATTCTTTCTTTTTTCCTCTCTTCTTTTTCCACTGATTTATTCTCCAAGTTCTCCAATTTTTTAGTTATCATCTGAAACATCTTAGGAATATCATCACCAGCCATGTTTTTTCTCACTATTTTGCTAGACTATTACAGTTACAATGATGAAATTGCCCGTAACTTCAAACAACAGAACAAAAATGTAAACGTCCTTGAGACTCTCAAAGACTTATATATTATGAAAATTCAAGAAATTTTAAGCAGAATAAAAAAAAGAAACTCCTTAAAAGCTTTCCGGACGAAGGAGAAATCTTCCTTTGAAGTTCAGTGCGCTGGATTTGCTTCGTTCTGGCGCAATTGCGAGTTGCGAAAAACGTGCCCAGTTTAATAGCTAAAAAATTCACAAAATTCTGAAAATATTCATGAGTATTCAAAACATAAAAATATCCAAATTAAAAAAAAGAAACACCCAATTTGGACTCCTTTAGGCTGAGAAATCATTCTTCAAAGTCGACTAAACAACTGATCCAATTCCAGCAATTTATTTTCTTCTCCAAAAGTGTGTCTTTTCTTCGAATATTTCCACCAAAGCTCTGATACCAGATGATCCAAATGCAACCCTCACTTTCTCACTTAATTTAGGTTGAATTGATTTAAACAATTTTGCTCCTTTTGATGAACTAAAACGGATAAGGAAAACTGAAAATTTAACTATAGTTGTCAAGACACACTCAAAGAACTACAGGATCTTGATACAACTAGACAAGACACACTCAATTTAGTCTATCAATCCTAAAAAACCAAGACACACTCAAGTTGTAATAGGGGTTTTGAGACACACTCAAAGAAAGTTTCACAAAGAAACACTTTTTTTTTAATTCAAACTCAAATCTGATTTCTATTTATATAGAGGAATGGAGCAGCAAAAAGAAGTCAAAAACCCCCTTGAAAACAGTCTATAATGAACTGCCACAAGGAGTTACAAAGGAGTTACAATAACTCCATAAATCACGCCCATCATTAAGCCTCATCAATGGGCTGTTACAAGCATGTTATAATCAGCAAATGGTGAGCTTAAACTACTCCTAATCACACACCTAATCAGCTCTAAAAAGCTGGCCTAATTGAGTTACTTAAAGACCGTACTCAAGGCTTTATTACATGCTAAAAAATAACAACAAAAGCAAATAAAACCCAAACAGAACTTGGGCCTTTAATTTACACGTCCAACTCACGTCCCACTTGATGTTGTTGCTGTAAATTTTGGGTTGAGCTTCATTCATGACATGCAACACTTGAATTCGGCCCAAAACTTATCCAAATTAAGAGTTTGACCACTTTTTCCGTAAGTTCAGAATGTGAACTTATTGATGGACCTATTAAAGTCCACGAAATGAGCCAAATTGACCGAATTATGGTTGTTAGAAATATAGGTATCAACACTGATAGTTCTAATTCCTCATGTAATGCATGGGCTTTTCTTTTGGACCTTGGACTTGCATCACTTATCCACCCTTGTAGCACAACTGGATCAGAAGTCCCGTCAAAAGTAGGCGGACGGTGACGGTCGAATCGATCAAAGACAAATTGCCCATTAGACGGAGCAGTATACCGATTAGCCATGGCTATGATAGCGTTCTCAAGTGCCTAGCGCCTTTTCCGGGCAGCCTCCTTTCTATCACTAGTTAATCCTCGAGGCGGCATCCTACAAACACAAGTTAAACATTCATTACTTAACACAATATTAGTTGTAAATAACAACTTATCAAATCAAAGTAAGAAAAATATTTTCCCGTGGTTTCCTACCCAAGTGACCTTCTCACCACTACTTTTCTTGAAGCCTAAGATTATAGTGATCCTAGTTACTTCAACTACACATTTCCCGGGAGTTTCTTAGTGACTAAGTAAGGGTCTCGGTTAACTTTGCTCTGATACCAACTGTAACACCTCGCCCTTCTACTACTAAGATACTTAACAATATCTACTTTAAATTGACTAAAAGACGTTAGTGAAAATAACGTCAGGTTGGTTATGCTACTCTAACATAAAATGAAGGTAACCTCAAACTGAAGTTTTCATAGCTTCCAAAAGAAATATCTCAAAACATTATAATTCTAATCATATAGGAACATCCTAAAACCATAGTTAAAATATAACATCATCCAAAAACAACGAGACATGCAAGTCTCCCACAAAACTGAAATAAATCTAAATGTCCTCGAGAAATAGCATAATATAAGACTCTCTATTGTCTGCATAGAACTTATCTACCAAAAAGGCTATGAGCAGCTTCCTCTCATTACCGACCCACACTCTGCTAGCCCAAGCAGTCACAAGTCTAGAGGTCATTTCCATCTGCAAAGATATATTAAATAATTCCACAATCAGTGGGGAGTAACTAGCAGTTCTCCCATAACAAACGAATCCAAAGTGTAATTCAGACATAGATTAATAAGAAAGGAAAACATAAGGTCAAGACAACTATAACGTGCATCCAAAATCATAAAGCTCACAAGTATACAATGGAAAGTAAATATCAAGTAAATAAGATAGAATGGATAAATCATCTCAAGATAGAGTGGATAAATCATCTCAAGAGTACTTAAATAATAATAAAAGCAAAGGTACAACAAGCTATTGAGTCAGAAATCGAACGCCAGTGAATCACAATTCACTTCATAAGGTTTGTCAGATTGCAATCTCCAGGTCAGTCTATGGGATTACGTTCCCCACTGCATGCGTCTAAGAATGGCCAAACTTCCGATGCAGGGTAGAACACGCAGAACTCACTGTCTTCTCGGACGACAACAATTAACCCAGGTTTACTCCTAGTTCGCAAACCAGGTGGTTGTCATGTTCTTCACCGGGGACTACATCTATCCCACCGGATGTTTTTATCTCAAAAATAAAATCTTAAATAACATAATAGTGCCATTCATCTCAAAACTATTCGTCAAAAGGGATGCTACCCGACCTTATACCCATAATACATCAAAAGACAACTCCTCAAAATTCCTCAAAATAGTAACTTACGAACTTACAACAAATATCTCCAATAACAAATACTTTGAACATCACCAAGCCCAAACAATGATAATAAAAAGTGTTTACAGCACTAACAGTATCAACCAGAAATGCATCACACAATATAAGATCACTAACTACATGAAAAACACACGCACAAGAACATACGAAACACCACACAAAACTGTGCGCTCGGTGCATGACTTGCGCTCAGCGCCGCCCTGTGCGTCTGGCGCACTGATCAACCTGCGTCTAACGCATCACCATGCGTCTGACATCACCCTCAATTAACTCCAAAGCTAATTAAATCAGCAAAACGTACACGACTAATCATTTTTACATAAACCAAACGTAAACATAATGATACTTAATAACCACAGTAACCTACAAATCACCAGTTTCTAAGAACATAAAAGGTCTCAATTAATTTCTGATTATTAAACCCTTAAATAATTAAAAAGAATATCCTCAAACTCTTAACAAAAACACAATAAAAATTATTAAACTAATAAAGCCGATCAATAAAATAACACAAAAATTATCATACGACCATTATAACTCTACTGACATGGTACAAAATTTATTTCTAATTTTCGGACTCTAAAAGTAATTTTAAACGTTAATTTACAGAATACCCAATAAAGCCAATAAAATAAATTAAAATAGAAATAAAGACCCAAAAATTACCAAAAATTCACACAACATGCATAAACCCACGCTAATACAGTTTATGCAAAGAAACAGATTTTTTTACCTCAAAGTATAATATTCACGATTTAAATACCCACAAATACGAAAATGAAAAAATAAAGAATTCAATTAAATAAACCAGTAAATTATTATAAGGCATGAAATACATAATACACACATAACATGCTTCATTAAAAATAATTTCAGCAATTATAAAATTCCTTCACTAATTATTTTACAAATAAGCCATAAACACACATATTACCGAATAAATCAAATAAATAAGAAAACTCATGTAAATTTTCTTCAATAATATCATACAAAAAATATTTTAAACAATTTCCTAGTGTAATAATCTAATACCGAAAAATACCTTAATCTTTATCGTTCTAAGATAACTACTAGTTACCTGGATCATCGGAGGTGAGCTGAAAACTACTGGACTATCCTGATATATGTGTGCACCTTTCTTCTTCTTCAAACCCCAAAGCACCACGTACAAGAAAGAGGCAAGTAGAACAAGTTACGAACAATTGATGAAGAAAATAAATAGAAAAATTTGAGAGAGAATGATGAAGATGATGATGTCCAAAATTTTGTAAGAAGGACAGCAAAGATAATCTGATTTTAATCAGATTTTTAGGTGGTTAAAAGAATAAATAAAAGGATTTAATAAGAGAAATGAGGAGGGGGGTTATGGAGGTTACAAAAATGCAAAGAGTCACCAAAGCAAAATGAGAGAAGAAAAATATCTCCCTTTCCCTCCATATGGCCTGTTGACCCAAGCCCATCTCTCACCAAATATTTGCGGCCTAAATCATCAAAGATCCATGCGACAAAAGTCCGTTACGCGATAAATCGATAACTTCCTAAATCGCGCCTAAACTTATAAAAATACTTAATAACGAAAATAATTCTAATAAATTATATTATAAATATAAATATAATACACACACTTAGCACGCCATATAATAAAAATATTTCGGCTCCCAATAATTTATAAAAATCCACACTAATTTAATGAAAATAATAGTTTTAGGGAAAACTTTTGCGAAAAAACTAGGAGCAAAATTATGGGGTGTTACAAAACTGACTCCCACCACTTTTGAGAGACGAGTAAAATTCTGGTGCCTAATTGCCTCGTTTTTCTGTTTCCGAAAAACTAACTTAAAACAATTAATGAAAACTTGTCGAATTACTAACGACGAGCACGATTCTGTAACAATAATTTTATTAAAACCGGTGGCTGTAGTTATTGACTACGACTTACGGAAAAATTACGTTTTTAAACCGAAATCGTATGATTAAAGCGCAAATCGGGAAACCATATGACAGAATGACACTCGAGCTCCTAAGCGGAACGTGCCTTTGGCGGGGCGCGCGCTCCACGATACATGACGGTTTCGTCATTTTTATTTCTTTTCTGAAATCTTTATCCACAACAGGGGTTCAAAATTTGGTGTCTTTAGAATGCCCCCACATTGGTCCCTAAATGAAATGATGACTAATGTTTTAAAAGACACAAAATTTTGAAAGTAAATTTCCTTTTGAGATAACATATTCTCCATAGAAAATAGTTATCATTGGTGCTATATTTTGAAACCATGATTTGCGACTTCTTATGATGCCTAAGTAGAAAATCCCAATTAATTTTCTGAAAATGAAAACGCGACTTTATCGTCGTCTTTGATAAAAAATTCCAATTAATTTTTCTGAAGTAAAAAAAAATGCGACTTTATCGTTGTCTTTGAATAGAAAATCCCAAAAATTTTCTGAAATTAAAAAAATGCGACTTCATTGTCGTCTTTGAATAGAAAATCCCAATTAATTTTCGGAAAATGAATATGCGACTTTATTGTCGTCTTAGTGATTTTTTGTCTTATGAGTTAGCCTTTTGTTAACGTGAAAGACTCTGTCAGTTAACATATTGACTTTAGTTTTTTATCATAGTTCTTCATGGCCTTGATGACACACAAATTATCAATGTCCATTATTCACTTTTTATGACTCCATGCGCTATCATGTCACCTTAAAATAAGGCATTGTCAGGTCATGTCAACTTAAAGTGATGCATTGTCAGATCATGTCACTTTAAAATGATGCATTGTCAGGTCATGTCACTTTAAAGTGATGCATTCTCAGATCATGTCACTTTAAAGGGTTGACCAAAGGTTATTACCATCCAGACCAATTATGGTGGACCAACCATCATATGGCAAAACTTTGATCTATATTTAAAAATCTTTCAGGAATTTTTCTTGCATAATGCTTATCTGCTTTATCAAAAACTGATGATCACTAAATTGATCAAAATTATTATTTTGGATGATTATCGGGAAAATGAATTGTATCAATGTTCTTGATTCATCATTGACACACTGTTTATTAATGTTCGGCAAAAATTGCCACACCACAAATGCTTGGTTATTAACCATTCTTACATACTTCATCATTTTTCTTTTTCTCCTTTTTTCGGTTTTTTCAATTTTTTTTTACAGACATTATGTGAATATCTAAGAACGGATGGCAAATTTATGAAGAATAACCAGATAGGATACAAAATCCATAAACTGCTTGGTTACTTGACCATGACAATTACAATTACTTTGATGCCTAACTAATCAAGATTAGTGAAATGGGTGAATACATTCCCATCAAAATCCATTAGCAGTTGATAAGTGTGAATTATTATATATTATAACCTTCTTATTCCCTCTTAATAGCTATTTATTAGTATTATAAACTACAAGTTGTGGGTGTTGATGATTTTTATAGGTTATCTTAGTAATTATGCTTATATGATTATTTATTAGTTTGACCTATACTATTTTTTATATAATTAGTAATATATTTAATGTTGACAGGTACATTATAATTTCGGAGTAAAAGAAATGGACTTGGTCTTGAGTAAATTGATGGGTTAAACCATTTAACCCAAATCACGTATCAAGATCAGGTAGAAGGAAATTTAGATTTCCTTGGTGAAAATCCACGTGGCCATTGCATTAGTGGGCCAAAAGAAGACGAGAGAAAAAAACACTCATCACAAGGCCGAACTCAAACCTTCCTATCAACTGAAGACGAGAGGTTCTCTCTCTAAAAACCTTTCTTATTTCTCTCTCTAAAAAGCCTTCAAACTACCAAGCACGGTATCCTTAGTGTACACTATTTCTCTATCTCTGGGCAGTTAGAAAATAACCACAATCAAAACAATAGCTGTGCATGGTGCTATTTTACGTCTCTTGACAAGTGAATTTCTGTAAGTTTGCTTTCTTTTGTATCCTCGACTTATTCCTGTTTCTCTTGCTGTACATCTACGTTGGAGTGGATTAACTAGTTATATGTCTTGTCTTGCACTTAGATTAGTTGCATAGGGTGTTATTATTTTTTATCTTAAGCTGTGATAGGTTGGTACTAGTTCTTCCAAATAGTAGGGTCTTGTTAGTCTAATAATTTGTAGCATTCTTAATAGATAGGAATGAGTGAATCTCAATCAACCTCTCAGTTTGTGGTCTTTCATCGTAAGCAAGGTCCGTTCATTAGACCATCTTTTGATGTTCCCTCTGATCATAGTTGTGGTTTGAGGAACCTGGTAGTTGGTCGATTTGTGGATGATAGAGAGTTTCCGGTGTCTGATATCCAAGAGTGGGTTAATAGTTGGATTACGAAGATGCCTATACGTGTTCGTAAGGAAGGAAAACTGTTCTTATTTTATTGTAGTGATGATGAAGATGTTGAGAACCTTATGAGAATGTATGGGGTTTTAAATTATCATGGAGCTTTATTAATTTTAAGAACATGGAAGGTGTCGGATTCCTTGAGATCAATAAATTTCTCTGGAACTGCTCTTTGGATTAAAGTTGAGGGTATTCCATTAATCTTAGGTTCAGTTAGATTTGCTCAGGATATACTCTCTTGTGTTGGTCATGTCTTGAGATTTGATCGAGCTTCGTTAGAACCTGGACCGAAATTATATTATCGAGCTTTTGTTTGGGTTCGTGTCAAATCTCCTCTGGTGCCTGGAGTGTATGTGGAATTTCAACAAGGTAGAACTGTATGGGTGGATTTCAGATACGAGGGGGTTTTTGTGTTTTGCAAACGTTGTGGTAAGATTGGTCATAAAAGTTCAGCATGTCGTACGGATTGGAATAAAGTAAAACAGAGGGTAGAGAAAGCTTTGTTAAATGCTTGTAAACCAGAGAAATCGTTAATGTTAGGTCATAATGTCTCTCCTCTTTATACGAATAAGATCCGGGGTTTGCCATGTTTATCTGAGTTTTTAACCACTTCAGTGAGGTTAGATGTTCATAGACATTTTCCTGATTATTGGTTGACGGATTCTTCCTCGGATGAGAGTGATAAGGGGGATGATGATGATCAGGGCAATGATAGCCAAGGTGGTAATAATGGTGGTAATAATGGGCGCACCACAGATGACATGGATGAGGGAGAAAGTGCTAATCAGGAAGATGAATCCTTTGCGGAGGGTAGTAGACAGGGAAGTTCGGAACATGAGGCTAAGAGGGTGTGTATGGGGGACTTGCGAAAATCTCAGTATGAAGTTGGCGAGTGTAGTCGTCGACTGGGATGGGTTCACATGGACTGGGAATATACTGTAGGAAAGGGATTGACTAAATCTGGTGTACGGAGAGAGGGGCAACGTAAGCAGATTAATATCTTAAAGGCTGGGAAATTTAAACGAGGACATAAGCAGGGGGTAGGATTACAAAGAATTTTAGCACATGTTGGTGATCCGGTGAAACGTGTGAGAAAGATGGGTAATGGGGTTAAAAAACTTAATCATTATGGTAATAAATGTAGTAGGCGGCTCTTATCTCCTACTATTAATAAATGCACTGCCAAGGATCAAATGTTGTCTGAGGAGGGTAATGAATTAGATATTAGTGAAATGGGTTTTGAAAGGAAACGTGGGCTTTGTAGACAAATACTGTTTGACTGTCTCACTAATGTTTTTCAAACTCCACAAGTCATAAATACAAACTCTACTCAGTCCATATCTTCTATAACCTCATCTCTCTCCTCATTTAAGGATAGTATTGTTTTGGATCATAGTTTTTCATCCCAAATGGCTGAGCAGCAGGTGTTAATTAAAAATAATCCAGTCCAGAATATTTCGGGTGAGAGTGAACAGCAAGAGCATATTTCCTCGCAGCCCATCACTGTTGTATGGCCTTTTAGTCCAACCCACGAAATCCATGATGTTCAAGACGCTGATTCAGTCTGGGCCACAACGTTTGAGTCGGAATCTTCGTATGAGATGAATCAGTGGTCTCAAATTTGGGATGAATTTTCAAGTGAAGATTTTAATAGTGAACTTCGTATGTCACCTACAACTCACTTAAATTACCCTGGATCTAACCCTTCACTTCAGAGCGGGTCTTCTTCAACCTATTACTCACAGGCTGACGGCGTCCCAGAGGTTGAGTTTGAGAGTTTGAAGATTTTTCCATGTTGGGGTTTCAGTGAGCAGCCGGAGAAGTCAATGGCTGGACTTAAGAAGGGTGAGCAAGATGGGGTTGTGAGTGATTTGAAGTCTATGGAAAAGCAGAAGAGAAATGATAGTAAGGATGCATATGTGTTTGCAGCTAAAGATGGAAGGGATGCAGAGTTAACTTTGAAGGGACCGGATGTTAGTAAGAAAATAAATAAGCGTCCTTTGGTCCGTGGTAAAAGCGTAGTGTGTAATAAGGTTTTAGATGAGGCATATTGGGAGGCGTATTTGGACAAGAAGAAGATTGGGCGACCTCTTATTCCACCGATAATACTGGTTCAAGCTTTGCCATGTGGAAACAAAAGGAAGAGAGGTGAAGAAGAGTCTGTGATTGATGATGATATAGTCGACTTTTATATTTGGATGGATGAGAAGAAAGAAGAATATGCTGCTCGATTAAAAAGGCGAAAGAAAATTAAGGATGATAAATTGGGCTTGGAGACTGAGCCTAATCAGTCTCCAGGGGCCAAATGAGGATTCTAGCTTGGAATTGTAGGGGTTTGAATATGGTGGACAACCCTACAATTCCATTCCTGATGTGGATGGTCCACAAATTTGCTCCTCATATTTTGTTCTTAATGGAAACTAAGGCTTCTAAAGTTATAATAGATAAAGTAGCTAGATGGCTAGGGTATGGAAATGTAATATCTTGTGATGCTATAGATAATGCCGGAGGATTAGCGTTATTTTGGTGTAATGATGTTAAATTAGTAGCTCAGAGTAGTTCCTCTAATCTTTTGACTTGTATAATAACTGATGTAAAATACAATGTTTTATATGAATGGATGTTGGTTTGCTTGTATGGATCGCCTTACTCTAAGTATAAGCAAGCTGTGTGGGAAGAGTTGTATGATATTGTTAAATCACAGAGGAATGATTATGTGGTGATCGGTGATTTTAATCAAACTGAATTTTTAAGTCAGAAACTAGGTGGAGTAGGATGGTCGCGAGGGCAAAATTACTTTACAAATCTACGGGTAGAGTTGGGATTAGTGGACATTCCTTATCATGGGGTACAGTTTACATGGTGTAATAATCGCAAGGGTAATGATAGAATTTATGAACGACTTGATCGAGCATATGGTTCAGATGGATGGATGCAGACCTATCCAGAGGCCATGGTTCTTAACTTACCTATCCTAGTTTCTGATCACAGTCCAATTTTATTGAATACAGATCCGGGGAGAATTAAGAGTCGGCGACCCATTCGAATAGAATCATGGTGTTTAGATTTCCAGGAGGTTATGTTGTTAGTTGATAAAAAGTGGACTGAGAACGTAGTAGGCTCACCTATGTTTAGGGTTGCGAGAAAATGTGCCAACATCCGATTTGAGCTGTTTAAATGGTGTATGAGGTTTCAGAGGCAGCATTATATGATTTGGGATGATATAATGGACAAGTGTAAGATTTCACAGACAGCATTAAGTGAAGGCATTCAAAATGGTACAGAGGTAGGAGATAAAGAAAATATGAATCGAATGGAACAAATGAATAAGGTTAAACTAAAATTGGAATATTGGAAGCAGCGCGCAAAGGGTAAGAATTTGTTACTGGAAGATACCAATACCAGTTGGTTTTTTAGAAAGGCAAGGGCTCGAAAACGAAAAAATGAGATTTTAATGATCAAAGATTGTACTGGTTCCTGGAAATCCAGTAAAGAAGACATTAAGCAAATTATGGTTGATCATTTTAAAAGTATTTTTGAATCTAATCAGATTAGAAGTAACGCCTGGCAGATCCCTGATTTAGAAGAGGAGTTTATCCCGGTTTTAAATGAGAAACATATTCATAGTTTACAGAAGGATGTGAGTAGGGCAGAGGTGGATAATGCAATTTTCCAAATTTCTGCCTTGAAATCACCAGGGCCAGATGGTATTTCTGCTGGATTTTATCATAAGTGTTGGCCAAGAATTGGTAATGATGTGTTTGAGGCAGTTAAATATTTCTTTGATAAAGGATATATTTTGAGAGAATGGAATTATACGCATATTTGTCTCATTCCAAAGGTAGAGAGACCGGAGGAAGCTACTCAATTTAGACCAATTAGTCTGTGTAATGTGATATATAAAATAATTTCTAAGGTTATTACGAATAGGTTAAAGCCAATCTTGAAAGACATTATTGGGCCGATGCAAAATGCCTTTGTAGCTGGAAGATTGTTAGCAGATAATTGTCTAATTGCTCATGAGGTAATGATGCGAATCAATAGACAGAAAGGTGGGAAGACGTATTATGCTGCGATGAAAATTGATATGTATAAGGCATATGATAAAGTCAATTGGAATTTTTTGGCATGGTTGCTTAGGAAGATGAACTTCCCGGAAAAGTGCAGAAACTGGATAATGCAATGTGTAACAACAGTGTCGTATGCAATTTTGATAAATGGGGAACCGACTGAAAAGTTTAGTCCATCTTGTGGGCTTCGACAAGGCGATCCAATGTCACCATATCTCTTTATCCTAGTTATGGAGGTTTTGTCAAGACTGATTAGGCAAGCTGAAGAGTCGGGGCGGCTGCAGGGAGTGAAAGTATCTCGTTTTGCCCCTTCGATATCGCACTTATTTTGTGCTGATGATTCACTATTGTGTTTTAAAGCTAATATCAGTTCCTGTCATGTGATTCAAGAGATATTGCGAAGGTTTAGTGCAATTTCAGGGGAGGTAATTAATTATAAGAAGTCTCTAATTAAGTTCAGTCCTAATACCCCTCCATGTGTTCGGAGTCAATTGCGAGAGGTGGTGGGAACTCCGGTTGCAGAAATGTTAGGCCGTTATTTGGGGTGTAATGTGGAGATAGATGGGAAGAGCTCTCAAAAGTTTTTGGGGTTATTGGATAAGGTTCGTAGGAAAATTGGGAATTGGCAGAATCTAGCATTAACGCATGCTGGTCGTATTTTGTTTATCAATAGTGTATTGGCTACATTAAGTCAGCATGTGATGTCAATTTTTTTACTTCCTAAACATGTGGTGGATAAAATGAATGCTTTATTTGCAACATTTCTATGGACATCATCAACGGAGTCCAATAAAATTCATTGGAAGAAAAGGGAGTTAGTTGAAATGCCTAAGGGAATGGGAGGATTGGGGGTGAGGAATTTATATTGGTTCAATAGGGCTCTATTGGTTAAGCAGGCGAATCGAATTCACAATAACCCAGATCTTTTAGTTGCTCAAGTGTATGCAGCAAAATATGGTGATTCACCGATAGGGTGTGCTATGAAGGACAGAAAGTTATCAGTTGCATCATGGGGTTACAGAGGTATGGTTACGGCAGTGAAGTGTTGTAAAAAGGGGTTTATTAGGATGATTGGGAATGGGTCCAGGGTTCATGTTATGAATGATAAATGGGTCAGTGGAAGTGAATTAAGGGTGAAGCAAGGAGTTAATTTAATGAACCAGGGAGTCAGTATGGTTAAGGATTTGATGTTGGCTGGAAGGAATATATGGAATGCCAGTCTTGTGTGGAGATGTTTTGATAAAGACTCGGCTCAAAGGATTTTAGCAACCTACATTCCGCAATCAAGTGAGGATGATAGGTATATGTGGGATTCTGCATCGATTATGAAAACTCTTGGAACAAAGGAGGTGTATGCGTTTCTGATGGAACAAGTGTATGGTGAGAAAGTGCAAATAAGGGAACGTATGTTTTGGAATAAATTCTGGAAGTTGGAGATACCACCTAAGTGGAAATTGTTTTTATGGCGACTGATTCACCAGGCCTTAGCTACATGTGTAAATTTGAATAAAAGAGGTGTAAAGATTAGTAATGTGTGTTATTTGTGCCATGAGATGATAGAGACAGATTCACATTTATTTCGTGACTGTGAAATTAGTAAGCATGTTTGGTATGTCTCCGAGCTAGGTCTTAGGGTGGACCATGATTACATGATTCCAATGGCAGATTGGGTGAGAAATATGTTCAATTATTTCTGGGAAATTGATGGCAAAGATGGGCATCGAAGGTGTGTGCTTGCAGCAATTCTGTGGTCACTCTGGAAATATCGGAATAAAGTGGTGTTCTCTAAACAGACAGTCGACCCTATGGATATTATGACAACAGTCGAGAGAGAAGTACAGGGAGCACAGAAAAGAAGGAATTTTAAAATGACGTTGCAGAATACTTCCACTAGCAATATGGCATGGGGTATGAATTGTTATAGAAAAGGTGACTGGACAGGAGAAGTGTGTACTGTTCATGTGGGTGCGGTGTGGAAAGCGAGTGGAGGAAACAAGTGGATAGCTGATATAGCCTGGATGGGGCGGGGTTTAAATGTGAGTTTCTACGGGCATGATTGTATTTTTGCTACGACAGCATTGCAAGCAGAGGGTTATGCTTTTCTCAAAGGATTGCAGGAAGCAGCAACCAGAGGTTGTCAATCTATTAGGATGATAACTACTTCAAGTCAGCTGTTTCAGGCTATCAAAGATGGTGCGGAAGTGTGTAATATTGCTGGTGTGTTATTAGATATTCAAGTCATGTGTAATAAGCTATTGTATTTTGAGTGTTGTATGATTTCTAGAAAACAGGGAAGAGAAGTACTTAGTATGATGAATGTATAAATAGGAGTAAGTTGGAATAGTGTTGGATATTGTATAAATATGTTATAAAAGTAGTAACTTATTGCCGAAAAAAAAAAAAAAAAAAAATTGCATTAGTGGGCCAAGCCCAATGCTCCAAAGATGAACCCACGCAGCAATAAGCAAATGAAGTGAAACAAATGAAGAAAAGAATAAAAAGAAAGGAGAAATAAAAGAAGAAAGAAAAGGAAAACCTTATTCCTTGAATAAGGATGACACGCACCCAGGAGGTGAAAGAAAAGTTGAGTGGGCTTTGATAAAAACCCACCCTACAACAATAATAATAGGGCAGCAACAATACGCGGGGGGGGACAACCGAAATAGAGCAACGAATGGCGAGTCTCCATAATTGGGTGAAGTTCACTTTAATTATGAGTAGCTAATTTCTTTTTCTAAGACTTAGATGAAACCCTTTTAGTATGAACTGATAGTTTAATTGTGTTTGGAAATTGATTTTTGATTTATGATTGCATAACTATTGAGATTATTATTTGGATTGATTATTGTGTTCAATATAATTGATGATTATTCTTGTAGAATTAATTATTGGTTTATATTGTTATTAAATTTACATACTTTGCTCTTATAGTTCAAGGTGTGATGGTATGTAATGGTATTTTATGATTGTGGATGAAAAATTGAATAATTTATGCTTTGGTTAGATAAGTTATGTCACCTCATTAATCACAATACTATTTTTGTGGGTATTCCGGCTTGTAGTTTAGGATACTTGATAAATCTATTAATTATCATTCCAATTAATGTATTTGTCATATTATTAGTGGTGGATTCAACTGTCCTAGATTTCATATTATTTTCTATTCTCCGACTCTATAGTTTATTACCTAGTTTATTTAGTTGTTTTATATTTCAGACTAGTTTAATTAGTTCACAAACAATTCATTATATATATATATATTTAGGATTAAATTAGTAGACATTAGACTTATTTTTAATCAACTGTTCCCTGTGGATGCGATACCCTATTATTTATCACTTACTACTAAGTCTTGTACACTTGCAAGAATAGGGTTTTAAAGCTTGTCTAAAATCGCTATCAAGTTTTTGGCGCCGTTGCCGGGGAACGATGTTTAGATTAATATTGTTTAATTGTCTGCTATTTTAGATCTTAGTATAAATTTTTCTTTATTATTTTTGCCTTTTATTTAGTATGCGTTTTGTTTTATGTTTTTATCTATTTTAATACTAGTTTCTCTAGTAGTCTAATTGTTTTATTATTATTATTAGTATTATTATTATTATTTTTTTTTTTTTAAATCCATATAGTTTTATTAGGCTGATTTTTTTTAAAGTTTTTTTTATTATTTTGTCGAGAGTTTATTTTTCGCAATATGAGGGAGAAGTATTTTTGAGGTACATTGACAGACTCAAAGATTTTCTTGCTCGATTCGGAAACCATCGATTAAAAAAATGGGAAGTATGCCAAATAGTTTACGAGGGTCTTAATGACGAGACTAGAGGCACAATAGAGTCTTATTTTGATGGGAGTTTTTTTTTGTCTCAGATTGTGGATGAAGCCTGGAGTTTCTTTGAATGGTTTGTACATGAGACTTATGAGTGGGAGTAGGTTATGCATTATAATATATTCTCAACCTTTATGCGCTCGACCAACCTCTAAGACTTTTTCTTTCAATGAACCTCATGCAAATAACCTACCTTCATACCATTCTACACATTGGGGTTCAAACAAATTTAATAATTCAGGTTCTCAAAATGACCTCTTAGATTCACATCACAATAATACTTTCCTCTGTAGTGATCAATATTTCTCTGAATTTTCTTCTACTATTCAATCAAAGCCTCTAGCTAGTCAATCAAATGTTCAAATTTCAAGTTCTAGTAATGACCTTAGGATTGTGTTATCTGCTGAGGATCTTGCTAAGAAAACACAGGAGATTAATAATAGAATGCAAGGTGTAATTGATGGAAGAAGCTCTTTGGGAGACTCCTCTAATGAAATATCTCGTGAAACTTATGTCCCATATTCACCATATTATATGGATGCATTAGGAGAACCACAACAAATTTTCGAACTTGCCCGTGATGAAGCTAATTTAGAGGAACATAATGAGGAGTGTTATAACCGTGCATCACTTTATCAAATTGGACAAGATCCTAGTTTGGTTGTGTTTAATGACTTTAAGGTAAACAAGATCTCTATGGTGAATGATATTGAGCTTAACTTACCTATTGAGCAAGAGAGGTTAATTAATTATGGAGATATTAAAGAGAATGGCATTGAGATATTAGACACTCCAGTTTTGCGCTTTGATGACACTCAACATGATTATGATAATTCACCACATTCTAGGAAAACAACTTCTCTTATGGATGACGAGAATAGATGCATTAAGAAAGTAAAAGAGTCACACCAGGAAGAGCTTAAATCTTGCATTGATTTAGAGGAAACTATTGAGTTTATAGGTGATTTAGAACCTACTTATTCTAACTCTTTAATGGTTACATTAGTTCAAGATTCTAGCATTTTACTCTTCCGTCCTAATGTAGAGTTTAGATCCTCTTATAATCACCCAAAATTCTACATTTTAGGACCTAATTACCCACAAATATTTGATGATTATTTGCCGAGTTAAGAATTTGAGGTCAAACCAACTGGAGTTTTCAAAGAAGAGAAGCACAAACTTGATGTGGTTTTGCATGACTTTACAGGTTCTAGTGTCCCTATACTCTACAAGTTGTCTCGTCTAGACCACCAGTATGAGATCTATCCTTTTAACATATATTGTAGTTGTATTTTTTATAAGTTATTAAGGGTTGTATCTCATATAATTACATGTGTTTTATCTTGTGCTTACTTCCACTTTTCTGAATTTTGTGGTCAATCTTATGACAATCTTCTTCGATTTTTGATGGGGTATGATTCAACTTACTAAAGTATATTTAAGTGGCTGATGCTCTACCTCCCTTGCCATGTTCTTACTTAGTCTAGCGTTTTGAATTCTCGATCTTAATTATTTGTCATTACTTTTTACTACTAGGTTTTCTTGTGGGATTCAATATATATACTATGAATTAGTTACTGCTGTTGATTTTCATGTGCAGATAACATGGCTCAATGGATGGAGGGGCATAAACATTCCAAGTGTTAACTCTTTTCAAGCTAATGTCCTGCATATGCTTACAACATTCTGTTACTATTTTCTTTGGTTGCTGTTGCATCGTGCTAAAAGGCTAACTCACCAGGTTGTGTTGCTCTATCTTTCTCCTCTCATTATATGCTTTCTTTTCCCTTTTCTTGCATTGAGGACAATGCAGAACTTAAGTGTGGGGGAGAGGAAATTTTGGTGCATTTTGGTGTTGTTTTAATCTGTTGGAAATATACATATGAGAGATTTACATGTTTGAGTTTGTGGCGTATAATTGTCTTTCAGTCATTTTGCAGGGAGATGCTGCCCAAATTTTGCCAAATTTTTGAGTTTATATATGCTATTATGTGTCTATTGAAGGTATATTATGCATCATTCATTGTCATCTCTTAGAGGAGCAACTAGTTGATGAGAATAATTGATAATGGGCTCTAATCTAACAATGTTTAAAATTCCGTCTTATTACATTAAAAAAATATTGTTTTTGAAGCTATGAATGTGAAGACTTCACTCTTGCAACTTATTAAATATACCTTAACAATGCTTATGCTTATTTGTAATCTAGCACACTTTCTTCATTGGCTTAGATGCGGGGTATGGAGGAAGGACTTTTATACTTTAATCTACCTAATTAGTACCTATGCTTTTCTTGGTGATCTTTCACTGCTCCTGGTTACTGGAGAATTACTTGACTTTGTTAAAAAGCAGATAGAATCATGGTTCGAAAAAAAAAATTAATGGATTAGTAATCCAAATTATCAAAATTGTGATAATGTGAACCATTGAAAAAAAAAGAGTGAAAAAAAAAATCTTGTATTTCCGAAAAGAAAATCGTCAAATAAAAGCATATAAAAAGCCTCAAAAGCAATGCAAACAACAAAGTATCGAGTACTCCTTTGAGATCATTGGGTGGCAAGTGCAATGTCATATGAAAGAGACGATCCATGTACGGGTACTAAGTACCTCTTATACGTAAAAGTATGTGGGAATCAACTGAAACAATAATCAAGTCTGACCAAAGTACCTCGTTTTTGAACGTCAATACACTTGCACATGAGCACCTAGATTACTTATGAGATCAAACTAATTTATTACAAAGGTTGCTTGAGAATAAAAGTCAATCGCATTTATAACTTGCTAACCTAACAAAAAAAAATGTTTTATGACTAACTTTTAAGTTCTTTTAAAACAAAACTGTTTTAACCTATTGTTAAACTCTCATTAGTTTGGTTTCGTTTCTGAGAGATGGTGGAGTAATACGACCCAAGTTGGTCTTGAGTGTTATTGGATGTTGTTTTGATATTTTCTTTGCTCGAGGACTAACAAAGTTATAGTGTGGAGGAGTTGATAAGTGCGAATTATTATATATTATAACCTTCTTATTCCCTCTTAGTAGCTATTTATTAGTATTATAAACTACAAGTTGTGGGTGCTAATGATTTTTATAGGTTATCTTAGTATTTATGCTTATATGATTATTTATTAGTTTGACCTATATTATTTTTTATATTATTAGTAATATATTTAATGTTGACAGGTACATTATAATTTCAGAGTAAAAGAAATGGACTTGGTCTTGAGCAAATTGATGGGGTTAAACCATTTAACCCAAATCACGTATCAAGATCAGGTAGAAGGAAATTTAGATTTCCTTGGTGAAAATCCACGTGGCCATTGCATTAGTAGGACAAGCCCAATGCTCCAAAGATGAAACCCACGCAACAATAAGCAAATGAAGTGAAACAAATGAAGAAAAGAATAAAAAGAAAGGAGAAATAAAAGAAGAAAGAAAAGGAAAACCTTATTCCTTGAATAAGGATGACACGCACCCAGGAGGTGAAAGAAAAGTTGAGTGGGCTTTGATAAATACCCACCCTACAGCAATAATAAAAGGGCAGCAACAATACGGTGAGGGGGAGGGTTGGGGGAAGCAGACGCAGTGCGGAGGAGACGAGGACAACCGAAACAGAGCAACGAATGGCGAGTCTCCATAATTGGGTGATGTTCACTTTAATTATGAGTAGCTAATTTCTTTTTCTAGGACTTAGATGAAACCCTTTTAATATGAATTGATAGTTTAATTGTGTTTGGAATTTGATTTTTGATTTATGATTAGATAACTATTGAGATTATTATTTGGGTTGATTATTGTGTTCAATATAATTGATGATTATTCTTGTAGAATTAATTATTGGTTTATATTGTTATCAAATTTACATACTTTGTTCTTATAGTTCAAGGTGTGATGTTATGTGATGGTATTTTATGATTGTGGTTGAAAAGTTGAATAATTTATACTTTGGTTAGATAAGTTATGTCACGTCATTAATCAGAATACTTTTTTTGTGAGTGTTCCGACTTGTAGTTTAGGATACTTGATAAGCCTATTAATTCTCATTCCAATTAATATATTAGTCATGTTATTAGTGGTGGATTCGACTGTCCTAGATCTCATATTATTGTCTGTTCTACGACTCTATAGTTTATTACCTAGTTTATTTAGTTGTTTTATATTTCAGACTAGTTTAATATTTATATTTAGGATTAAATTAGTAGGCATTAGACTTATTTTTAATCAACTGTTCCTTGTGGATACGGTACCCTATTATTTATCACTTACTATTGTAGACACATAATCGTGTCTCCCCATTTAGTACCCTCTAATAACTAACACCATGCTTCAATTGGTCCGGATCGAGGAAAGAATAAAGAACGAGTCTAAAATAAAATATTTTAAGCTAGAACCATTTTCTAACTCTTTTTATTAACTCATTTCTGAAAACCTTTTTTATAACTAGTTTTTACTAAGCCCACTTTCTAAAACGTTTTAAGGCCCATCTTTGAAAACCTTCTAAAAATAGTTTTATGAAAGCCCAATTTTATGAAACCCCTTTTTTAACCCAATTTAATTAATAGAATTAATTAATTTTATTAATTAGTTTTATTAATAAAAATATCGTTTACAAAAATAATCTTTTCCCAAACTGTTTTTAAATATCTTTTATCTAACTCTTTTCTAAAATCTTTTATGTTAAAAATCTTTTAGAGACCTACTAACTTTCATCTCCCAGCCATATAATTGTAGGGATCGGAAGAGGTCTCAACGACACTCACAAAGTCACACAAACAAGACAACCAACCAACTACTCAAACCAATCAACCCAAATTGTCACACACCAAATTACCACATAAAATCAGCAATAATGCAGTAGCAAAATCAGCAATAACAAGAAGAATAATAAGCAAACAACACACACGAATTATACGTGGAAAACCCCTTCGACGTGAAGGATAAAAACCACGGGACCGTTTAAGGAGTCCACCCTATACTTCTCTTATTGATAATTGAGGGAAAAAGAATCCCAAATCAGTCTACAAAGGATTCACAACCCACCAACAAACACCAACAATAAGAGAATCAAAATAGAGAGCAAAAGGTGAAGAAATCACCCAAATTCGCAGATCTGTCCAGAGACGATTCTGACCAAACCAGAGCTCAAACTGACGATCCAACCGTCCAAAATGAAGCCCTAGATGTCACGAACAAGCTGTCAAAATTTCAGGACGATCCAACGGTGCAATTTCCGGCAACAGACAGATTTGTGAATGCTGTCCCTGAAAAACCGAAAACCCGAAAATCTCTTCTCTCTCTTGTGTTTTCTTTTTCAAGTTGCTGCTCTCTCCTTCTTTTTTTTCAGCAAAAATTCCCTTCTAAACCCTCCTAAGGCTTACTAAATCAGCCACATAATAAGCCCAAAGTGGGACTTAAAAATAAACAAGTAACATGGTATAATATTGGGCCAAATGAAAGGACCCAAATAAAAAACACATATTACTAACTTGGGTTGGACCCATAACAATAATCTCCCACGGCCTTCACTCTCATAACACACGGCTAAACCGACTCAACACACAAAAAACACTCGACATCTCCTCATACAACAATCACTCGACAATTCACCTCACAAAAACCCACCGCACAAACAAATTCTCCCAGCCAAATACCAACCCTCCACGCCAATTCCTTCGTCCTACATACACCTACATCACATTTAGTTCCCCTACACCAATCTCTCATACACCCAATATCATACGCATGACAGCCACATACTAACACCACTCAATATCCTACTGCCACATACTCCATCATGCACCGTAACTTTTATTAGATTCATTAAATGTTCATATGATCAAAACATCATCACAACATATAACTACATTAAAAATATCCTAAACTCACAAGATTCCACACAAAACAAATCTTTTCTTTTGTAAAGACTCGTACGACAATTCAATTTTCTAAGATCTGTACAAATCAACGACCCCGCACGGTGGTATAATTTCTGAGAGTCAACTAAATTAACCATCTTTATTTTATTTCTTTATTTATTTTTATTATTTTCTTGAAGTTACTAACACTCTATTCATGATGTAGGTTATTAATATATTCCTGTGATTGTAAGTATTGTACATATTATACTAACTCCCTGCATTATTTTCTTTTGTTAGTTTTATTTCTTATTCATGAACATATTATTTTTCATGCCTGATTGCAATATTTATCACGTTGTATTTATTGTTAATCAAGACCTAAATAAAATGTTCTAACTAATTCAGATAACATGAACAACCTGCTAGGAACCCAATAATATTGATTGTCTAAAACTTACCACTAAATAATTAGTCTTTTTATGTGTTTCCTGAACCAACCTAGACTAAATATTTTTAGAGTGCATAAAACGTTATATGATTATTCTTTTGCATAAAATCTGTAATAAATTGATATTTAGTAAAGACAAACAATGGGCAACATGGTTCCTGACTGTGTTGTACCCTCACCGCCGAACTCAATCTTTGGTTCATTTTGACCATCTATGGAGTCAGGACGGGGAAATCTACATTGGATAAGTCCCTAAAATGTCCCTATAGTTCAATATCCAATTAGGTTTATAAGTTTTCCTCTAAAAATTTGTTGGCGACTTCAAAAACATATTTTTAATAAAACCTTAACAATGGGGTAGTCAAATAAACGCGCTCACACCGCGTGTAGGCATTAAAGGAATTAAAAATCCACGCCTACAATTTGGCGACTCCACTGGGGATGATTTTAAAAAAAAATTATTTTTTTAAATGAGTGGGTCTAACTTGAAAAATACGATTCATTCTTCTTTTATGCCTTTGAATAATATACTGTTTTGCATGTGCATGGCTATTGTTCAGCCACCATAAGGACAACCTACCTTGCCTCATTAGTACATGTTCTATGTGTGAGGTCACCCCTGGGGGGTTTGCGCTTTGTCCTTCCAAAAAGCTTCCTGAGCGATAGTGTTGGATCTTATAATTAGTTATAAGCAAACCTACCCAACCATGACATTGTTTTCTTGTTCCTGACTTGAAAACTGGAGTGCGTCTTGCACGTGGCCACCTTTTTAAGCAAAGGTACGAAGCGTAGGATCAATCTCTTAGTCATGGACCCTTTTCAGCCTTAACCTAAACCTGACCATAGTTTGAAACGTAGAACTTGACTTTAGGTTGAAATTTTGCATACTATTATCATATTTGTGCATCTTTACGTGTGCGTGCTTTTAGTGCTTTGTATTGTGCAATGTCTCAAGTCAAAATCAATTTAACGAGATCAAGAAACGAAAAAAGTGAGGTGTTCTGCGTCTGCGAGCCGCACTATACACCTGCGTTCCACGCGAGATCTTGCGTCCAATGCATTTCTTACTCGCGTCCCGCGCCTAACCTGCGTTCCACGCAATACAGTGTCTGCGTGTTTCGCTTCTTTCTTGCGTGCCGCGCAACAGTACGTCTTTGCATCCATCTCTTCCCCCCGCGTGCGTCCATCAAGATGCGTGGGTGGTTGTTGCGTGCTTCCTGTTGAGTTTTATTGAATGTACATATGACTAACTTAGGATTGTTATTATTATTATTATAATTTATCCACCTTTCAAAAATCCTCACCTTTTACCAAACCATATCTCCCATCCTTTTTGAAATTTTATCCTCATGTTTTTTTCAAAAATTATTCTCCTATCTTTTTCTTTTTTTAAAAATTCATCCCATCTTTAATCTCCTATCTACTTCAAAAAATTCTATCTCTAAAAAAAAAATCTCCATCTTTTTTGCTATCATATATCTTTTGTCGAAAATTCATCCTTTTTCTCTACCCTATTTTTCTATGTATATTATCCATAATTTGTGTACATCATTTAGGATTCCTTTTAGTGTCCATCTTATTGTAAAAGTCTCATCCACCTAGGAATTCTAACTCCATTAGAAGTTCATCTAGCTCATACGTCAAGGTTCATCCAGTTTCACTCCATTTAGAGTTCTTAATCCCGTCTAACTCTGTCTATGTTAGGAGTCTTCGTTCGCTTGAGTCTCATCCACCTCAAAAGTCTATAATCCATAAAAAGTCCATGCATAGTAGGAGTCTAAAATCGTTAGGACTTTGTCCATCTTAGGAGTCTAAATCCATTAGAATTTCGTTCATCTTACGAGTCTCGAATCCATTAGAGTTCTATCATTTTTAGGAGTCTAAAACCATTTGAATTCCATTCATTTTGGGAGTCTAGGTCCACTAGAGTTTCGTGCGCATTAGGAGTCTAGCATCCTTGAAAGTCCGTCGAATCTAGAATTCTAACGTTATTAGAAGTCTATCAAGTCTAGGATTTTGAAGTCATTAGAATTTCATATCAATTAGGACTGCATTCATACTAGAATTCATATGCATTGCATAGTCCATCATTCATACACTTCATGCATAACTAGAGTTAGTAGGCATGTAGGAGTCTCACTGCATCCATACTCTACATTTCATTTCATGCATTCCGCATTTAGTAGTCCTGAACTACAAGCGACCTGATTCCGTCTTTTAGGATATGTAGGCAGCCTTTACAGGTTCGAACGCATAGATTGAGTCATGCATACATGCATTAGGGTCTAAGTGCATCCAAAAGAGTCATGCACACATTCATTAGGTCTAGGTTCATCCAAAAAAAAAATCCTCATGCATTCAGATTTGTTCCTAGAAGCTCAACTTTTAAATGGAAATTCTTTTCAAACCTATATTTCTTCATTCCATTTCTCTCTCTCCATCATCACTCTTTATCTCTAAGTCTCCATTAATGATCCATGAAGAAATCAAGAGACACTGAAATGGGTAATCCATCGAATACCGAACAAAAAGTCGCTGAAATGGCTAGAGCCTTAGTCAAGATGTCTAGTATGATGCAAAAAATAACTATACGGCTTGAGAAGGTCGAGTCTGGTGAATCTCCTGGATTCAACAAGAAAATGGAGAATGTCATTCATAGGGTAACTAATGCAAATTCCTATTTTGAACCTACTGATAACACCAAACTGAAGGGGAGACTTCCCGAAAAATTCTATGCTCATTAAAGCATTTGGACTCTCTTAGATCCAATCAGCACGAAAAAATACACTTCTTCTCTTTTCGTTTAGAAAGGGACCTCCTGAAGATCGAAGCAACGAAGCTATTTCGTCACATAACGTAGGAGTCTAGACTTAGGACTTCGTTTTCTGTTTCATCTCTCTCCTTTTTCCCAGTCTGATATAGGATTTCTCTTTTTATCGCATGTACTCATAATTTTCAATTAATAAATGAGTATTTCTTTTCTAACCTTGCACTAATGAGCATCAATGGAAATCACGATTGTTTCCTTAAAAGAAATGAATTTCTAACTCTCATGACTATTCTAATAAAGGCAATGAATAACTGGCATATAGAAAAGAGACATTCCTCCCATTCCCCATAAATATTCCTCCATTTCAACCTAAATGCATAACACCCCTCTCTCTTTAACCTACCTCGTGGGAAGTAAATTTGACATCCATCAAATATAAAGGGCAAGTAAAAAAAAAAAATCAAAGCAAAAAAAAAAAGAAGCAAAAATGATACAAAAAGTGCAAAATATGAAAAAAAAATAAGTGTTGCAAATAAGCCCATTAATAGCTTTTTCAAAGGTATTTCTTTCAAAAACCTTTAAACTTCAAACCTCTGAAACCTTCTCAACCGGCAACCAGCCATATCACATCTCAATAAGCCACAAAAAGACAAACCAAAGTCCGCTAGGTCGAAAACCCATAAGAGTGACTTAGACAAAAGTCAGGGCATCTTCTCATTCATCAGCCTGAACTACGAATGGTCTGATTCTGCTAAAGATACGTAGGAAACCTCACCCTGAGGTCTGACCGCTTAAAACCAAACCAAACCAACATCATTATCCACCCTTGCCAAAGACCTCTTCCAATTCAATGCTTAATTCATTGCAAATGGCTCCAAAGCAAAATGCTAGGCCACCTATTAAAATGCTAAGAGCTACGACTGGCTTGATTCTATCATGGATATGTAGGCAACCTCTTTTGAGGCCCGACCATTGTAATTCAAAACATATTTTTTAAGGGTCACCTAGGCCCATGAGAAAAGCGCGATCGCCCAAAAAATCACGAATTTTCAATGCCCATCCCTACCCTTAGAACTAGATTGAGATTTGAACCTGCATCATTAGCCTACCTCATTGCGTGAGTCCATTCATTATGACTCCGCCTTTTCTTATTCTAATCACTTCCTTTTTCTAAGCCACATTATCGCTTCTAAGCCAACCTTAGCATAACCTTTCAACACTCAGCGTTATGACCGCGCCTCATCCCTTGAGTGTTCTTTTCTTTGACCTTTATTGTCTTTTTCAGCTTAGGAACCCTATATGGAATCTTCAGTCGAAACTTCCACTAAGCGTGACGAGATATCTTCAAAATCAATCAATCAAGCTGAGTACTTTATAAACTCCATCTTACTGGGGGCTTAATCACCGATCCCCACAGAAAATCATAGGCTCCAAGTTAGACCTATTGAAGGACTTCATTACAAGTCCATACATGAAATCTTGGGTTTTTAAACCCAAGCGGATACAAGATCGCACCTATTTGTGGGCTCACTTAGGCCCTTGGCATACAAAACTCGAAGCATATACAACTCGAACGCTACAAAAGATCGTTCTATAACGTATTCCAAATTGAACATATAATCCATTGGCTGCATAGAAGATCATTAGGCTCCATGTGTACCTTGATAAGGACTTCATTACGAGTCAATACAAAAGATTGTGGGCTCCAGACCCATACGAAATCCTAACTGTTTTGTGGGCTCACATAGGCTCAGAACAACTAAAACACATTTTGAATCAAACATAACAAACATAACTTACATGGATCATCCTTGGGGGCTTCCCACTTCTCCTCTTTCAAAACTAGTTTCCTAAACGAAAATTTGAGTATCTAATGGAACGATCAAATCATATCATCTGCATTAGTGTCATATCATCTGCATTAGTGTCATATCTCTGCATTAGTGTCACATCGCTACATTTGCATTACGTATCTGCATCATCCAAACATTGTGTCAAGCATTGCATCTTTCCTCCTTAGCCATAGGATTCTAGCATCAATCATCAAGTCACACACACACACACACACACACACACACACACACACACACACACACACACACACACACACACACACACACACACACTGTATGCACACACAATAGCACTTTTAAGTCTCGGCTATTAGAGGTCACTCTTTATAGGTCAAGTCTTTTCCTATTCATACACTAGCACCCACATCACGGGACACATGCATGTCTCCTAATTGTTTGTTTGTATTATATGTGTGTTATTTGTATTCGCAGGTACCCAACATTAAATGAATCTATATGGGTTATATTCCGCCAAGGTCTACGGACCATTACAATTTTACAACAGAAGACAAGTGCTATATACATAGTGCGTCCAGCGCACCGACAACGCTGTGCCACAAGCAGCAAACTGCGTCAAGTGCAGGCCTGTGCGTCTGGCGCACCGCCCTGTACAGCGCTGTTGGGGGCATCTTAGCCAAGTGGGGCCCACATGCTCAACTCCTTATGAATTCCAATGTTCATTACGACATCGCACTGCGTCCAGCGCAGCATCCCGCGCCAGACGCACAAGCGCAGGCCTGTGCGTCTGGCGCACAGTCATGTACATCACGCTTGGGGGCTTCTTAGCCAAGTGTAACCCACACGCTCAATTCCAAATGAATTCAAATGTTCGTTATGACATCGCGCGCGACAAACCAACGTTTTTTTAAATCCGCTACAAAAATACAATTTTACCATTCTTCCAACATACTATACTCCATACAAATCTTGCTCGAGAGACAACAAGTACTCAGGAGTATTAACAGCGGAAAAAAAACTGTTAGGTCTGCTACACATCATCAATACCCTGGAGCGGGACCATAATAGCTCTATCCCGACGTGAGTCGGACCATAACAGCTCTACACATTATCAATACCCTGGAGCGGGACCATAATAGCTCTATCCCGTCGTGAGCCGGACCATAATAGCTCTACACGTAATCAATACCTTAAAGCGGGACCATAATAGCTCTATCCCGTCGTGAGCCGGACCATAATAGCTCTATACATTATCAATACCCTGGAGTGAGACCATAATAGATTTATCCCGTCGTGAGCCGGACCATAATAGCTCTGCACATTACCCTGGAGCGGGACCATAATAACTCTATCCCGTCGTGAGCCGGACCATAATAGCTCTATCCCGTCGTGAGCCGGGCCATAATAGCTCTATCCCGTCGTGAGCCGGACCATAATAGCTCTATCCCGTCGTGAGCCGGACCATAATAGCTCTACACATTATCAATACCCTGGAGCGGGATCATAATAGCTCTACCCCGTCGTGAGCCGGAGCAGAATAGCTCTACACATCATCATCAACACCCTGGAGCGGGACCATAATAACTCTACCCCGACATGAGCCGGACCAGAATAGCTCATGATTCTTTTTTCCACATATCATCTCATTTTTGCAAATTTACAATTATTTTGCAAATATGTTTCACACATGTCTGTCCCTGAAACTTTTGCTTGTTTTGCAGGTACCGGCGTAAAATAGTGATTTTGGATTGCAGAGCATCTACAATCATTCTCCGTCCCGACACGTATACTTTGACTTTCGGTTTTACAAACCTCAGTCAAAGTGGGGGCTTATATAAACACATAATCGTGTCTCCCCATTTAGTACCCTAAGATGACTAATACCCTGTTCCAATTGGTCCGGATCGAGGAAAGAATAAAAAACGAGTCTAAAATAAAATATTTTAAGCCCGAACCATTTTCTAACTCTTTTTATTAACTCATTTCCGAAAACCTTTTTTATAACTGGTTTTTACTAAGCCCACTTTCTAAAACGTTTTAAGGCCCATCTTTGAAAACATTTTAAAAATAGATTTATGAAAGCCCAAATTTATAAAACCCCTTTCTTAGCCGAATTTAATTAATAGAATTAATTAATTTTATTGATTAGTTTTATTAATAAAAATATGTTTTACAAAAATAATCTTTTCCTAAACTGTTTTTAAATATCTTTTATCTAACTCTTTTCTAAAATCTTTTATGATAAAAATCTTTTAGAGACCTACTAACTTTCAGAAACCTATTGCATCTCAATTACCTAAACCTACCTACACTATATAACTCATCTCCCTCACCATATAATCTCCCACGGCCTTCACTCTCATAACACACGGCTGAACAGACTCAACACACAAAAAACACTCGACATCTCCTCATACAACAATCACTCGACAATTCACCTCACAAAAACCCACCGCACAAACAAATTCTCCCAGCCAAATTCCAACCCTCCACGCCAATTCCTTCGTCCTACATTCACCTACAGCCCATTAATTCCCCTACACCAATCTCTCATACACCCAATATCATACGCATGACAACAACATACTAACACCACTCAATATCCTACTGCCACATAATTTTCTCACCATAATCCTCCATCATGCACCGCAACTTTTCTTAGATTCATTAAATCTTCATATGATCAAAACATCATCACAACATATAACTATATTACAAATATCCTAAACCCATACAAGATTCCACACCCATTACTAATCCGCACAATCCTCGTCACACGCGCAACATATACACAAAACAAGTCTTTTCTTTTTTAAATACTCGTACGACAATTCAATTTTCTAAGATCCGTACAAATCAACGACCCCGGACGGTGGTATAATTTCTGAGGGTCAACTACATTAACCATCTTTATTTTATTTCTTTATTTATTTTTATTATTTTCTTGAAGTTACTAACACTCTATTCATGATGTAGGTTATTAATATATTCCCGTGATTGTAAGTATTGTACATATTATACTAACTCCCTGCATTATTTTCTTTTGTTAGTTTTATTTCTTATTCATGAACATATTATTTTTCATGTCTGATTGCAATATTTATCACGTTGTGTTTATTGTTAATCAAGACCTAAATAAATGTTCTAACTAATTCAGATAACATGAACAACCTGCTAGGAACCCATTAATATTGATTGTCTAATAACTTACCACTAAATAATTACTCTTTTTATGTGTTTCCTGAACCAAACTAGACTAAATATTTTTAGGGTGCTTAAAACGTTATATTATTATTCTTTTGCATAAAATCTGTAATGAATCGATATTTAGTAAAGGCCAACAATGGGCAACATGGTTCATGACTATGTTGTACCCTCACCGCCGAACTCAATCTTTGGTTCATTTTGACAATCTATGGAGTAAGGACGAGGAAATCTACATTGGATAAGTCCCTAAGATGTCCCTACAGTTCAATATCCAATTAGGTTTATAAGTTTTCCTCTAAAAATTTGTTGGCGACTTCAAAAACATGTTTTTAATAAAACCTTAACAATGGGGTAGTCAAACAAACGCGCTCACACCGCGTGTAGGCATTAAAGGAATTAAAAATCCAAGCCTACAACTACTAAGTCTTGTACACTTGCAAGAATAGGGTTTTAAAACTTGTTTAAAATCACTATTAGCTTTACAACTCCAGCCATGGTGACATGCTTGACTAGGTATGGCGCATACCAGTTAGGCTTGAATTTTCCCCGAGGATCATGCAATGGAGCTCTATTTTCCTTTAAAACCAAGTCACCTTCTTGAATGTTTCTATCTCGAACCTTTTTGTTAAATGCACAAGCAATTCTCCACTGATCGAGTTGGATGTTATGTAAATTAAAGCTTGTAATCAATGCTCATCTGCGAATGTAAGTTCATCATAACGAGTTTTGTACCACTGGTCTTCTGAGATTTCACTTTCTGCTATGACCATGAGAGATTATTTCACCACCTCAACTGGTAGGACTGGCTCCACCCCGTAAACCAAAGAATAGAGGGTTGTTACTGTTGGAGTTCTGATTTATATTCTATATCTCCAAATGGCATATGGTAGTTTGTCAAGCCATTCTCTAGTCCTCTCAGTCATCTTGGCAATAATTGAAACAGCCCGCACTTCTGAGCTGCTAGCTAATCATATTTACCATTCACAAATCTCAATAAGCTTTTCAAAAAGAAATGAATAGCGGAAAGAGATGAAGAGGGGTTTAACTTATACCTTCAGTAGTATGAATAGTCCTATTTGAGAAACTGCAAGATGAGAGAATAAAGAGCAACAACCCGCAGCAACGAAGACGAGGTAGAGCAAAGCAAATAGATAGAGGAGATGGAATCACGGCAGCCATGACAATGGCTGCAACACCGACAGAACCGCCATCAACAACACTAGGCACAACAGCAACAATACCGACAATGCTTCAGTGAGACCCAGCAGCGCCTTCGGCAGTTCAATGCGCACGGAGGACAGAGAATTGATAGGGTGTCGTACACCTGTCAAAAATAATTCCTAACGAACCTTCTAACAATGTAGTAGGGTAAGTAGGGTCGAATCCACAGAGAGATGGTTGTTCTAATCTAGCTTCTAAGGTATGGAGAAACTAAACAAGATCAGGAATATTGAATTAAAGTTCTAAACAACTCAAACTACGAAAATCAAACTAAAATGGATCTAGGGCAATGGTTTACCACGTTTATAACTATAATCTATGAAAATATCATCAATGGTTCAATTAATCAGATATCTAGAGCACATGTTAATCCTACGGTCGGGCCTTAACGCTCTCAAATCAACATATGCTAGTACGGTCGCTCTACATAATCAGATTTGCTAATTGTAGGTAAGCCTCTAAAAAGTACTATCTCTCGATCTATGACTTTTCATTAGCAATATTTAATCAGACAATTGATCAGATTGCAAGATTAACAATAAAAACACTAATCAATTAGAGAGATCAATAACTAATCAAACCATTAATAAATATCAATCAAGAATCATAGCATATAAACATGGATTCCCAAACCCTAGAATATAAACTACTCAATCATAAAATAAATAAAGAAATTTAAATCTACAAAGAAAAGCATGATCAAAGAAATCAATGAAAGAAAAGATATGAAAATTATAAACTCATGAATTAATGAAGAAAAGATAAACTAGGGGTTGCCATGAAAAACTAGAGAGAAAAGGAAGAAGGAAACTAAAACTAAACCTAAGAATACAAAATATAACGTCAGAAAAAGAGGGGTTCCTCTTGGGGAGAGAGAGAAGACCTATTTATAGTTTTTACAAAACCGGCTAAAAAAAGCAAATAAACCCGTCTCGAGAAACCGCCCGGTAAGCAAATCCGCCCGGTCAACCGGGCGAGCCCGCTCGGTCGGGCGCGCAAGCGATTTTGGCTCCTTTCTCGCCCGGTTGACCGGGCTAACATGCTTTGCATCCTCTGAAATTTTCATTTCGCCCGGTCGGGCAAAACCGCCCTGTCGACCGGGCGGGAAAACAATGATTTTTGCGTCAACTTGCGAAGGCTGTATCTCTCGAACCGGAAGTCCATTCGGGGCGTGTGACCTATCGTTGGAAAGCCCTTCAAGTATAGTTTCCAACCCAACTGGAATTTCTTGATTCGGAGAAGCACATCAAAAGTTTTGATCAAAAGAGTATACATGACTCCTTTTTCACATTTCTTCTAATGATTTTCCGCTTCGTTTTCGCTCAAACTCGTACTAAGACGTATCCATACTATCCTTATGCATCGTAGCTTATTTCCAAGTGCTCCTATCCTCAAGCTCAGCTAAATATACTCCAAATACGTTCTCATTACCTGAAATTCATCAAAAACAAGAAAACATACCGAATAGGAGTAGAATAACATAACTTAATAATATGATGCAATAATGAACCTAAATATGAACCTAAATGCTCTAAAATGCAACCTAAATGCACCTTAAAACTATATGTAAATATGATTTATCAAACTCCCCCAAGCTAAACCATTGCTTGTCCCCAAGCAATAAGACATAGACATGGGAAAAGTAAGACAACCTACAATATAGGACTAAAACAGGGCTAAACACTCAACTGAAAACACAAGAGATATAATCACTACACAAACCAAGCATCGAAACAATCTCGAACAAAGCCTCATAGCATGTCATGTATCACAATCAACTCTCCAATCATACCACATACCATCTCTCCCAAGCTGGATTTAACCAAACCCGAGACCTCACTATAGTAATGTGCGCTCAAATCTCTCATGTGTTTAAAGGATAAATGATGACACTCAACCTAATCAAGTCGACTCAGATGAAGCAAATACTCTTTAACTTTGACTTTTTGACTCACTTAACACTCAACAATACAATACAATACACAATGATCAAGAGGACTTTTAAGGGTTGTAATGGGGCGAGAGGTTAAAGGTATGGAATAATTTGGGAATTGTGGTGGAAAAACCAAGAAGGGGGAGCATCATATAACTGAAAACATGACCAAGAAAGATCACAACAACTCCATGCAACAACCAACAATCTCCAAATATAATCAACAACCTTATTCACTCAAGAAATTCAATCATAACCCTTTTTATTTCACTTTATTCACAACTTTCTTTTTCATTTCTTTTTCATTTCATTTTTCACTTTTTTTTTTCGAACTTACAATTCAATTTCAAAGCTCACTAAACATACTTTTCCATCCTTCTAAACCACAAATAGAGCATTTCAATTCAATAAAAACCAAACCAAAACTAATACGTGCTCCCCAAGCTAGGCTTAGGACAAATATCAAATGAGGCCAATGGCTTCTAATGTAGGTAGCAATCAAACATAGTCGAAAAGGCTCAGCGGGGCTAGAGGAAGGAAAATATGAAAACAAGAGTAACTCTGGAGCTAAGATCATGAAATAAAATGCCCCAATCATATCAAAATGTATGCACTATCAAATATCAAAGAGTACCAAGTCAAAATCAAGATCAATGCGACAACTAAGGAACTAATCACACATGAAAGAACATAACTGACACAGATACGTCAGTTTATAGGCACAAAAGCTCACTTAGTTTAAGGTGTTTGCACAATAAAGTTAAATCGAACCGAGAAGAGATCAATCAATCTTACCACAAACAATCAATTGCGAAACAATCGTGCTATAAAGTATCATGCTCAAGATGAATGACGCTTAGGAAATGTAGTAAAATATCATCAAAGTTCTCAAAGAGTGCCAGCAATAGTCCTATAGATGCAACTAAAATGAGATGAAGTCTAATATGAAATGAAATATGCTAATGCAACTAAGAAAGCAGTACAATGTTTTTGGTCACACGTAAACTCTCACTCCTAGTGAGCGGTACAAACCATGCAACATCCTATGAAAGCAATGAAAAAACTACTCTAAATGCAACTAACATGCGCTAAGTAATGATGACAAACATCCTCCCCCAAGCTGAATGACACATTGTCCTCAATGTGAACAAAGAGGAATTAAATGAGGGAGAGGTACAACTTACAAAAGGGGTGGGTAATCAAAGGGAGTGTCAAAAACATCGACACCTCCACCACAATCGATAGTTGTAATGAGGCAATGAACTTAGCCAAAAAAATTGGCTATGCTTGCACCTAGCAAAAGACTTCATCACACATTAGCAAAGTTAGTCAAACCAAAAAAAAAAAAAAAAAAATAAATAAAATAAAATAAAATAAAATAAATAAAAATAAAATAAAATAAAAATAAAAAATGAACAAAGTCGGGTTGCCTCCCGATAAGCGCTGATTTAAGGTCTTGCATGACCGTTTAAGATTAGTAGATCACTCATAATAGTTCAACGCTCTAAGAAGCTTATCATATGTTCCCGCAAACATCTCGAGCATATTATATAAGAGTGGAAAGGAAAAATGAAAAAAATTAGTACTAAAATATTACTAAAACTACCAAAAGAAAAATCAAAGAAAAAATTATATTTACAAGAAGAAGAAAAAGAAAAATCGTTAGTCATTTTACAGGACTCAAAAGAAGGAAAAGAAACCAATTGTACATTATTTACATTATCATGAGAGTCATTCAAAAGGGGAGAAAGAAGGAACGATGGAGGATATAATAAAGGGGAAGAAGGAATAAGATCAAGTTTTTTAGAGAAGGGAACATGAGACTCAAAAACAAGACGATGGAACCGACAAAGACTCATGTATTATCTCACTCTCAACTTTAGACTCATATGCAGATGAAAAGTTTATAGAAGAAGTGTGAGACACTTCACTCTCAACTAAGGATTCGTCGACATAGAGACACTCACTACCAACTTCACCAATTACACCCTTACCTTCTACCAAACTATCATGAGTCATATCAACGCCTTTCTCCTCCGGAGTATAATTCTCAACACCAAAATCATCATCATCAAGTATAACCTGTTGATTAGTAGATTGTTGCACAACAAATAATTCAATAGATTTCGCTATGTTTTGATAATCATGAGCTAATTCTTTTAAATCTTCATGTTGTTTAACCATATACTCTTTCATCATGTTAAATAGTTCCTGACGCTCTGATGTTTCGGGTTGAAAATAATTATTCACTTCAGGTTGATAACATTGAGTATAATCAGGCACATAACACTCATTAGGGTAATGGGAATATTCATAGGCATTCATGCTTAGATTTTGTGAATTTTGACAATCACATGATGCATCATAAACATAATCATTCGCATTATTATACCCAAAATAATCATATTGCTCTTGATAATTCAAAAAAACACCCCCCTCTGAACTAAAATTATACGACTCCATAACACACTAAAACAGAGAGGAAAACAAAGAAAAAAAAAAACTATTCACAAAAAGAATGAAAGGAAAAAAAATATATACAGTTTAGTATCACCAACAATAAAAACAAAATAAAACAATACCGTCTCCCCGGCAACGGCGCCAAAATTTGATAGGGTGTCGTACACCTGTCAAAAATAATTCCTAACGAACCTTCTAACAATGTAGTAGGGTAAGTAGGGTCGAATCCACAGAGAGATGGTTGTTCTAATCTAGCTTCTAAGGTATGGAGAAACTAAACAAGATCAGGAATATTGAATTAAAGTTCTAAACAACTCAAACTACGAAAATCAAACTAAAATGGATCTAGGGCAATGGTTTACCACGTTTATAACTATAATCTATCAAAATATCATCAATGGTTCAATTAATCAGATATCTAGAGCACATGTTAATCCTACGGTCGGGCCTTAACGCTCTCAAATCAACATATGCTAGTACGGTCGCTCTACATAATCAGATTTGCTAATTGTAGGTAAGCCTCTAAAAAGTACTATCTCTCGATCTATGACTTTTCATTAGCAATATTTAATCAGACAATTGATCAGATTGCAAGATTAACAATAAAAACACTAATCAATTAGAGATATCAATAACTAATCAAACCATTAATAAATATCAATCAAGAATCATAGCATATAAACATGGATTCCCAAACCCTAGAATATAAACTACTCAATCATAAAATAAATAAAGAAATTTAAATCTACAAAGAAAAGCATGATCAAAGAAATCAATGAAAGAAAAGATATGAAAATTATAAACTCATGAATTAATGAAGAAAAGATAAACTAGGGTTTGCCATGAAAAACTAGAGAGAAAAGGAAGAAGGAAACTAAAACTAAACCTAAGAATACAAAATATAACGTCAGAAAAAGAGGGGTTCCTCTTGGGGAGAGAGAGAAGACCTATTTATAGTTTTTACAAAACCGGCTAAAAAAAGCAAATAAACCCGTCTCGAGAAACCGCCCGGTAAGCAAATCCGCCCGGTCAACCGGGCGAGCCCGCCCGGTCGGGCGCGCAAGCGATTTTGGCTCCTTTCTCGCCCGGTTGACCGGGCTAACATGCTTTGCATCCTCTGAAATTTTCATTTCGCCCGGTCGGGCAAAACCGCCCGGTCGACCGGGCGGGAAAACAGTGATTTTTGTGTCAACTTGCGAAGGCTGTATCTCTCGAACCAGAAGTCCATTCGGGGCGTGTGACCTATCGTTGGAAAGCCCTTCAAGTCTAGTTTCCAACCCAACTGGAATTTATTGATTCGGAGAAGCACATCAAAAGTTATCATCAAAAGAGTATACATGACTCCTTTTTCACATTTCTTCTAATGATTTTCCGCTTCGTTTTCGCTCAAACTCGTACTAAGACGTATCCATACTATCCTTATGCATCGTAGCTTATTTCCAAGTGCTCCTATCCTCAAGCTCAGCTAAATATACTCCAAATACGTTCTCATTACCTGAAATTCATCAAAAACAAGAAAACATACCGAATAGGAGTAGAATAACATAACTTAATAATATGATGCAATAATGAACCTAAATATGAACCTAAATGCTCTAAAATGCAACCTAAATGCACCTTAAAACTATATGTAAATATGATTTATCAAGAATACAACAACACTTAAGGGGAGGAAGCTAAGAACAATGACAAGGTGGCGTTGGCGAGAAAGAATAGCAGCAGGCGCTGCTCGCGGTGGTGCGCGCGTTCCAAGGAACAGAGGAGAAAGAGCCACGTGGGAGAGAGGAAGAAAAGAGGAAGTTTTTGTGTTTTTTATTTGTTAACTAATGAGGGTTTAAGTATGGGTCTTTGAGTCATCATATCTCTCTCCCTTTTTTTCCTAAAACTTAAAATAATTTACTCAAATACCTCACTTCAATAAACCCACAATAATATAATTATACTGAAAACATTATAGATAATCAAGACTAACAAAATATAATTAACTCTTAATTACAGCTATTTAAAAATTGGGCTATTACATACTACCTCCCTTCAAAAGAAGTAACATAAAACTTTGAACATCTGAAACGAATAATTACACATAAATCATTTTTAACGAAAATCAATCACTTCACTTCTTAACTTAACTCCAATACCTCGAAATATTTACTTCCTAAACAAATAATCAATAATATTGAACCCAAATTCTCCACAATCTCAATCAATATAATTTGATTTTTCTCTATTAGCCACTCAAAGCTAAAACCCAATAGTCTCTTTTGCAAATTTTCAATTTCAATACTCAACCTTCAATATCTTAATCTCTATTCCTCAGTTCTTAACTAACAAATAACCCAAATCAATTTCAAACAATCTCAAAAATCTTTCTTAAACTCATATGCCATGATATGAAGATCACGATAACTCTAAAACAACCATGCTCTGATACCACCTGAAACAGCCCGCACTTTCGAGCTGCTAGCCAATCATACTTACCATTCACAAATCTCAATAAGCTTTTCAAAAAAAATTACATCATTGAGAAAACAATAACTAATTGGCGACTGTATCATGATTTTAGAACTTAACTTAACAAAAGTTATCGAGTAATCAAACTGAATGAAATCTGAATATGGGTATTTTACTTTAAAGGAAGGAGATGAAGAGGAGCTTAACTTATACCTTCAATAATATGAATAGTCCGATTTGAGAAACTGCAAGATGAGAGAAGGAAGAACAACAAGCCGCAACAACGAATACGAGGCAGAGCAAAGCAAATCGACAAAGGAAAGGGAATCTTGGCAGCCATGACAGTGGCTGCAACGCTGATAGAACGACCATCAACAACACTAGGCACCACAACAACAACACCGATAAAGCTCCAGTGAGACCCACCAGCGGCTCCGACAGTTCAGTGCACATGGAGAAGAGAGAATACAACACCACTTAAGGGAAGGAATATAAGAACAATGACAAGGTGGCGTTGGCGCGAAAGAATAGTAGCTGGCGCTACTCACGTTGGTGCGTGCGTTTCAAGGAACATAGGAGAGAGAGTGGAAGAGAAGAGGAAGTTTTTGTGTTTTTTTTTTTTGTTTTTTTTTACTAATGAGGGTTTAAGTAGAAATAGGTTATTGGTTTTCTTGATAATTCTAGATAGTTCTTTGAGTCATATCTCTCTCCCTTTTTTTTTCTAAAACTTAAAATACTTTACTCAAATACCTCACTTCAATAAACCCACAATAATATAATTATACTGAAAACTTATAGATAATCAAAACTAATAAAATATAATTAACTCCTAATTACAGCTATTTAAAAATTGGGCTATTACATACTACCGCCCTTAAAAAGAAGTTTCGTTCTCGAAACTTGAAAACATAAAACTTTTGAACATCTGAAACGAATAAGTTCACATAAAACATTTTTAACGAAAATCAATCACTTCACTTCTTAACTTAACTCCAATACCTCGAAAGATTTGCTTCCCAAACAAATAATCAACAATCTCGAACCTAAATTCTCCACAATCTCAACTAATATAATTCGATCTTTTTCTAATAGCCACTCAAAGCTAAAACCCCAATAGAATTTTTCACTATTGCAAATTTTCAATTTCAATACTCAACCTTCAATATCTCAATCTCTATTCCTCAATTCTTAACCAACTGATAACCCAAATCAATTTCAAATAATCCCAAAAATCTTTCCTAAACTCATATGCCATGATATGAAAATCAAGACAACTCCAAAACAACCATGCTCTGATACCACCTGAAACAGCCCACACTTCCGAGCTGCTAGCTAATCATACTTTCCATTCACAAATCTCAATAACCTTTTCAAAATAAATTATATCAACAAGAAAATAATAAGTGATTGGCGATTGTATCATGATTTTAGAACTTAACTATTACCAAAAGTTATCGAATAATCAAACCGAATAAAATCTAAATATGGGTATTTTAATTTAAAGGAAGGAGATGAAAAGGGGTTTAACTTATACCTTCAATAATATGAATAGTTCGATCTGAGAAACTACAAGATGAGAGAATAAAGAGCAACAAGCCGCAACAACGAACACGAGGTAGAGCAAAGCAAATCGACAAAGAAGAGAGAATCACGGCAGCCATGAAAGTGGCTGCAACGCTGATAGGACCACCATCAACAACACCAGGCACAACAGCAGCAGCATCGACAAAACTCCGGTGAGACCCACCAGCTGCTGCGGCAGTTCAGTGCGCATGGATGATAGGGTGTCGTACACCTGTCAAAAATAATTCCTGCAAAACCTTCTAACAATGTAGTAGGGTAAGTAGGGTCGAATCCACAGAGAGATGGTTGTTTTAATTTAGCTTCTAATGCATGGAGAAACTAAACAAGATCGGGAATAATGAATTAAAGTTCTAAACTAATCAAACTACGAAAATCAAGCTAAAAAGGATCTAGGGCAATGGTTCACCATGTTCATAACTATACTCTATCAAAATATCATCAATGATTCAATTAATCAGATATCTAGAGCACATGTTAATCCTACGGTCGGGCCTTAACGCTCTCAAATCAACATATGCTAGTACGGTCGCTCAACATAATCAGATTTGCTAATTGTAGGTAAGCCTCTAAAGAGTACTATCTTTCGATCTATGACTCGATATTATCAATATTTAATCAGACAATTGATCAGATTGCAAGATTAACAATAAAAACACTAATCAATTAGAGATATCAATAACTAATCAAACCATTAATAAATATCAATCAAGAATCATAGCATATAAACATGGATTCCCAAACCCTAGAATATAAACTACTCAATCATGAAATAAATAAAGAAATTTAAAATCTACAAAGGAAAGCATAATCAAAGAAATCAATGAAAGAAAAGAGATGAAAATTATAAACTCATGAATTAATGAAGAAAAGAGAAACTAGGGTTTGCCATGAAAAACTAGAGAGAAAAGGAAGAAGGAAACTAAAACTAAACCTAAGAATACAAAATATAACGTCATCAAAAGAAGAGAGAATAAACTAAGTGTTTGGCCCTAAAAACGTAGAAAAATCAGATAGGTTCCACGAAAATACTAAAAACCTATTTATACTAAATACAAAACCGGCTAAAAAAAGCAAATAAACCCGTCTCGAGAAACCGCCCGGTTGACCGGGCGAAATCCGCCCGGTCGGGCGACGGTGATTGAGGAACTACGACAGAACAGCAAATCCGCCCGGTCAACCGGGCAAGCCCGCCCGGTCGGGCGCGCAAGCGATTATGGCTCCTTTCTCGCCCGGTTGACCGGGCTAACATGCCTTGCATCCTGTGAAAATTTCATTTCCGCCCGGTCGGGCGAAACCGCCCGGTCGACCGGGCGGGAAAACAGCGATTTTGCGTCAACTTGCGAAGGCTGTATCTCTCGAACCAGAAGTCCATTTGGGGCGTGTGACCTATCGTTGGAAAGCCCTTCAAGTCTAGTTTCCAACCCAACTGGAATTTCTTGATTCTAAGAAGTACATCAAAAGTTATGATCAGAAGAGTATACATGACTCCTTTTTCACATTTCTTCTAATGATTTTCCGCTTCGTTTTCGCTCAAACTCGTACTAAGACGTATCCATACTATCCTTATGCATCGTAGCTTATTTCCAAGTGCTCCTAATCCTCAAGCTCAGCTAAATATACTCCAAATACGTTCTCATTACCTGAAATTCATCAAAAACAAGAAAACATACCGAATAGGAGTAGAATAACATAACTTAAGAATATGATGCAATAATGAACCTAAATATGATTCTAAATGCTCTAAAATGCAACCTAAATGCACTTTAAAACTATATATAAATATGATTTATCAAACTCCCCTAAGCTAAACCATTGCTTGTCCCCAAGCAATAAGACATAGACATGGGAAAAGTAAGACAACCTACAATATAGGACTAAAACAGGGCTAAACACTCAACTGAAAACACAAGAGATATAATCACTACACAAACCAAGCATCGAAACAATCTCGAGCAAAGCCGCATAGCATGTCATGTATCACAATCAACTCTCCGATCATACCACATACCATCTCTCCCAAGCTGGATTTAACCAAACCTGACAGACCTCACTATAGTCATGTGCGCTCAAATCTCTCATGTGTTTAAAGGATAAATTATGACACTCAACCTAATCAAGTCGACTCAGATGAAGCAAATACTCTTTAACTTTGACTTTTTGACTCACTTAACACTCAACAATACAATACACAATGATCAAGAGGACTTTTAAGGGTTGTAATGGGGCAGAGGTTAAAGGCATGGAATAATTTGGGAATTGTGGTGGAAAAACCAAGAAGGGGGAGCATCATATAACTGAAAACATGACCAAGAAAGATCACAACAACTCCACGCAACAACCAACAATCTCCAAATATAATCAACAACCTTATTCACTCAAGAAATTCAATCATAACCCTTTTTATTTCACTTTATTCACAACTTTCTTTTTCATTTCTTTTTCATTTCATTTTTCACTTTTTTTTTTCTCGAACTTACAATTCAATTTCAAAGCTCACTAAACATACTTTTCCATCCTTCTAAACCATAAATAGAGCATTTCAATTCAATAAAAACCAAACCAAAACTAATACGTGCTCCCCCAAGCTAGGCTTAGGACAAATATCAAATGAGGCCAATGGCTTCTAATGTAGCTAGCAATCAAACATAGTCAGAAAGGCTCAGCGGGGCTAGAGGAAGGAAAATATGAAAACAAGAGTAACTCTGGAGCTAAGATCATGAAATAAAATGCCCCAATCATATCAAAATGTATGCACTATCAAATTTCAAAGAGTACCAAGTCAAAATCAAGATCAATGCGACAACTAAGGAACTAATCACACATGAAAGAACATAACTGACACAGATACGTCAGTTTATAGGCACAAAAGCTCACTTAGTTTAAGGTGTCTGCACAATAAAGTTAAATCGAACCAGAGAGAGATCAATCAATCTTACCACAAACAATCAATTGCGAAACAATCGTGCTATAAAGTATCATGCTCAAGATTAATGACGCTTAGGAAATGTAGTAAAATATCATCAAAGCTCTCAAAGAGTGCCAACAATAGTCCTATAGATGCAACTAAAATGAGATGAAGTCTAATATGAAATGAAATATGCTAATGCAACTAAGAAAGCAGTACAAATTTTTTGGTCACACGTAAACTCCCACTCCTAATGAGCAGTACAAACCGTGCAACAACCTATGAAAGCAATGAAAAAACTACTCTAAATGCAACTAACATGCGCTAAGTAATGATGACAAACATCCTCCCCCAAGCTGAATGACACATTGTCCTCAATGTGAACAATGAGGAATTAAATGAGGGAGAGGTACAACTTACAAAAGGGGTGGGTAATCAAAGGGAGTGTCAAAAAAACATCGACACCTCCACCACAATCGATAGTTGTAATGAGGCAATGAACTTAGCCAAAAAAATTGGCTATGCTTGCACCTAGCAAAAGACTTCATCACACATTAGCAAAGTTAGCCAAACCAAAAAAAATAAAAAAAATAAATAAATAAAATAAAAATAAAATAAAATAAAAATAAAAAATGAACAAAGTCGGGTTGCCTCCCGATAAGCGCTGATTTAAGGTCTTGCATGACCGTTTAAGATTAGTAGATCACTCATAATAGTTCAACGCTCTAAGAAGCTTATCATATGTTCCTGCAAACATCTCAGAGCATATTATATAAGAGTGGAAAGGAAAAATGAAAAAAATTAGTACTAAAATATTACTAAAACTACCAAAAGAAAAATCAAAGGAAAAATTATATTTACAAGAAGAAGAAAAAGAAAAATCGTTAGTCATTTTACATGACTCAAAAGGAGGAAAAGAAACCAATTGTACATTATTTACATTATCATGAGAGTCATTCAAAAGGGGAGAAAGAAGGAACGATGGAGGATATAATAAAGGGGAAGAAGGAATAAGATCAAGTTTTTTAGAGAAGGGAACATGAGACTCAAAATCAGTATCAGATGAAACCGACAAAGACGCATGCATTATCTCACTCTCAACTTTAGACCCATATGCAGACGAAAATTTTATCGAAAAAGTGTCAGACAATTCACTCTCAACTATAGGTTCGTCAACATAGAGACACTCACTACCAACTTCACCAATTACACCCTTACCTTCTATCAAATTATCATGAGTCAAATCAACACCTTTCTCCTCCGAAGTATAATTCTCAACACCAAAATCATCATCATCAAGCATAACCTGTTGATTAGTAGATTGTTGCACAACAAGTAATTCAATAGATTTCGCTATGTTTTGATAATCATGAGCTAATTCATTTAAATCTTCATGCTGTTTAACCATATACTCTTTCATCATGTTAAATAGTTCCTGACGCTCTGATGTTTCGGGTTGAAAATAATTATTCACTTCAGGTTGATAACATTGAGTATAATCAGGCACATAAGACTCATTAGGGTAATGAGAATATTCATAGGCATTCATGCACAGATTTTGTGAATTTTGACAATCATATGATGCATCATAAACATAATCATTCGCATTATTATACCCAAAATAATCATATTGCCCTTGATAATTCGAAAAAACATCCCCCTCTGAACTAAAATTATACGACTCCATAACACACTAAAACAGAGAGGAAAACAAAGAAAAAAAAACTATTCACAAAAAGAATGAAAGGAAAAAAATATATACAGTTTAGTATCACCAACAATAAAAACTAAATAAAACAATACCGTCTCCCCGGCAACGACGCCAAAATTTGATAGGGTGTCGTACACCTGTCAAAAATAATTCCTGCAAAACCTTCTAACAATGTAGTAGGGTAAGTAGGGTCGAATCCACAGAGAGATGGTTGTTTTAATTTAGCTTCTAATGCATGGAGAAACTAAACAAGATCGGGAATAATGAATTAAAGTTCTAAACTAATCAAACTACGAAAATCAAGCTAAAAAGGATCTAGGGCAATGGTTCACCATGTTCATAACTATACTCTATCAAAATATCATCAATGATTCAATTAATCAGATATATAGAGCACATGTTAATCCTACGGTCGGGCCTTAACGCTCTCAAATCAACATATGCTAGTACGGTCGCTCAACATAATCAAATCTACCTATTGTAACAAGCCTCTAATGAATATGATCTTTCGATTCTAATTCTTATTAGCTAAACATAACTCATGATATTGCGCAATTACATGAATTAAACAAGTATAACAAATCAATAGGAATTATTTTAATTCAATCCAATTATTGAAGAACATCAAACCACAATCAAAAAGGTATAAACATGGCTTCCCTCTCTAAACCCTAGAAATAGACTACTCACTCATTATAACAAAGAACTCAATAAACAGGATCAAAGTAAAAGAATTCATTAAATTAAAGAAAGTAAAGAAGAATACCGAATGATTGAAGAACAATGAAAAAGGAAATCGACAATCTATATAATCTTCCAATGTAAAAGTTCAACAAAAGTAGAGAGAATAAACTAAGTGTTTGGCCCTAAAAACGTAGAAAAATCAGATAGGTTCCACGAAAATACTAAAAACCTATTTATACTAAATACAAAACCGGCTAAAAAACCCGAAAAATCGCGTCCTGAGAGTCCGCCCGGTCGACCGGGCGAAATCCGCCCGGTCGGGCGACAGTGATCGCAGACTTACGACGAAGGAAAAATTCCGCCCGGTCAACCGGTGGAATCCGGCCGGGCGCGTAAGCGTTTTTCTTCGTCGATCGCCCGGTTGACCGGGCGAAATAAAGGATGAAAAATCCCAAGTGTTGAAGTTCGCCCGGTCGACCGGGCGAATCCGCCCGGTCGGGCGCGTAAGCGGTTTCTTCTTCGAACGCTGCTGGTGGCTAAGTATGAAACTTCGCCCGGTCGGGCCACTCCGCCCGGTTGACCGGGCGAAGGTATTTACTTGTCTTTTTCTTCGTGGAATCCAAACAAAATGCTCATGCGGTCTTCCGGATACGCCTTGGACCTTGTGTGATCTGCTGGACTTCCGTGTTGCGACTCCGATAAAGGTACAGAGTACCAAATCCGCATCAAAACCCGCAAAACACGACAAGAACTCCAAACACATCAAATCCACAAGAAAAGGGCTCGAAAGAGCCCAAATCGACTATCAAAACTAAGGGGATTAGAGTAAATAATCGATGAATAATGAACACATCAAAATCCCCCAAGCTAACCCTTTTGCTTGTCCCTAAGCAAAACCATGACATGAACAAGAATATGATTGCCTCACCCCTTCAAATATGAAAACAGAGATCAAAATTTTTTTTATAAGGCTCACAAATCATTCAATGCAGGCACAATTCAAGCTCAACTGTTCAGATCACTCTAGTTACCAATCACCCAAATAACCAATCCAATGCAAACTGCCTTATATGACGTACAAATCTTGAAAAGGTACTCACCTGGGGTGTCACTCCTCTCGATATTTTGTGGCGAGGCAAAAGATGTGCCCGATCGCTCACCATCCCAACCATAATGACCCTTCCCACTCACACTCTCATGTGTTTAGAAAGGTGATAATATCACTCAACCTAATCATGTCGACTCAAGTAGCGAACGTACTCTTTAACTTTGACAAACCGACCACATCAATCCGATAGACAATATAAGCGCAAGCTCAAGAGGACTTTTTCTGGGGGTTGTAATGGGGCTTAGGTATGGGTATGGATTATGTATGGGAAATGTGGTGGAGAAAACCAAGAATAGGGGAGCACAAGTTATTAGAAGTATCCACCTGGATATAGCCAATAATAGTTTCCCAATTCTAGAAATCACCAAATCTGCGATGAACTCATTCTAGAAACAGCGTGATTGATTTTTTTTTTTTTTTCTTTGCAAGCACTTGGAAAAGAAAGAAATTTTTTTTTTTTTTTTTTTTTTTTTTCCCTTTTTTTCTCTTTGCATTTTTTCAATCCCATAATCACATGTATTTCATTTTGCTCATTCTTTTCTTTTTCTCAATTTTTGTACCTTAAGACAATCGTTTCCATCCAAAGTAACTCATAAAAACTATCTCAGATGCTAACTCAACCATATGCTCCCCCAAGCTAGGCTTGGGATTAGTATCAAAACAGAGGTATGGGCATGTAATGAGGTTAAGTAACATGAAACAGTCATTAGGCTCAGCAGGGCTAAGGAGGATAAAAGTATATCATGAAAATCACTTTAAGGTTCAAAAAGCAGACAAAAGAACGCCTCTATCACAAAGAATTGCCACAAGTCATCGGATCTCAATGCGTACGATGTCAAAGTCAAGATCGAGTCGGCTAATGAGGAACTAACACACAAGAAAAACAGAATGGATATAGAAATGAATCCATTGGCAAAAATGAATCCTCACAGTCTAACCAGATCAAGTATGCAGTCAAGATAAGCGCTTTATTATCAAAACTCATTGAGGGTCATGGCCTTTAGAGTTCACATTCCAGCATCACAATTACAAATACCCAACTATCCAGATAAAGAGCCCAAATACATTTTCAAAGAATATCACGGGGCACGGAGAAGCGATCATACCATTCCAGTCAATTCGTATTTTTGGTATTTTTTTCAAAGAATATATGATTTTTTTTTTTTTTTTTTTTTTTTTTTTTTTTACAATGAAACTAAACTATGACAAACAGACTAACTAAACTGACTACACTAAAAAGCAATAAAGAGAGAGGGTGTACTTACAAGAAATCTCCCCCAAAGCCGAACTCGGCAATGACCTCATTGCAAGCAAAGAGGGAAGAAGAGAGGACTCATGTCTCATCGTCGGACATATCGGCAGTAAAAACCGGCTCCGAAGTACCCGCAACACCAAAAACAAGATTGCCAAAGGCATCCTCCCCCATATGGTCAGTGGGGTCAGGTACGTGTGGCGTATACCAAGACGGATGGGTATGGTCATGGGCGATAAGCCCCTGGTGGTAATAGTCATGGTAGATGGGGTAGAGGGCATGGTGCGTGTCGGACTCCACGGTGGTCAACCGTGTGTCCAAGGAGGTCAGGTGGGTCTGAATGGTGGCCAGACCCAACTCAAGACGGCCCATCTGTGAGGTAAGGGGCTCGCCGTCCCCTGCTCGATGCGAGTAAGGGCGGCCATCATAGGGTCTTCGGGAGCGGAGGAAGAGGCTTCCCCCACCGACCGCCTATGGTAGGTCCTCAAGGGTCGTCGAGCAATGGGCTCCCGACCCCGCAAAGGAAGTAGGTAGGAACCTACTCCGGGCTCAAGGCGGGTGCAGGCGCGGTCAGGAAGAAGGATGGACTCCTTCTTGGCAATGTACCACCTAAACTTGTTGGCCGACTGGGAAGTGATCCACTTGGCATTGATCATGTAATCGATGCCAATCTCTGCAGGGCCAACTACTGCATTGTTAACATTAGGCACAAAACCAAAGTGAACAGCAATAGCAGTTATAAGTCCACCTACAACAATAGGTTGTCCCCTGACACTACCATCCTCAAATTGGGCAGGCAAGCTAGTGGCGGTCCGTTTGAGCTGGGAGACAAACAAATATGGCAGGCACAAAGCATAGTCAAGCTCGGGAAACAAATAGCTCCCCATCAGAAAAATCTCCTGTTTTTGACAGGAGTGGGGCTCAGCTCGCCCAAAAAGTGTGCATCCCAGAAATCGCTGCAAGTAGCGAAGACTGGGAAGGTGCAAATGATCGGCAGACATATGTTGGGTGTTGACCTCATCTTCACCCGTAAAGGCCGTCCAAAGTGTGTTTATGCGAAGTTCTGGGGGGTGACGATGTTCCCCAGTTAGGGGTAGGCCAAAGATAGCAGCTAGTTGGCTCAATGTTAATTCCCTATCCTCATTCATGAGGCGAAAATGAAGCACCTCATTTTTATTCCCTACTTCTAGGGAACTCAGAAATTCGAGGGTTAGGTGCCTATAGGTCCAGAAAAACATGCCAAACATAGTACCCAAACCCAATTTCTCAAATAAAGTCTTTGTATCATTAAATATTCCCAATGTATGTAGAGATTGCGAATCAACAAATCGAGTAGGAACAATATTTCTATGTTTCAATTTCTAAAACTTTTCTTTTTGTTCTAGATATTTGAAGATTACCTCGGGGAAGTTGGAATCCGGTGGGATGCGAGTGCTTGATTCCCCTCGTGAATTTTGCCGCCTCTTGCTTGGCCTTGACATGCTTGAATTTGATAGGAAGGTGAATGGAAGTGAGAGAGAGAAAAGATGGAGATTTTCTGAATTTGTCTTTTGTTTTTTTTTTTTTTTTTTTTTTTTTTTTTTTTTTGAGAAAGATGAAGAAAAGTGAAGAAAATTTGAAGGAAGGGATGAGATTGGTGAGAGAAGAGAGGTAGGAGAAGGTATGGAGATGGAGGTAGTGAGGAGAGAGAAAACAAGGGTTTGGAGAAGATGAAGTTGTGAGAGAAGGAAAAAGAAAGAATGAAAAGGAGGGTGAAATCGAGTCCCTAAAGAAGTTGTCGGGGTATCCGCCCGGTCGGGCCGATCCGCCCGGTCGACCGGGTGAAATCTTTTTTTTTTCGGATTTCTGCGTTCTTCTCGAAGCTGGGCAATCGCAAGCGAAGGAAATTCCGCCCGGTCGACCGGGCGAAATCCGCCCGATCGGGCAGTTTCCAGATTTTTCATATTTGTTTCGCCCGGTTGACCGGGCAATGTAACCCAAAACACGCTTGCGCGTCACTTTTTTTCTCTCGTTTTTCTCACTCTGCTGAAAAAGTGGTTGCGCGCCCGGTCGGGCGAGCTCGCCCGGTTGACCGGGCGATTTCAATTTTTTTGCGTTTTTCCGTGAAAATTTTCCCAAGTCCGTAAATTTGCCTCCTGCACACACTAGACTCGTCCAAATATCAGCACACTCTCCCTCACCACACTAAGAAAGTAAACTAACTAAAAAAAAAAAAAATTCAAAAGAAAACAAAAATCGAAACTAACAAAGAAGAAAAGAAAAGACGGGTTGCCTCCCGCAAAGCGCTGGTTTAGATGGTCCCGCACGACCTTAGTACCTCTTCTCAAAATCAAGGAGTGTCTAGGTACATGACCTCTACTTGGCCGATGAAGGCGCCCTCATGGTACAGTTTCAAACGCTGCCCATTCACTTTGAACTTCGTTCCAGCTGCATTGGCCACTTCAATAGCTCCATGTGTTTTCACGTCAGTGACGACAAAAGGTCCAGACCATTTTGACTTAAGCTTTCCAGGAAAAAGCCTCAGTCTAGAGTTGTATAATTGGACTTTGTCACCAACATGAAACTCCCGCTTTACAATCATCTTGTCATGAAAGCGTTTGGTTTGCTCCTTGTAGAGTTTGTGGTTTTCATATGCTTCCGAAGAGTTCATCTAACTCATTCAGTTGAAGAAGTCTTGCTTCCCCGCAGCCTTCCAAATCCAAATTAATTTCTTTAACTGCCCAAGCTGAGAGATACTCCATTTCAACTGGTAAATGACAAGCTTTGCCATAGACTAATCGATATGGGGTGGTTCCTAGAGGTGTCTTAAAAGCAGTTCTCAGAGCCCACAGAGTATCATCTAATTTTTGTGACCAATCCTTCCTTGACCTGTTGACTACCTTCTCCAAAATGCGCTTGATCCGACGATTGGAGACTTCAACTTGACCACTAGTCCGAGGATGATAGGCTAAACCAACTTTGTGAGTGACTCCATATCTCTTCAGGTAAAGCTTTGAAAGTGCGCCTGGTGAAAGTGAGATCCCCCATCACTGATCAAGACTCTCGGGACTCCGAATCGAGGGAAAATGACCTTCTTGAAGAGCTTCATGACTACCTTAGAATCATTGGTAATGGAAGCCACAGCTTCAACCCACTTAGTCACATAGTCCACAAAGAACCAAGATATACCTGTTCCCACAAGAAGAAGGGAAAGGTCCCATGAAATCAATACCCCATACATCAAAAGGTTCAATCTCCAAAATACCCATCTGGGGGCATCTCCCGCCTCTTTGAAATATTACCCGTTCGTTGACATTCATCACAAGAGAGACAAAAAATACGAGCATCTTTAAAAATGGTAGGCCAATAAAAACCACTCGGAGAACTCTATAAGCGGTGGCTTGTGAGCCCGGATGTCCACCGCAAGGCATACTATGACAATGTTGGAGAATGCCAACTATCTCCCAATCGCCTATACATCGTCGGAACAAGCCATCCGAACACTTCTTGTATAAGAGGGGGTCATCCCAAAAATAATGCTTGGCATCGTGATAGAACTTCTTGCGCTGTTGGTATGTCAAATCGGGAGGATGAGAACCACTAACACAATAATTAGCAAAATCAAGCATACCATGGAGATTGAGTAGACACAAGTGAAAAGATGGTCATCCGGAAAAGCATCATCTATGGGACCGTCGGCACTTGACTCAAACCTCAACCGGGAGAGATGATCTCGCAACAACATTCTCAGCACCCTTCTTGTCACGGATCTCCGGATCAAACTCTTGTAGTAACAATATCCATCGTATAAGTCGTGGTTTGGCCTCCTTCTTGGCCAAGAGATACTTTAGCGCAAGCATGGTCGGTATGAACAATCACTTTCGAACCTATGAGGTAGGTCCGAAACTTGTCAAGAGCATACACAATGGCTAACAACTCTTTCTCTGTAGTAGCATAATTGACCTGGGCCTCATCTAAGGTCTTGCTGGCATAGTAGATGGCATGGAGGACTTTGTTTTTCCGTTGACCAAGCACAGCACCAACCGCATAATCGCTAGCATCACACATGATCTCGAAAGGAAGACTCCAGTCTGGAGGTTGTATGATAGGGCAAGTGATCAATGCTTCCTTAATCCTGTCCAAAAGACTCCACACACGCATCAGTAAAATCAAAGGTGGCATCCTTGAGCAACAATTGAGTAAGGGGTTTCGCGATTTTTGAAAAGTCTTTTATAAATCTGCGATAGAAACCCGCGTGACCCAGAAAACTCCTTACTCCCTTGACATTCACAGGAGGAGGAAGTTTCTCAATCACCTCAATTTTTGCTCTGTCCACCTGGATGCCACGCTCAGATATGAGATGTCCAAGTACCACTCCATCATTCACCATAAAGTGGCACTTTTCCCAATTAAGAACCAGATTAACCTCAGAACAACGTTTCAGAATTTGAGAGAGATTACGCAAACACACATCAAAGTCAGAACCATAAACACTAAAATCATCCATAAATACCTCCATGATATTTTCAATGAAATCAGAAAAAATGGCCATCATACATCTCTCGAAATGTGGCGGGGCGTTGCCTGACAAACCAAATGGCATTCTCGATATGCAAAAGTGCCATAGGGGCAAGTGAACGTCGTCTTCTCTCCCGATCACCTGGGTGAATGGGAATCCGAAAGAAACCTGAATATCCATCCAAATAACGAGAAAAAGTTATGTTTTGCTAATCTTTCTAACATCCGATCAATAAAAGGGAGAGGGAAATGATCTTTCGAGTGGCAATGTTTAATCTGCGATAGTCAATACACATCCGCCAACCCGTAACAAGACGAGTAGGAATTAGTTCATCCTTATCATTCTTAACAACAGTAGTCCCCCCTTTTTAGGAACAACTTGAACCGGGCTCACCCACTTAGAATCGAGATGGGGTAGATGATGCCCGTCAAGTAGTTTCATAATTTCCTTTTTCACCACCTCTTGCATATTAGGATTCAAACGTCTTTGAGGTTGTATGCAAGGGCGGTGATTTTCTTCCAAATTAATTCTATGCATGCAGAAATCGGGACTAATGCCCTTTAGATCATCAATACTATACCCAATAGCCTTCTTGTGCATGCGAAGCCTTTGTAAGAAGTTGTGAAAGCCGGCTATCTCGTGAGTTTAGTACCGACAATCACAGGACATTCCTCGAGCATCATCAAGAAATGCATATTTGAGATGAGAAGGTAAAGGTTTAAGTTCTAACTTCTTTACCTGTGGTTCGGAAGTAGAGCAAATAGTCTCCATTACCTTACAACCGCTACCGTATCAATGTCAAGATCATCGGTGAGATCAAGACTTGTCTCCAATAATTCATCGACAGAAATTGTGAAAAACTAACTCCAGAGATCTCATCGAGTATGTCAATCCCGCAACATGTGTGCTCAAGCATAGGGGACTTAATAGCATTGGTTAACCGAAAAGTAATAGTATCATCACCAACACTCAAAGTCGAGAGCCGATTTTACATCAATAACAAGCACCAAAAGTACATAGAAAAGGTCTACCCAAAATAATGGGAATTTGACTATCTTCTTCCATATCAAGTACTACAAAGTCCACAGGAATATAAAATTTTCCAACTCTAACAGGGACATCCTCTAAAATACCCAAAGGATACTTCACGGATCGATCGGCCATCTCAAAGTAATCTGTGTGCACTTTAAAGCACCCAAGTTCAGTTTATTACAGACAGATAAAGGCATAACAGATACACTAGCACCTAGATCACACAAAGCCTTATCTATAAACAGAGCACCCACATGACAGGGGATGAAAAAACTACCAGGATCTTTTAATTTGGGTGGGATTTTATTTTGCAAAACAAGACTTGCATTCTTCATTAAAGCAACCCTATCTATTCCACCAAAATCTTTCTTTTTGGTTATCATATCTTTCGAAACTTGGCATACACAGTACTTGAGAAATTAAATCGGTGAAAGGAACTGTTACCTCAAGATTTTTGACCATAGACATAAATTTACCAAGTTGTTGATCGACCTTTGATTTTTGCATCCTATGGGGGAAAGGTAGTGGTGGAGTAGGAGAATCGGTAACCTTCTCCTTGCGTTTCTCTGCGTCATCCACTTTCCCGCGCTCAACTTCGGTTCCGGAGCTATCCTCACCTTCATTGTCATCCACATCATCATTCCGAACCGGGAGGTATTGAATCATCGGTAGGCATAGGTGGCGCATCATATTGTGTACCGCTTCGAAGAGTGACAATTAGCGGTTTCTTTAGGAATTGGTTGCCCGTGCAGATGACCTGGTTGCCTTTGTGCATTGTTTCCCGCCACCCGAGCAAGTTGAGTCTCCAAATGCTTGGTGGTGTTCTTCACTCCTTGATGCTCTCCTCATGATTTTTCCGCATAGAAACCATCATTTTCATTAGATCGAGACATAGTAGGTTCTTGAGAGCCGTTATTATGAGGAGCTTGCTTCCGATAGCCTTGGGGTGAAGGCCTATTGAAACCGGGAGGGGGTTCCGAGGAGCCCCTTGATAATATGGTGGTCTAGCGGCATGTTGTGGTGGGTTTTGATGTGGTGGTGGGTAGGAAGATTGTGGTGGAGGTTGAGGATTTTGAACATTGTGGCTCTTATAGGAGAAATTGGGGTGATCTCTCCAACGTGGGTTGTAAGTGTTGGAATAGGGGTTGTGTGGTCTCTGCTGAAAAGCATTGGCATGCTCCATCTGATTAGGATCGGAGTTGATTGTAGGAACAATCATGACCAAAGTGACCTTGAATACCACACACTTCACAAAAGGAGGAAGTAATAGGAGCCATGGAGGACATCGCATTAATACTCATGGGAGGAGTAGTGGACTGCGAAGATTTCAATGAGTCCATCTTCATGCTCAACTGTGCTACTTGTGAGGACAACAAAGCATATGCATCAAGCATCCAACTTCTTCTTGGTAGTAGTCCTGGAGGAGCTATGATCATTCGCTGCTAAGTTGGCCAGAAAATCGTATCCTTCATCTACCCCCTTATCTAGAAAGACACCCCCTGCAGATGAATCAATCGTGCTCTTGATATGAGGTTGTAGACCATTGTAGAATGCTTGGGTGATGAAGCACTTATCCAGATTGTGGTGTGGGCATTCCCTCTGCGAGATCCTTAAACCTATTCCATGCTTCCTTCAGTGTTTCATCGGGTTCTTGTTGGAAGGTGGCAAGCTTGTGTCTTATTTCTCGCGTTTTGGTGGGAGGGTAGTACTCTTTCAGGAATGCTTCGAGATATAGCACTCCACTCAGTTTCATTAACATCATTCAGCCACTTCGTGCCTTGTCCTTTAGTGAAAATTCAAAGACCATAACCTTCAACCGATCGGGAGTGACCCCTTGGTGCTTAACGGTACGACAAAGTCAGTTGAAACCGTTGTAAATGATTTGCGGGGGTCTTCGGATGGATGGCCACCAAATTAATTCTGCTGGATCATGTTGATGAGGCCAGGCTTGATTTCGAAGTTGATCGCTTGTATATCGGGCATAGTAGGACTGTGGGAACATTGCCGGAGAAGGTACCCCATAAGATTTCAGCGACTTAGGAGGCATAATTGGTTCAGTTGGTTCTTCCGTGGTTTTTTTCCGATTAGCGGATCGCTTTTTCTTCTTTTGTGTCTTCTTGAGTCGCCTAGGATGGTTTTCTCAAGATCGGGATCGGTCTGAATCGGAGAACCCGTTCTTTTAGACCCGGGCATAAAAGAAACAAAGAAAAATATGCAAGAAGATGGCCTCAATTGGAACTTGAAGTTCCAATGAGACAACGAGAAATAGTCAAATAATTAATCAAAAAGCTATAGAAACTAGCCGGATACCCCGCAAGAACGGCGCCAAAAACTTGATGGGTTTTAAAATATACCGCAAGTGCACGGTGTCTGTTTGGCAGAAACTGGCAAATACGGGTCGATCCACAGGGAGAGGAGTTCTACAGATTTATGTTCAATTATCTAACTACTTCCGAGAGGAAAAATAATTGAGGAATTAATAACTAAGCTAGAGTAAACTAGAACGCAAAAAATGATAATTTATCAAATAATTAAAAACCTAGGGCAATCGATCGGTCCACCATGCTTATACCAGTTTAATCAATATAATATAGTTCAACAACACTTGGATTGAGGTTCGAATAAACGAAGTATTTCGCTAATCCTTGGTCGAGCATTAACAACTCCTAGATTAACATATGCCAAGACTGGTCGCTCAACATAATCAAATCTACCTATTGTAACAAGCCTCTAATGAATATGATCTTTCGATTCTAATTCTTATTAGCTAAACATAACTCATGATATTGCGCAATTACATGAATTAAACAAGTATAACAAATCAATAGGAATTATTTTAATTCAATCCAATTATTGAAGAACATCAAACCACAATCAAAAAGGTATAAACATGGCTTCCCTCTCTAAACCCTAGAAATAGACTACTCACTCATTATAACAAAGAACTCAATAAACAGGATCAAAGTAAAAGAATTCATTAAATTAAAGAAAGTAAAGAAGAATACCGAATGATTGAAGAACAATGAAAAAGGAAATCGACAATCTATATAATCTTCCAATGTAAAAGTTCAACAAAAGTAGAGAGAATAAACTAAGTGTTTGGCCCTAAAAACGTAGAAAAATCAGATAGGTTCCACGAAAATACTAAAAACCTATTTATACTAAATACAAAACCGGCTAAAAACCCGAAAAATCGCGTCCTGAGAGTCCGCCCGGTCGACCGGGCGAAATCCGCCCGGTCTGGCGACGGTGATCGCAGACTTACGACGAAGGAAAAATTCCGCCCGGTCAACCGGGTGGAATCCGCCCGGTCGGGCGCGTAAGCGTTTTTCTTCGTCTGATCGCCCGGTTGACCGGGCGAAATAAAGGATGAAAAATCCCAAGTGTAGAAGTTCGCCCGGGCCGATCGGCGAATCCGCCCGATCCGGGCGCGTAAGCGGTTTCTTCTTCGAACGCCGCTTGGTGGCTAAGTATGAAACTTCGCCCGGTCGGGCCACTCCGCCCGGTTGACCGGGCGAAGGTATTTACTTGTCTTTTTCTTCGTGGAATCCAACCAAAATGCTCATGCGGTCTTCCGGATACGCCTTGGACCTTGTGTGACTGCTGGACTTCCGTGTTGCGACTCCGATAAAGGTACAGAGTACCAAATCCGCATCAAAACCTGCAAAACACGACAAGAACTCCAAACACATCAAATCCACAAGAAAAGGGCTCGAAAGAGCCCAAATCGACTATCAAAACTAAGGGGATTAGAGTAAATAATCGATGAATAATGAACACATCAATGGAGGAGAAAGAATACAACACCACTTAAGGGAAGGAAGCTGAGAACAATGATAAGGTGGCGTTGGCGAGAAAGAATAACAGTAGGCGCTGCTCGTGGTTGTGCGCGTGTTTCATGGAACGGAGGAGAGATAGAGGTACGTGAGAGAGAGAGGAAGAGAAGAGGAAGTTTTTGCATGTGTTTTTTATTTTTTTACTAATGAGGGTTTAAGAAGAAATGTGTTATTTGTTTTCTTGATAATTCTAGATAGTTCTTTGAGTCATCATATCTCTCTCTCTTTTTCTAAAACTTAAAATACTTTACTCAAATACCTCACTTCAATAAACCCACAATAATATAATTATACTGAAAACATTATAGATAATCAAAACTAATAAAATATAATTAACTCCTAACTACATTTATTTAAAAACTGGGATTTTACAACAATAGTCTTGATTGTCTTAGTGGCTGCTTCCACTGCTCTATTGGTTTGAGGACGATAAGGTGAGGATTGATGATGCTTGATTGCATACTTTGCGAGAGTTATCATAAGATGACCCTCAAATTGTGATCCATTATCAGAGATGATTTCAAAAGGTATGCCATACCGACATATAATGTTGTTGATCATAAATTTCGAGACTTGATTTACCCCTGGCTTTGAAAACGTTGCAGCTTCAACCCACTTCGAAAAGTAATCAATTGCTACAAGAATATACAGATGCCCATTTGAAGCCTTTGGATGAATTTGTCCGATTATGTCTATGCCCCAACTTGAAATGGCCAAGGAGAGGTCATATTATGTAGTGACACAGGTGGCATATGATTGAGGTTAGCAAATATCTGACATTGTTTGCAAGCACGGACAAATCTAATGCAATCTCTTTCTAGGGTACTCCAATAGAAACATGCTCGCAAAATTTTACGAGCCAACATCCTTCCATTCATATGGGGTCCACATTCTCCTCCATTAACTTCTTCCATGATGGCTTACTTCTCATTGTCATTCACGCAGAGTTGTAGAGTACCATCAAACCCCTTGTGATATAGTCTGCCTTTTAATATGAGCAGCTAGCCTTCTAATGGCTGTACGATCCTTTTTGTCACTTCCTTCTAGATACTGCATAGTTTCCAGAAAAAAGTCTTGATATCCTTGTACCAAACATCATCATCATCTTGTTGAGCCATTGTGCAAACAATTTGTGCTACCATCACTGTTGCCTTTTCCATTCTTCAATCAAAACTAACTAGATCTTTGTACCATTCTGCCATGTCAAAGTAACAGCGAGATTAACTAAAAAATCAGTGAAGCTATTTTGATCCCGAGGAAGATGTTTGAAATTGATGTCATCGAAATAAGGGATCAACTCTTGAAGGTACTTTGTGTACAGCTAAAGTCTCTTGTCTCTAACTCTCCAAATCCCTATTGTTTGAGATATGATGAGATTAGAATCTCCATATATAGTGAGATGTCTTGCTCCTACTACCAAAGCGGCTTTTACTCCATATATGCATGCTTCATACTCAGTTGTATTGTTTGTTGTTGGAAAATTCAGCTTAACAGCAAATGGAATATAGACTCCTTCTGGATCTACTAGTAAGACCCCTGCCCCATTACCTCTCCTATTAGAATCTCCATCAAAATACACGCACCATTGTGGATTGTCAATGAATAATAAGTACCCATCAGGGAATGCATCATCATATTCATCTCCTGACACTGGTCCTTCTGCTAGGGCTTTAGATACTGCTCTTCCTTTAACAGATTTCTGGCTGACACATTGAATATCAAACTCAGAAAGCATAGCATGCCATCTCGCCAATCTTTCACTAAGAATGGGTTTATCGAACAGATACTTGATTGGGTCAAGCCTTGAGATTAGGTAATAAGTGGTATGAGCTTAAAGGTGATACCTAAACTTCTTTGTGGCATAGACCAAAGAGACACATGCTTTTTCTACTGGGGGTATATCTTGTCTCATACTCTAGGAATTTCTTGCTGATATAGTATATAGTAACTTCCTTCTTTGTTCCCTCTTGAAAAAGAGCTCCCATAGCAGTCTGTGTGATAGTGAGGTACAAAATCAGGGGTTCTCCTGGCCTGGTTGGCATTAGAACAGGTGGATTCCAAAGGTACTCTTTCATGGAATAAAAAGTTTTCTGACATTCCACATTCCACTCATGGGATGCCCCTTTTCTAATCAGCTTAAATATAGGTTCACATCTCATAGTGAGTGTGAGATGAACCTACTGATATATATCATTGTTTTACCGAGGAATCCTCTTATTTCTTTTTCTGTTTTTGGAGGAGGTAGCTCTTGAATGGCTTTTACCTTTTTCAGAATCCACTTTAATGCCGTCCTGACTGACAATGAATCCAAACAATTTTCCTAAAGGGACACCAAACACACACTTTTGAGGATTTAGCCTTAGACTGTATTTCTTGATTCTTTTAAAGAATGACCTTAGTGCGGGAATATGCCCCTTACGATCTTCACTTTTCACAATCATGTCATCTACATAAACTTTCACAATGTCATGGATGAGGTCATGAATAATAGTGGTTATCCATGAAGAAAAACATTGCATGACCAGTCGTACTATCAACGAGGACATTGATATGGGGTAGAGGAAAACAATCTTTTGGTGATGCAACATTCAAATCATGAAAGTCAATGCACACCCGAACTCTTATATCCTTTACTGCATGGATGAATTTGGCATCAACCTATTTTTGGATTTCTTCTTTCACTTTCAGACAAATCTATGGCTTCATTTATGGAGCTTTTACTGCTTAGACTTGCTTTTAGGATGTAATGGAATACGATGCTCCATAATCTCCCTATTAACGCCAGGCATATCAGCATAAGACCATGCAAACACATCTACATACTCTTTTAATAATGCAATAAACAGAGATTGTTCAGTTGGGGAGAGGGATGAACCTATTTTGACTTCTTTAACATCATTTTCTATACCAATATTAATTATAATGGACTCTTCCATGGGTTTTTATATATGTTTCAGTTGTATCAAGTGATTCATCATTTTTAAATTCACTGTTAGAATTAATATCTTGCATGCAAATGTACTTTAGATAGACACTAGTAGAAAAACGTTGGTTTGCGTCTCCTGAATTGTGTCGCACATATGGAAAACAGACGCAGAAGTCTAGGGGCGCATCATTTGCGTCGGATACTATGGGAGTCCGACACAAATCATGATTCTTGTGCGTCAGATGTACGGTGCATTTGACGCAAAAATTAGAGCAAATGGGTGCGAAATTCATGTGCGTCGTATTCTGATTAATGTTCGACGTAAATAATTAAAGCAAGTGAATATAAAATGAACAAAGGATTTGCGTCGAAGGTACATGATATGCGATGCAAATCGCTGTATCCTACGATTTGCGTTGGATCTACTTAGCCCACTCGACGTAAATCCTCGGCCCAGTTAAAACAAAGGAACAAAGGATTTGCGTCGAAGGTAAGCCCATCCGATGCAGATCACCTAATGCCCAGCCTACAATATATAACCCCACCTTCACCAATTCACTCCTTAACCTAGATCTCATCAACCGTCTTTCTCTCTTCCTCTCACCAGCCACGTCTCTCTCCCCCTCACACTAGCCGCCTCTCTCTCTCTCTCTCTCTCACAACCTAGATCTATCTCCTCCGAATTTCGCATCTCATCTCAACCTCCGGTGCCGTTAAAGCTTTCACCATTCGCATCTCATCTCAACTCGCTGCTGATTTATGTAGGGTTTTAGGTTTTGCCGCTGATTTCGCCGTTAAAGCTTTCACCGTTCGCCTCTCATCTCTCAACTTGCCGATGAATTCGAGTGTTGTACGAAGTTGAAGAAGCATCAAGAAGTCGAGTGTTGTGCTTAAATCGTCGAGGTTGATGAAGTTGAAGGTTCTAGAATTTGGTTTATTTGCATTAGTTGATTTTTTTTATAGATCTAGTTCCAGATGAAGAAAATGGAGATGTAGTGCTGAATTTCTCTGTCATTTCCATTACTTTTTGATATATTGTTGAATTTTTTTCTTCTTCTAATGTATCTGAAAATCGCTGTTAAATTTGTAGTGCTGAGTTTCTAGTGTTGTAAGTTACTTTTGTTTTATTTTTAATCTGGGAATTTAGGGGAATTTTTCCTCTCATTCGATATGTTAGTTTATTTTTTGGTGGTAAATTGATGGTAGTTTGTTTACAAATTTGATGAATTGGTTTGAGATTTGAGAGTTTATTTTGGTCATTTTTTTTAGAACAAAACTTCAACAGAGATGGGGTGGGGTGGGGTACTGATTTGTAATTTTCTTATAAAAAGTGAAAGATTTGCATCGGTTAGGGTAAATGTTCAACACAAATCACCTAAAGCACCCTTTGTAACATTCCAATGCAGCATCAACCAGTGGCAGGAGTGTTTGCTCAGTCGGGGTAAAGGGTTCGACGCAAATCACCTAAAGCCCAGCCTAGCAGCACACACATTTTGCGTCGGATCCCGGTGAAGATCAGATGCAAATGATCAATCAATTGCGTCGAACATTCAATCGACGCAGATCTTGTCGCGACAATTTGTGTCGAGGCCTTTAGCGTCGGACCCAAAGCCGGCGCAACTGATGGCCTGAGATCCGATGCAAATTGTGGTTTCTGTACTAGTGAAAGGTTCACATTCAATTTCCTCGGTATCATAATTTTTTGATTGGGTATGTAAGGTAGATTGGCTGGAACATGAGCTATCAGTATGATAACCATCTTAAAGGGGTGAAAAAGTAGTGTCATGAGATGGTTGTGGAGGAAGGTTTCCTAAAAACATTCTAAACTCGATAGGCCCGTATCATCAAAGATACTGGATCAAAATCCTCCTCTTCAAAAGACTCAAAAGTGAAAAAAATTCTTAAGGATGCCATGCTCTAGATTATCCACCTAGTCATTTTCCTTTTTCAGTCTTTGTTCTTGGACAAACCAACTTTTGATTGAGTCCAAATTCCTAGCCTCATTGAAAAATATCTCCAATCCTGGTAAAATGTTATGCTCTATCCTACTAAGCAAAGGTTCTGGAAACTCATAGTACAACTCAGTATCTATCTGCAGGATGAACTGACCATTAATGTAAGAAGTGTTTCCCGGATCATATCCTAATCCATATCGATTTTGCTTGTCTACTATTGGGATAAGTTTCTTTATACCCCTACCGTCATGCCCTAATTCAGATCCTTGAGTATAACCCATTTTCATCATGATTTGAAGACTTTTGGAGAGAGCGAGGTTAAATGGCAAATCCAACAGGCTCTTTGACTGCATTTGTGGATATGGCTGAGATTTTTGTTTTCGGATGGTAATTGGTCATCCTCAGAGAAGGGACAAATTTCTTCTTCTTGGTCTTAAGGGTAAAAAAGAAGAATTAAAAGAAAAGAGAAGAAAGTTACATATTGCAGAATGCATTGCAGAATAAGGAAAATTTTCTAAAATGATTTTTGCAATGTTTTGATTAGAATGGTCCACCTTTACAATTTTGTTGTTGTTCTTTATTCTTTTTAGTTTATATTTTGACTCTCTTGAATGATTTTACTGTCATTGGGGTTGATAACAAATGTTTTTTTTTATCATTCTTCCATTCCCTACTTTAGTATTGAAGAGAATTGGAAGATTTAGAAATTAGGGCATGTATTCCCATTGATGTCTCAATTCAGCATTCCAAAATTGTTCCTGTGATATTTGCACCTTGAGTTGCGATCATATTGTCTAAACTACAATGCTTAGCATATTTGAGTCGAACCCGAAGACTGCCTACATATCCCCAATGCTCCAGGTTCCCTTTATGGGGAATCAGATTCAGGATAGTTCGTCATATTAAAAAGAACAAAAGTTTTCTATTTAATAAAGCAGTTGCACTCATATTGACCTACCTACGTACCCCAGGTGTTACATTGGTGTAGTGATCTCACAATGCAAGTGTATGTGATAAGGGGTATTTGCACGTCGTTCTCTTATACTATGAGCTGAAAGATTTGTGGTCTTTTTTTATATTATCATGTGCTATCCCCCTATAGGATGTTTGCTGAAGATTCTCCCCTTTTGGCATCAAATAGGCATGAGACAACTAAGTAGCTTTGCAGTAGACGAGAGCTATGTTCGTGATTGCTTGATGTGATAGCTGAGAGCATGATATTAGTTTGTGCTGTGACCATGCAACTGACGGTAATGGAAGTTCTTGTGGATATCCGGTCCTATAGGACTTTCCGCTGGGCATCGAGGAAGTGGGTGAATCTGACCTTGTTCAACTTGTTTGCGAAAAATATCAACTTGCGATTGCGTTTGAGTATGTGACGACACTTTCCTCGCGGCTACATCTTTATGGGATGGACTAATGATGCCTCGATCAATCAGGTTTTGAACTTTGTAGTAAAGATCATGGAATCGGTCAGTGTCATGCCCAAATTGGCGACAATAAATACAGTGTTTGCTCATGTCTAATCCAAGAAGAGGTGAGCACGCACATATGTCGAGGCTTGGATTATACCTTGGCTCTGTAGATGATTGTACACCAAACTCAAGGGTTCATCCATTTTAGCAAAAACCCTTGGATTTGCATTGGGAGTTTCAGGGTTTTCCCGCGGTCGGTTTTCTTGCAATTTCAGAGCATCGATGTCAAAGCCATGTTGTTCCATGTGGCTGAGGAAAGTGTACTTGACGGTAACCATGTGACGATAATAGAAATCATTCAGGTTCTGCAATAATATCAGCATAAACTATCGAGCAGTACACTAGTGGAAAAAACACAAAATGACACTTAAAAACTGATCCGATGGGGTGCTAAACCGGATTAGTTTAGTGTACGATTTTACGCGCGAAGAAAAAGATTAATTAACTGATCCGGTTCAGTTAACAAAAGCCGACCCTGTTCAAGACAACCAAATCAGTTACATGATCCAATAACGTGGCCCAAAAATGGCTTGGCAATCAAAGTCCAGTACCTCACGCTTATCAATTAACATTAGGAACCCTAAAGTCCAATACCTTTCGCGCCCCTTACTCATCTTTTACTCTTCACTCTCTCCTCTAGAACCACCCACCCCCAGCTCCCACCTGTCTCACCTCCGCCCAAACCAACCACCACCACCAATATCTTCATCCTCCTCCTCATCTCACCAACAACACCAGCTGAAATTGATGAATTCCTTAAGAGAAACAATAGGGATGATGCCGATGAACTATGGATCACTTTCTTGTGCCTCGAAATTGATGAATTCTTCAAGATCGATCTTATCCAAGCCATCATTTACGTCGGCTTTAGGTCTAACGCTAAAGGCCTCGACACAAATTATCGCGACAAGATCTGCGTCGGTTGAATGTTCGACGCAATTGATTGATCTTTTGCGTCAGATCTTCACCAGGATCCGACGTAAATTGTGCGTGCTGCTCGGCTGGGCTTTAGGTGATTTGCGTCGGATCCTGGTGAACATCCGACGCAAATGATCAATCAATTGCGTCGAACTTTCAACCGATGCAGATCTTGTCGCGATAATTTGTGTCGAGGCTTTAGAGTCGGACCCAAAGCCGACGCAAATGATGGCTTGAGATTCGACGCAAATCGTGGTTTCTGTACTAGTAAAAAGTTCACATTCAATTTCCTTAGAATTATAATTTTCTGATTGGGTATGTAAGGTAGATTGGCGGGAAGATGAGCTATCAGTATGATAACCATCTTATAGGGGTGAAAAAGTAGTTTCATGAGATGGTTGTGGAGGAAGGTTTCCTAAAAACATTATAAACTCGATAGGCCCGTATCATCAAAGATACTGGATCAAAATCCTCCTCTTCAGAAGACTCAAAATTGAAAAAATTCTTAAGGATGCCATGCTCCAGATTATCCACCCAGTCATTTTCCTTTTTCAGTCTTTGTTCTTGGACAAACCAACTTTTGATTGAGTCCGAATTCCTAGCTTCATTGAAGAATATCTCCAATCTTGGTAAAATGTTATGTTCTTTCCTACAAAGCAAAGATTCTAGAAACTCATAGTATAGCTCAGTATCTCTCTGCAGGATGAACTGACCATTAAGGGTAAAGGAAGGCTCTTTCATGTTATAAGAAGTGTTGCCCGGATCATATCCTAATTCATATTGATTTTGCTTGTCTACTATGGGGATTAGTTGCTTTATACCTCTATCGTAATGCCCTAACTCAGATCCTTGAGTATAACCCATTTTCATCATGATTTGAAGACTTTTGGAGAGAGGTTGCATAGCAAATCCTACAGGCTCTTTGACTGCATTTGTGGATATGGGTGTTTTGTGTTTTCGGATGGTAATTGATCATCCTCAGAGAAGGGACAAATTTCTTCTTCTTGGTCTTAAGGGTAAAAAAAAAAAGAATTAAAAGAAAAGAGAAGAAAGTTACGTATTGCAGAATAAGGAAAATTTTCTAAAATGATTTTTGGAATGTTTTGATTAGAATCGTCCACCTATATAATTTTGTTGTTGTCCAATTTTTCTTTTTAATTTATATTTTGACTTGCTTGAATGATTTTAAAGTCATTGGGGTTGATAACAAATGTTTTTTTTATCATTCTTCCATTCCCAACTTTAGTATTGAACAGAAATGAAAGGTTTAGAAATTAGGGCATGTATTCCCATTGATGTCTCAATTCAGCATTCCAAAATTGTTCATGTGATATTTGCACCTTGAGTTGCGATCATATTGTCTAAAATACAATGCTTAGCATATTTGAGTCGAACCCGAAGACTGCCTACATATCCCCATTGCTCCAGGTGCACTTTATGGGGAATCAGACTCAGGATAGTTATATTAAAAAGAACAAAAGTTTTCTATTTAATAAAGCAGCTGCACTCATAGTGACCTACCTACGTACTCGAGGTGTTACATTGGTGGAGTGATCTCACAATGCAAGTGTATGTGATAATGGGTATAAGCACGTAGTTCTCTTATACTATGAGCTGAAAAATTTGTGGTCTTTTTTTATATCATGATGTGCTAGCCCCCTACAGGATGTTTACTGAAGATTCTCCCCTTCTCGCATCAGGTAGGCATGAGACAACTAAGTAGCTTTCAATAGACGAGAGCTATGTTCGTGATATGCTTGATGCGATAGCTGAAAGCATGATATTGGTTTGTGCCGTCACCGTGCAACTGACGATAATGGAAGTACTTATGGATATCCTGTCCTACAGGACTTTCCCCTGGGCATCGAGGATAGAGCTAGCAAAATATTACCCAACCCGCCAACCCGACCCGAACCTAACCCATTAATTAAATGGGTCGACCTGACCCAACCCGTTTAATTAAATGGGTTGGGTCAGGTTGAAAATTTCGACCCGATTTTAACCCGTTTAACCCATTTATGGAAACAACCTAAAAACCCTAACTCATTTCACAGGTAAAAAAAATTTGGGCTAGCCATATACAAAGTTAAAAAGTAAAAAACCCTAACTCATTACAGTTAATGTTAAACAATTGATTATGAAGTTGTAATGGTGTTGATTTTGAACAACAATTGGGTTGGGTTGATTTTGAACAACTCTATTGATTTTGAACAATATCTAGCATATGGTTATGAAATGGTTTAATCCTAAGTTGTTGTCTACTGTTGCTTTGTAACATAAATTTTTCTTTTTTTTTTTTTTTTTTTTGGGAAAAACACGAAAAAAAATTAAATGGGTCAACCTAAAGGTTGACCCGTTTATCATAAGGTTGGGTCGGATTGTAATTCCCAACCCATTTAAGTTAACAGGTCGGGTTGGGTCAAGGGGTTCTCAACCCGTTAACCTACCAACCCAACCTGATCTTGACCCAACCCGACCCATTGCCAGCACTAATCGAGGAAGTGGGCGAATCTTACCTTGTTCATTTAGTTTGCGGAAAATATCAACTTGGAATTGCGGTTGAGGGTGTGATGACACTTTCCTCGCGGGTACTTCTTTGTGGGATTGACTAATGATGCCTCGATCAATCAGGTTTTGAACTTTGAGTAAAGATCATAGAATCGGTCAGTGTCATGCCCAAATTGGCGACAATAAGTGCCATGTTTGCTCATGTTTGTTCCAAGAAGTGGTGAGCAGCGCACATATGCCGAGGCTTGGATTATACCTTGGCTCCGAAGATGATTGTACACCACACTCAATGGTTCATCCATTTTAGCAAAAACCCTTGGATTTGCATTGGGAGTTTCAGGATTTTCCCGCGGTCGCTTTTCTTGCAATATCAGAGCATCGATCTCAAAGCTATGTTGTTCCATGTGGCTAAGGCAGGTGTACATGATGGTAACCATGTGACGATAATATAAATCATTCAGGTTCCGCAATAATATAAGCATAAACTATCGATCAGTACACTAGTGGAAAAAACGCCAAATGACACTTAAAAACTGATCCGGTGAGGTGCCAAAACCGGATTAGTCTAGTTTACAATTTTGCGCGTGAAGAAAATGATGAATTAACGGATCCGATTTTGTCTCGAACCTGATCATTTAACAAAAGCTGACCTGGTTCAAGACAACCGGATCAGTTACACGATCCAATAACGTGGCCCAAAAATCGCTTGGCAATCAAAGTCCAGTACCTCACGCTTATCAATTAACATTAAAAACCCTAAAGTCCAATACCTTTTGCGTCCCTTACTCATATTTTCCTCTTCCCTCTCTCCTCTAGAACCACCCACCCCAGCTCCCACCATCTCTCACCTCCGCCTAACCCAACCACCACTACCAACATCTTCATCCTCCTCCTCATCTCACTAATAACACCAGCTGAAGTTGATGAATTGTTCAAGAGCAACAATGGGGATGATGCCGATGAACAATGGATCAATTTCCTGTGCCTCAAAATTAATGAATTCTTCAAGATCGATATAATCCAAGCCATCATTTGCGTCAGCTTTGGGTCCGATGCTGAAGACCTCGACACAAATTGTCACAACAAGATCTGCGTCGGTTGAATGTTCGATGCAATTGATTGATCATTTGCGTCGGATTTTCACCAGTCGACGTAAATCGTGTGTGCTACTATGCTGGGCTTTGGGTTATTTGAGTCGGATCCTGGTGAAGATCCGAGGCAAATGATCAATCAATTGCGTCGAACATTCAACCGATGCGGATCTTGTCGCGACAATTTGTGTCGAGGCCTTTAGTGTCGGACCTAAAGCCGACGCAAATGATGGCCTGAGATTCGACGCAAATCATGGTTTATGTACTAGTGAAAGTTTTACATTCAATTTCCTAAGTATCATAATTTTCTGATGGGGTATGTAAGGTAGATTGGCTGGAAGATGAGCTATCAGTATGATAACCATCTTAAAGGGGTGAAAAAGTAGTTTCATGAGATGGTTGTGGAGGAAGGTTTCCTAAAAACATTCTAAACTCGATAGGCCCGTATCGTCAAAGATACTGGATCAAAATCCTCTTCTTCAGAAGACTCAAAAGTCAAAAAATTCTTAAGGATGCCATGCTCCATATTATCCACCCAGTCATTTTCCTTTTTGTTCTTGGACAAACCAACGTTTGATTGAGTCCAAATTCCTCACTTCATTGAAGAATATCTATGATCCTGGTAAAATGTTATGTTCTTTCCTACTAAGCAAAGGTTATGGAAACTCATAGTACAGCTCAGTATCTCTCTGCAGGATGAACTGACCATTAAGGGTAAACGAAGGCTCTTTGATGTTATAAGAAGTGTTGCCCGTATCATATCCTAATCCATATCGATTTTGCTTGTCTACTACGGGCATTAGTTGCTTTATACCCCTACCGTCATGCCCTAATTCAGATCCTTAAGTATAACCCATTTTCATCATGATTTGAAGACTTTTGGAGAGAGGTTGCATGGCAAATCCTACAGGCTCTTTGACTGCATTTGTGTATATGGCTGAGATTTTTGTTTTCGGATGGTAATTGGTCATCCTCAAAGAAGGGACAAATTTCTTCTTCGTGGTCTTATTGGTTAAAAAAAGAAGTAAAAGAAAAGAGAAGAAAGTTACATATTGCAGAATGCATTGCAGAATAAGGAAAATTTTCTAAAATGATTTTTGCGATGTTTTGATTAGAATGGTCCACCTTTACAATTTTGTTGTTGTTCTTTTTTCTTTTTAAATTTATATTTTGACTCTCTTGAATGATTTTACTGTCATTGGGGTTGATAACAAATGTTTTTTTTTCTTTCTTCCATTCCCTACTTTAGTATTGAACAGAAATGGAAGAGTTAGAGATTGGGCATGTATTCCCATTGATGTCTCAATTCAACATTCCGAAATTGTTCCTGTGATATTTGCACCTTGATTTGCGATCATATTGTATAAAATACAATGCTTAGCATATTTGAGTCAAACACAAAGACTGCCTACTTATCCCCATTGCTCCAGGTGCACTTTATGGGGAATCAGACTCAGGATAGTTCGTCATATTAAAAAGAACAAAAGTTTTCTATTTAATAAAGCAGTTGCACTCATATTGACCTACCTACGTACCCCAGGTGTTGCATTGGTGGAGTGATCTCACAATGCAAGTGTACGTGATAATGGGTATTTGCACGTAGTTTTCTTATACTATGAGTTGAAAGATTTGTGTTCTTTTTTTATATCATGATGAGACAACTAAGTAGCTTTGCAGTAGACGAGAGATATGTTCGTGAACTACTTGATGCGATAACTGAGAGCATGATATTAGTTTGTGCCGTCACCATGCAACTGACGATAATGGAAGTACTTGTGAATATCCGGTCCTACAGGACTTTCCCCTGGGCATCGAGGAATTGGGTGGATCTGACCATGTTCAACTTGTTTGCGGAAAATATCAACTTGGGATTGCGGTTGAGGGTGTGGCGACACTTTCTCGCGGGTACTTCTTTGTGGGTTGCACTAATGATGCCTCGATCAATCAGGTTTTGAACTTTGTAGTAAAGATTATAGAATCGATCAGTGTCATGCCCAAATTGGTGACAATAAGTGCAGTGTTTGCTCATGTATGTTCCAAGAATAGGTGAACAACGCACATATGCCGAGGCTTGGATTATACCTTGGCTCCATAGATGATTATACACCACACTCAATGGTTCATCCATTTTAGCAAAAACCCTTGGATTTGCATTGGGAGTTTCAAGATTTGCCCGCGGTCGCTTTTCTTGCAATTTCAGAGCATCGATGTCAAAGCCATGTTGTTCCATGTGGTTAAGGCAGGTGTACTTGATGGTAACCATGTGACGATAATAGAAATCATTCAGGTTCCGCAATAATATAAGCATAAAATATCGATCAATACACTAGTGGAAAAAACGCTAAATGACACTTAAAAACTGATCCAGTGTGGTGCTAAACCGGATCAGTTTTGTGTACGATTTTGCGCGCGAAGAAAAGGATGAATTAACTGATCCGGTTTTGTCTCGAACAGGATCAGTTAACAAAAGCTGACCCGGTTCAAGACAACCGGATCAATTACACGACCCAATAACGTGGCCCAAAAATGGCTTGGCAATCAAAGTCCTGTACCTCACGCTTATCAATTAACATTAGGAACCATAAAGTCCAATACCTATCGCGTCCCTTACTCATCTTTTCCTCTTCCCTCTCTCCTCTAGAACCACCCACCCCCAGCTCCAACCATCTCTCACCTCCGCCAAAACCAACCACCACCACCAACATCTTCATCCTCCTCCTCATCTCACCAACAACACCAGCTGAAGTTGATGAAGTTTTCAAGAGCAACAATGGGAATGATGCAGATGAAAAAAGGATCATATTCCTGTGCCTCGAAATTGATGAATACTTCAAGATCGAACTTATCCAAGCCATCATTTGCGTCGGCTTTGGGTCCGATGCTAAAGGCCTCGACACAAATTGTCGAGACAAGATCTGTGTCAGTTGAATGTTCGAAGCAATTGATTGATCATCTGCGTCGGATCTTCACCAGCATCCGATGCAAATCGTGCGTGTTGCTTGGCTGGGCTTTAGCTTATTTGAGTCGGATCCTGGTGAAGATCCGATGCAAATGATCACTCAATTACGTCGAACATTAAACCGACACAGATCTTGTCGCGATAATTTGTGTCAAGGCCTTTAGCGTTGGACCCAAAGCCGACGCAAATGATGGTCTGAGATCCGACCCAAATCGTGGTTTTTGTACTAGTGAAAGTTTCACATTCAATTTCCTCGGTATCATAATTTTCTGATTGGGTATGTAAGGTAGATTAGCTGGAAGATGAGCTATCAGTATGATAACCATCGTAAAGGGGTGAAAAAGTAGTTTCATGAGATGATTTTGGAGGAGGGTTTCCTAAAAACATTCTAAACTCGATAGGCCCGTATCGTCAAAGAAACTGGATCAAAATCCTCCTCTTCAGAAGACTCAAAAGTGAAAAAATTCTTAAGGATGCCATGCTCCATATTATCCACCCAGTCATTTTCCTTTTTCAGTCTTTGTTCTTGGACAAACCAACTTTTGATTGAGTCCAAATTCCTAGCTTCATTGAAGAATATCTCCAATCCTGGTAAAATGTAATATTCTTTCCTACTAAGCAAAAGTTCTGGAAACTCATAGTACAGCTCAGTATCTCTCTGCAGGATGAACTGACCATTAAGGGTAAAGGAAGGCTCTTTGATGTTGTAAGAAGTGCTGCCCGGATCATATCCTAATCCATATCGATTTTGCTTGTCTACTATGGGGATTAGTTGCTTTATACCCCTACCGTCATGCCCTAATTCAGATCCTTGAGTATAACCCATTTTCATCACGATTTGAAGACTTTTGGAGAGAGGTTGCATGGCAAATCCTACAGGCTCTTTGACTGCATTTGTGGATATGGCTGAGATTTTTATTTTCGGATGGTAATTGGTCATCCTCAAACAAGGGACAAATTTTTTCTTCTTGGTCTTAAGGGTAAAAAAAAAAAAGAATTAAAAGAAAAGAGAAGAAAGTTACATATTGCAGAATGCATTGCAAAATAAGAAAAATTTTCTAACATGATTTTTGCAATGTTTTGATTAGAATGGTCCACCTTTACAATTTTGTTGTTGTTCTTTTTTCTTTTTAATTTATATTTGACTCTCTTGAATGATTTTATTGTCATTGGGGTTGATAACAAATGTTTTTCTATCATTCTTCCATTCCCTACATTAGTATTGAACAAAAATGGAATATTTAGAAATTAGGGCATGTATTCCCATTGATGTCTCAATTCAGCATTCCAAAATTGTTCCTGTGATATTTGCACCTTGAGTTGCGATCATATTGTCTAAAATACAATGCTTAGCATTGAGTCGAACCCGAAGACTGCCTACATATCCCCATCGCTCCAGGTGCACTTTATGGGGAATCACACTCAGGATAGTTCGTCATATTAAAAAGAACTAAAGTTTTCTATAAAATAAAGCAGTTGCACTCATATTGACCTACCTACGTACTCCATGTGTTACATTGGTGGAGTGATCTCACAATGCAAGTGTATGTGATAATGGGTATTTACACGTAGTTCTCTTATTATATGAGCTGAAAGATTTGTGGTCTTTTTTTATATCATGATGTGCTAGTCCCCCTACAGGATGTTTGCTGAAGATTCTCCCCTTCTGGCATCAGATAGGCATGAGACAACTAAGTATCTTTGCAGTAGACGAGAGCTATGTTCGTGATCAGCTTGATGCGATAGCTGAGAGCATGATATTGGTTTGTACCGTCAGCATGCAACTGACGAGAATGGAACTACTTGTGGATATCCGGTCCTATAAGACATTCCGCTGGGCATCGAGGAAGTGGGTGAATCTGACCTTGTTCAACTTGTTTGCAGAAAATATCAACTTGGGATTGCGGTTGAGGGTGTGACGACACTTTCCTCGCGGGTACTTCTTTGTGGGATGGACTAATGATGCCTCGATCAATCAGGTTTTGAACTTTGCAGTAAAGATCATAGAATCGGTCAGTGTCATGCCCAAATTGGCGACAATAAGTGCAGTGTTTGCTCATGTCTGTTCCAAGAAGAGGTGAGCAGCGCACATATGCCGAGGCTTGGATTATACCTTGGCTCCATAGATGATTATACACCACACTAAATGGTTCATCCATTTTCGCAAAAACCCTTGGATTTGCATTGGGAGTTTCAGGATTTTCCTGCGGTCGCTTTTCTTGCTATTTCAGAGCATCGATGTCAAAGCCATGTTGTGGTTAAAGCAGGTGTACTTAGATGGTAACCATGTGACGATAATAGAAATTATTCAGGTTCTGCAATAATATAAGCATAAACTATATGGAAAAAACGCTAAATGACACTTAAAACTGATCCGGTGGGGTGCCAAAACCGGATCAGTTTTGTGTACGATTTTGCGCGCGACGAATAGGATGAATTAACTGATCCGGTTTTGTCTAGAACCCGATCAGTTGATAAAAGCTGACCCGGTTTAAGACAACCGGATCAGTTACACGATCCAATAACGTGGCCCAAAAATCGATTGGTAATCAAAGTACAGTACCTCACGCTTATCAATTAACATTAGGAACCCTAAAGTCCAATACCTTTTGCGTCCCTTACTCATCTTTTCCTTTTCCCTCTTTCCTCTAGAACCACCCACCCCCAGCTCCCACCCTCTCTCACCTCCACCTAAACCAACCACCACCACCAACATCTTCATCCTCCTCCTCATCTCACCAACAACACCAGCTGAAGTTGATGAATTCTTCAAGAGCAACAATGGGGATGATGCCGATGTACAATGGATCACTTTCCTGTGCCTCAAAATTAATGAATTCTTCAAGATCGATCTTATCCAAGCCATCATTTGCGTCGGCTTTGGGGTCTGACGCTAAAGGCCTCGACACAAATTGTCTCGACAAGATCTGCGTCGGTTGAATGTTCGACGCAATTGATTGATCATTTGCGTCGGATCTTCAGCAGGATTCGACGCAAACTGTGCGTGCTGCTAAGTTGGGCTTTAGGTGATTTGCATCGGATCCTGGTGAAGATCCGACGCATATGATCAATCAATTGCGTCGAACATTCAACCGATGCAGATCTTATCGCGACAATTTGTGTCGAGGCCTTTTGCGTAGACCCAAAACCAACACAAATGATGGCCTAAGATCCGACGCAAATCGTGGTTTCTGTACTAGTGAAAGGTTCACATTCAATTTCCTCGGTATCATAATTTTCTGATTGGGTATGTAAGGTAGATTGGCTGGAAGATGAGCTATTAGTATGATAACCATCTTAAAAGGATGAAAAAGTAGTTTCATGAGATGGTTGTGGAGGAAGGTTTCCTAAAAACATTCTAAACTCGATAGGCCCGTATCGTCAAAGATACTGGATCAAAATCTTCCTCTTCAGAAGACTCAAAAGTGAAAAAATTCTTAAGGATCCCTTGCTCCAGATTATCCACCCAGTCATTTTCCTTTTTCAATCTTTGTTCTTGCATAAACCAACTTTTGATTGAGTCCAAATTGCTAGCTACATTGAAGAATATCTCTAATCCTGGTAAAATGTTATGTTCTTTCCCACTAAGCAAAGGTTCTGGAAACTCATAGTACATCCCAGTATCTCTTTGCAAGATGAAGTGACCATTAAGGATAAACGAAGGCTCTTTAATGTTTTGGAAGAAGTGTTGCCCAGATCATATCCTAATCCATATCGATTTTGCTTGTCCACTATAGGGATTAGTTGCTTTATACCCCTACCGTCATGCCCTAATTCAGATCCTTGAGTATAACCCATTTTCATCATGATTTGAATTGGGGTGAGGTTGCATGGCAAATCCTACAGGCTCTTTGACTGCATTTGTGGATATGGCTGAGATTTTTGTTTTCGGATGGTAATTGGTCATCCTCAGAGAAGGGATAAATTTCTTCTTCTTGGTCTTAAGGGTAAAAAAAAAGAATTAAAAGAAAAGAGAAGAAAGTTACATATTGCAGAATGCATTGCAGAATGAGAAAAATTTTCTAAAATGATTTTTGCAATGTTTTGATTAGAATGGTCCACCTTTACAATTTTGTTGTTGTTCATTTTTCTTTCTTAATTTATATTTTGACTCTCTTGAATGATTTAACTGTCATTGGGGTTGATAACAAATGTTTTTTTTATCATTCTTCTATTCCCTACTTTAGTATTGAATAGAAATGGAAGATTTAGAAATTAAGGCATGTATTCCCATTGATGTCTCAATTCAACATTTCCAAATTGTTCTTGTTATATTTGCACCTTGAGTTGAGATCATATTGTCTAAAATACAATGCTTAGCATATTTGAGTCGAACCCGAAGACTGCCTACATATCTCCATTGCTCCAGGCGCACTTTATGGGGAATCAGACTCAAGATAGTTCGTCATATTAAAAAGAACTAAAGTTTTCTATTTAATAAAGCAGCTGCACTCATATTGACCTACCTACGTACCCCTGGTGTTACATTGGTGGAGTGATCTATCACTCACAATGCAAGTGTATGTGATAATGGGTATTTGCACATAGTTCTCTTATACTATGAGCTGAAAGATTTGTGTTCTTTTTTTATATCATGATGTACTAGCCCCCTACAGGATGTTTACTGAAGATTCTCCCCTTCTGCCATCAGATAGGCATGAGACAACTAAGTAGCTTTACAGTAGACGAGAGCTATTTTTTCGTGATCTGCTTGATGCTATAGCTGAGAGCATGATATTGGTTTGTGCCGTCACCATTAGGGATGGCAACGGGTCGGACTTGGACCGGATTATGCATAATCCGACTCCGACCCTACAAGAAGTCGGATTTAAAATCCGACTCCGACTCCGACATCCGACTTCGAAAATCCGACTTAAAATCCGAACATCCGACTCTGAATCCGATTCGACGTAAAATCCGAACATCCGACTCCGAATTCGATTTAACTTATTTTTCCGCCCATTTTTTATAATAGAAAAGTCTTCTATAATAATCTAATCATTACATTTTCTAATAATCATATGGAAATCTTATACAGTACAAATAATCTAAATATTACTATTATTTTGAACAATCATTTCCTCAATGGGAAAATCTTATATAATACAATTGGCTGAAAGTTGAAGTCAGGTTATACATAAATAATACACTAACATAGATAAGAAAAAAGGATTAATTGACTTCAAGTCGGAGTCGGATTCGGATGTCGGATTATTTTATGAGTTCCGACTCCGATCCTCCTTCGACTCGGAGTCGGACTTTTTAAACGGAGTCGGATTCGGATTATTTTTTTGTCGGAGTCGGCTCGGATTTTTTCCTTCGGATCGGAGCGGACTAGGGTCGGATTCGGACTAAATTGTCATCCCTAGTCACCATGCAGCTGACGATAATGGAAGGACTTGTGGATATCCGGTCCTACAGGACTTTCCGCTGGGCATCGAGGAAGTGGGTGAATCTAACCTTGTTCAACTTGTTTGCGGAAAATATCAACTTGGGATTGCGGTTGTGGGCGCGACGACACTTTCCTTGCGGGTACTTCTTTGTGGGATGGACTAATGATGCCTCGATCAATCAGGTTTTGAACTTTGTAGTAAAGATCATAGTTTCAGTCAGTGTCATGCCCAAATTGGCTACAATAAGTGCAGTGTTTGCTCATGTATGTTCCAAGAAGAGGTGACCAGCGCACATATGCCAAGGCATGGATTATACCTTGGCTCCGAAGATGATTATACACCACACTCAATGGTTCATCCATTTTAGCAAAAACCCTTGGATTTGCATTGGGAGTTTCAAGATTTTCCCGCGGTCGCTTTTCTTGCAATTTCAGAGAATCGATGTCAAAGCCATGTTGTTCCATGTAGCTGAGGCAGGTGCACTTAATGGTAACCACGTGACGATAATAGCAATCATTCAGGTTCCGCAATAATATAAGCATAAACTATCGATCAGTACACTAGTGGAAAAAACGCTAAATGACACTTAAAAACTGATCCGGTAGGGTGCTAATGTAACACCCCGTCGTTCTACTACTAAGATACTAAACAAAATCTAATCAAGATTTATTAAAAAGACGTTAGCGGAAATAACGTCAGGACGGTTATGCTACTCTAAAACAATAATTAAAGATAATCTCAAACCAAAGTTTCATAGCTTCAAAAAGGAATATCTGAAAACATTATGGTTCTAATAATCAGGAACATCCCAAATCATATCATAACATCATCCAAAACTACGAGACATGCAAGTCTCCCATTAAAACTCAAATAAAAACTAAATGTCTTTGAGACCTAGCATAAAATAGGACTCTCTATGGTCTGCATTGAACTCATCTACCAAAAAGACTATCAGGAGCTTCTTCTCACTACCAACCCACACTCTGCTAGCCCAAGTAGTCACAAGTCTAGCAGTCATTTCCATCTGCAAGGATATAATAAATAATTCCACAGTCAGTGGGGAGTAACTAGCAGTTCTCCCAGAACAAAAGCAATCAAAGCATGATTCAGACATAGATTAATAAGAAAGGAAAGCATACAATCATGATAACAATAACATGCATCTAAAAACCATAAAGCTCATAAGTGATACAAGTGATCATCAACATCAAGTAAACAAGTTATAGTGAGTAAATCAACTCTAGAATACTTAAATAAAAATAAAACTAAAGTACAACAAGTTATTGAGTCAGAAACCGAAAGCCAGTGAATCGCAAATCACTTCCTAAGGTTTGTCAGATCGCAATCTCCAGGTCAGTCTATGGGCTTACATTCCCCACTGCCTGTGTCTAAGATTGGCCAAACTCCCGATGCAGGGTAGAACACGCAGAACTCCCTGACCTCTCGGACGACAACAATTAACCCAGGTGTATCCCTAGTTTGCAAACCAGGTGGTTGGCATGTTCTTCACAGGGGACAACATCTATCCCACCGGATGTTCTTATCTCAAAATAAAATCATACATATCACCAAAGTATCATTCATCACAAAAATATTCGTCAAAAGGGATGCCACCCGGCCTTATACCCATAATCCATCAAAAACAACTCTTCATAATTCCTCAAAAATAATAACTTACCAACTTACAACAAATGTCTCCAACAATAAACACCTTGAACATCTCAAAGCATCAACAATGATATTAATCTAGTTTTTACAGCACTAACAGTTCAATCAAAAATGCATCACCAATTAACTCCAAGGCTTATTAAATAAATGAATAGTACACAATTAATCATTTTTACATAAATCAAACATAAACATAATGATACCCAATAATACTTAAAGCAACCTACTAAACACCAACATCCAAGAATATAAAAGGTCACAATTTACTTCTGTTTAACAAGCTCTTAAATAATTTAAAAGAATACCCTTAAATACACAACAAAAACCCGATAATAATTATTAAACTAATAAGTACGATCAGTAAAATAACAAGAAAATTATCACACGACCCTAATGTCTCTACTGACATGGTAAAATTTTTATTTTTAATTTTCGGCTCTATAAATATTTTTAAACGTTAATTTACAGAATACCCAATAAAGCCAATATAATAATTAAAAATAAACATAAACGCCCTAAAATTACCAAAAATTTACATAACATGCATAAACTCACGGTAATACATAATATACAAAGAAATGAATTTTTTGACCTCCAGAAATAATTTTCACGATTTATATACTGACAGAAGCGAAAATGCAAAAATAGATAAATCAATTAAATAAACCTGTAAACAGTAGGAAAAAATTATTCCAAGGCATTAAATACATAGTACACATATAACATGATTCATAAAAAATAATTTCAGCAATTTTAACATTCGTTTAATAATTATCATGCAAATAAGTCAATAATTTCATTCTGCTATAGGTGTGTCAATTATTTTTATATATACAATATTCATACAGCATGCATCAAGTATATTCATGTCAAATTTAGTCAATAATTTCATTCAAAAAGTATTTTAAACAATTCCTAGCGTAATAATCTAATACCGAATAATACCCTAATCACTATTGTTCTAAGATAACTACTATTTACCTGGATCGTCAGAGGCGAGCTGGATATTACTGGAAAATTCTGTTATAGGTGTGTACCCTTCTCCTTCTTCAATCCCCAAGCATCACGTACAAGAAAGAGGCAAGCAGAACAAGTCACGAACAATTTTAAGTATATTTAGTGCAATTTCTTGCTCCAACGAAATATCTTTCCGATAGAAATCAAATTATCTAGGTTTTTCAGTTTTTATATAAACTCAAAACCATGTAGCACATGAGGAAAAAACAAAAGAGCAATGTTGAAACAAAAAATTGACCGAAATAATGTATTATCGTCAGTAGAAGAAGGACACTACAAAAATCAATTATGAAGCATTGAAGATGAAGATTCAAGGTCACCAAGGGACGTAGTTAACAATTTAAAGCCCAAAGCATAACAGCGATCAAACGAGAATCACCAAGGGAAAATTGAGTTTTTTGTATGTTAGATCTATTTTTATAATTTTTTAATTTCGGTTTTTAATTTTTCATTTTGTATAAATTCTGGTTCAATTTTTTTAGGTTCAATCCCTTGGTGTTTTTGATTCAGATCTGCTTCTTCTATTTCATTCTTGTATTTCATTATTGTATTTCATTCCTATATTCTTGGATACATCAATTTATGTTTTTTAACAAAAATTAATAATTTGCGTCGGATGTAAGACAAAGTCCGACGCAAAAAAACTTTTTTTTTTTTTTAAATGCTGAATTTGCGTCAAACATTGACCAACATGTGACGCAAATGGTGCTGATGATGCTGGGGTTCAAGGGTCATGTTCATCGGACTCCGTTTCGTGTCCTTATCCGCCGCAAATCATGTCTCCCAAATTTGCGTCAAGACCTGTGGCGTCAGACCCATGTGCGACGCAAATGGGGGTCTCGTCCGACGCAAATCAATGAATCTGTACTAGTGGGGGTTTAGGTTAAGAGGTGCAAACATCTGGAACTCGTCTCCTCTTACGTTCTACAGAACGGACTCTTACTAGATGCGTTATTTTCCATTTTAAATAATCATGGCTATTCAAAAGAAAGAAAATCACATAATTTGCACATATACACATCAACCATTTTATTTAAGAGAACCAATATATTTTGTACATGGTAGGTTTGAGCACTAAAGTTGCACTACATACCAATCATTGTGGGATTGGAATTTACTCATGGATCAAAATGGTCGCCATTCGATCTTATATCTCACTCTAAATGGCCAATTACATTGGGGATGAAAAGGAAAGAAAGGAAAATTGATTATGTATAATTCACCTTTGGAATTAGATAAATCTATTAGAAATGAGGTAATTACTCCAGTTAGTGATTGAAATGGGGTTAAAATAATCATTCTTATTAGTAATTAAAAATGAAAGTCAAGATAATCACCCTAATTAGTGATTAGAACGAGGGTCAAGATAATCACTTTAATTAGTGATTAAGAATGAAGGTTAAGATAATCACCCTAATTAGTGATTAAAAAGGATGGTCGAGATAATTACCTTAATTAGTGATTAAACAAGGTTTAAGATAATCACCCTAATTAGTGATTAAATAGGAAAGGTTAATGTAATCGCCGTAATTAGTGATTAACCAAGATAATCACCCTAATTAGTGATTAAAAAATGAAAGTAATCACCTCAATTAGAAATAATCACTTTATTTAGTGATTACATTTAGGATTTTTCAAGATGTCATAGAAAAAGAAATTTTCTTCCTAATTGAAGGCTTTTGGATGGATGACAAATAATCTTATTTGAAGATTATTAATTCATTTTTTAGAAGAATTAAAAAAAGATCAACTTGAAATGGAGTTTAGAGATGATATTTGGTTTAACGGAATTTGGCCATTTAAAGTGAGACACGTGAAACGGCCTAAAATCAATTAGGAGATCATAATTGTCTATCTAATTATGTCAAATTATATAATTAGTCCATTAAAAGATGGATCATCATACAATTTAACTTAGTTAGATTTGCAATTTTTCCTCTAAATTGAGATTGAGTCATTTAATTCATGTACTAGGATATAGTGGGACCAACATGCAATATTTACAATATTGGTTTCTTATTTTTTTCTAAAAGAATTGTGGAATTATTTATGAAAATTATGCATAAACTTCTCCATATTTTTCATTCATTGAGTAATGTAATAACTATTTACAAATAAACTATTATTACAACAAAATATACAAACTCTATGATTTATACAAGTCTTCAATCTTGAACTTCACCATGATGCTATTTGATCTTCATCCTCTTGCATGGGCTTTGGAATTCATGTTTATTTGAAAACTTGTGAAAATTATAGATTAATTAACTTTTTTATTGATTTTCATTTACATAATAAAAATGATTCATTGTAAGAGGAACTTAAAATTTAATGACTTTTAATTATCATTTTCGTATGAATGAAAATATTTTTTTCCTGAAAATTGAGTTAATCACTTTATTTCAACTTTTTAGATTACACTTTTGTTCTTTTACAGACTTCCAAAATTTATAACTTTCTGTACAAAGCGTGAATTACGCATGTGATATTCTTATAGATAGGTCGGTAAGTTATTTATGTTGTGCCAAAATTTAATATGGTTTTAGTGATAGCTCGAATTATGGTAAATTGTATACTAAAACCGGTCAAAACAAGATCTTTATCCAATTTGTTCTTTGAAACTCAACTTAACAAACTAAGTTTGATGTGAAATTTGGTAGGAGTATTCTATACACTTCGAAGGACTAGAATGAAAATTTTCACTTGAATTGGATTTTAAGACCTTTTTCCATTTATTTTCTTAACTGAAGAGAAAATCAATGTTCTGAAATTTGGTGATTTGCATGAACGCTTTGTAAAAATGAGATAAAATTGTACAAAATTCATATGAATACAATTGCTATATTTTTGCAAATTTATTGATGTCTACTTCAATGTTTCTTTTTAGTTTTGGCTAAATGAGTTTAGTTTGAACTTTATTGAAAGAACAAGGTCATATGGTACTAGACAAAATCAGTTTTTCACAATAATTTAGTATGAAATTTAATTAACTGGAAGAAACTCTTTTTTTAGAAATTTCAAAGCTCATTTTCTGAAAACATCTTGATCTTCATAGTAAAAATATTACATTCTACAAACTATTTATACAATACAGACGAAAAATGATATTAAATACAAATTGAAACTGATCATAATTACAGCATCACATTTTCTTTTTTATGGAGATGTTTAAGCACAATTCTACTTAAACTTTTTATGAAAAATGTTTTTGGTTTCAATCCCAAACAAATCACTTCATTCTCCATACTTCTTTCCACTAAAAACCTCATTCAAGAGAGAAAAAGAAAGCAAAAGTTAAAATTAGAATAGTAATTAGTAAGTAAGAAGTTCATCAAAGAAAACCATAAAAAAGGGGTTTTAGTTAGTAATTAAGTGAATCTAGAAACTCACTTAGAAATTAAGAAAAATAAAAAAAGTAGAAGCCTTTGCAAAAGAAGTGCATCATTGAGTTAGCAAAGTAAAATCAAGTGCTTGTTATTTTTATTATCTTCTTAATCACATACTAACGTTCTCTTTGTTTTCTCTTATCAATTTTTTTAAAATTTGGAAAGATTGGGTATGTGGAAGTCCTAATAGGTTCCTAAACTTAAATCACCCATCTAGAATGGTCAACTCTAATGGGGAGACTCTTAGAAAATATGTTTTTATGTGTTTTTTCTTAACTAAGTTAATTACTTTTCTAATTTTAACTTTTGCTTTCTTTTTCTCTCTTGAATAAGGTTTTTAGTGGAAAGAAGTATGGAGAATGAAGTGATTTGTTTGGGATTGAAATTGTGTTGAGTAGTATTGAAGTTGATGTGGGTGAGATTCAAGTTGTGTGTTAAAATGAAAATAAAGGGGGTATTTGTAGGAAAAATGAAGTGGAGAATTAGAGTTTGAAGGAGGTAGAAAATCTAATATTTCACCCAAAAAATCTTATTTTTACCATCCAACATCATCCAAATTACATCATCAAATCTTCCTACATTATCAAATTTATTGGACATCTAAAGATTCTTATTCTTTTTAGATTTGATTTTAATTTTTGCACTAATGAAGCAAAATCAGATTTTCAGTCAATATTCTCTTCCTAAATACATCCTAAAAACGTGAAAGTGCATCGAAAAACGTGAAAATGAAGCTGACTAGGCAACTACGCTAGACGCAGTCATGGTGCGCTGGGCGCACGACATGCATTCGGCGCACCGCCTGGATTTGTCGAAGAAAATCAGCTCTTTTGGCTCTTACACCTTATATTAGATTCCAATTCTTATTCCTTTTCATGATTCTTATTCCTTAACCAATAGATAAGAGGATGTGATTGGTGCTTAAAGAATATATTATTATTATTATTCTTTATCCAATGGACAAATTAAAGTGACTAGTGAGTAATGACTTGATCACCAAGAAAACTGATCCCCACCAGTTTTGAGAGACGAATAAAATTTTGGCGCCTAATCGCGACTTTTTTTTTCGTTTTTCGAAAAACTAACTTAAACAATTAATGAAAACTTGTCAAATTACTAATGACGAGCACGATTATACAACAAATTATTTTATTAAAACCGGTGGTTGTAGTTATTGACTACGACTTACGGAAAAATTACGTTTTTAAACCACAATCGTATAATTAAAGCGCAAACGGAAAACCATATGATGGAATGAAACTCGCGCTCCAAATCGGAACGTGCCTTTGGCGAGGAGCGCACTCCACGATACATGAAGGCTTCGTTAAATTTATTTCTTTTCAAAAATCTATATTTTAAAAATATTTAAAAGGGGTTCAAAATTTGGTGTCTACACCCCCGTTTGTACGCTAAATCATGCAACCTTCTATGAGAGTGTCTATCATTCTGACTTAGTACTTAGAAGATATATGTTTAATAGAACATGTAAATAGAGAACGAAAACTCAATATTTATTGCAAATTTGTACAATAAACCATCAATAAACTGCATATTTGGAAGAAACCATAGAAACCAAACTTTAAACTCCATTTATTTTATTATCTAAGAGGTTGATAAATAACCCACAATCATTACAACTCTCATGGCTTTTTTTAAATCTATACACTATGTATTTCGCACTATTTACATACTCCACTTTTACCATTATTGGTAACTTATGCATAATGAAAAATATAATCATATGAGATCTTATTTAGTTCCATCACAATATGTATTCATATGTAATGGAAAAAAATATTTCACGTCAAATATATATACCCCCTCCGTTTTGTTTGCTCTTACTATTTGAAATTGGGGGGAACACCACAGGGAATCTTATATGGGAGTGAATCTCGGTATATATATAATATTTGCCTATGCTTTTTGCTTTTCAATAGAGAGAGAGAAGGATATATATATATATATATATATATATATATATATATATATATATATATATATATATATATATATATATATATATACACACACACTATTGTATATTGGATAGTTGGGAAAACAAAGAACTTATATGGGCCCAATTTTAGAACAAAAAGTAGAAATAGTGTAGTAAATAACAACTCTAATGAGGACATCATAGGAAAAACAAAACACTAAAAATAAAAATATTGAAGTTGGAAAAACGTTTTGAAACGGCCTAAAACGGGAAACGACAAGAGCAAACAGAAACACGGAGGTTATGTATTAATGTATATACGTTAAAATATATTTTTTCATAATATCAACTTTTAATAATTTTTACTTATTGATAATTAAAGATATCAAATATCAAAGTTATACATTGATAAATGTGAAAGTCAACCGATGTAGTTAAACAAAGATAAAGATATAGTATTACAAAGTTTTTACAAATGGACTACAATTTAGATCATGTTAAACTTGATTCCTTGACTTCACCATGATGCTTCTTGGTATTCATGTCCTTCATAGACTTTACTATTTCAATTATAACATTAATTGAAACTTCTAATGTTTATATGTTCGAAGAAAAGTAATTTATATTTTTTAAATAAAATGGATAATTCTTATATTGAAGAAATTAAAATTGTAAAACTTTGATGATTTCACTTAATTTTTTCTAAATCAGCGCGTCTTGCGTGTGGCCACGCGCGCGCGTCTGTCAACCAGCCAGCTCATTTTCAAAAGGTCATATCTCACTATTTTCTCATCGGAATCGAGCTATTGACCATGCGTTGGAAATATATCGAACCAAAGTTTCATCTCCAGCTTGAATTTTCCAAAGATATTGAATGTGCTGTGAGATATGATTTTTTGAAGTTGGCCCTTGTGCACAAACGTTTATGAACAAATGGAGTTACTCTTATGAGTAAGAGTTACTTGTATGAATATATGGTTACTCTTAACAACAAAAGGTTATTACTCTTATAAAAAAAATGTGCTTACTTTTATAACAAAATTAAAGGAATACTAATAAGTTTACTTTATTGAACGAATGAGGTTACTTGTATGAAGAAAAAGGGCTACTTTTGTGAATACTGCAGTTACTCGTATGATTAAATGAGGTTACTATTGTGAATGGATGAGGTTATTCGTATGAATGAATGAGGTTAATTTGTGAACAATTGGGGTTACTCGTATGATTATATAGGGTCGTCGTATGATTAAGTGAGGTTACTCGTATGATTAAGTGGGGTTACTTTTGTGAGCAGTTGGGGTTACTCGTATGATTAAATAACGTCATCATATGATTAAATGAGGTTACTCTCATGAACGAATGAGATTATTCGTATGAATAAATGAGGTTACTCATATGAATAAATAGGGTTACTTTTGTGAACAATTGGAGTTAGTCATATGATTAAGTAGAGTCATCGTATGATTAAATGAGGTTACTCTTCTTAACAAATGAGGTTACTCGTATGATTGTATAGGGTCGTCGTATGATTAATTGAGGTTACTTGTATGAATAAATGGGGTTACTTTTGTTAACAATTGGGGTTACTCGTATAATTATATAGGGTCATCGTATAATTAGTTAAGGTTACTCTTATGAACGGATGAGGTTAATCATATGAATAAATGAGGTTACTTTTGTGAACAATTGGAGTTATTCGTATTAATAAATGGGGGTTACTTGTGTAAACAATTGAGGTTACCGGTATGTTTAAATGAGGTTACTGGTGTGAATAAATGAGGTTACTCATAAGTTTAAACTAGGTTACTCATATGATTAAAATAGGTTACTCATTGGATTAAACAAGGTTACTCCAAAAACTAAGCGATGTTGCTGCAAAAAATTAATGGGGTTACTCATATAATATTTTAGGGTTACGCATACAATAGAAGGGGTTACTCTTATAAACAAAATGGGGTTACTCATATGATTAAATGGGGTTACTGGTATGATTATACGAAGTTACTCTAAAAAAATAATTGAGGTTACTCATATAATATTTTTAAGGTTACGCATATTAATAAAAGGGGTTACTCTTATAAACAAATGAGGTTACTTATGAAAACGCGATTAGGAGTATTTATCAATCGTTGTGTTCTCCACTCTTCTCCATTAGTAATTAATTGATCAAAATGTAATTCAAATCAACTACATACAAAACCAAATGAAATTCAAATTTTAAAAAAATTAAATCAAAATACAAAACAACTTCAACACCTTGCTATTTGAAGTTAAAAAACAACTTCGAAATACAACATGAAATTTGAAACAAGTGTGTTTTTCATTATTTTGTAGTTTACAACTTTACACCCCACCAAAACAATCTCTTACAAGTATTTTCTTCAGTGCTTGGAGCTTTTCTTCTCAACAGTTGAACTGTGCAACAAAAAATGGCGACAAACTCCAAGGTTACTTCTAAATTAATCACCTTCAACTTCTTTCTCCCTTTTTTTTCTTTGTCTCACTCAGGTTCCTTTTTTCATCTTTTGAATCTACGTCTGAAATGTTTCATTTGTTTCAAGCAACAGATGAGAGCAATAGGGTTGACGGCTAAAGGGAGGAGTAGGAGAGAGAAAGAGCACTAGGGTTAGGGATTTGATTGAGGAAGAAAGGAGGGAGTAGGAATTTCCTCAGTAATTTCTGTCAGGGCTTTATATATGGGTCGGCCACACCTATATTTATAGATGTGGCCGGCCACAGATAAGAATTTGTGTTTCTAAATTGGTTTTAGATGCATGGGAAAGGGTGCGATATTATCCCCCTTATTTGCGATATAAATTAAATGAGTTTTTTTGATGGAGTACTATCTGTGTTCTTTAAAAATCCTCCCATTCACTATATATTCTAATGGTCAAAGTTTAAAATTTTAACCGTATGTGGTAATTACTATATGTGAAAAATATTATGATGGGATATTTTATTGGATGCTTGAAAATGTATATTTTTATAATTTTAATTTTTCATAATTTCTATTGTAATACTTCGTATTTTTAGGAAATCAATATTTATATTTTTAGAAAGGTTTTAGTTATTAAAAAGACTATTATTTATTAAAGATACTTGTTATTTATTTAAAAAGCTTTTAAAATAGGTTTTTTTAGAAAGATTTTAGGTATTTAAAATAAAGTTTAGCCCAAATGACTATTGGGTCTCAGTTCACTTAACTTTTAAAATCAAGTGTTTTGTTTAAAACAAAAATAAAACGCTTTAAAGATTTTTACAAAGTTTTACCAAAAAAAAATCTTGGCAGCTAAGAACTCACGCACAGCAGTGATGAGTTAAGTTTTAATCAACTTTTTTATCTTCTTATTTTATTTATCTTCTTTATTCCTTTAACCTTTTAGAATTATGTTTTGTGGGATAATTCATATCTTTCCAAATATTAGTTGGATGATCTTAAATATTAGCTAGCTCTTAGCTAGATTGGTTTATCTTTTTCCTTAAATCCATCTTTTAGTTTCATAGTCCGGATCCTCTAGAGTTTTCATTAATCAAGGGCTCGTGATTAATGGGAAAGGAAAAGATATGGGCAGGATATTCGGGGAAAAAATAGGGGGGATTTTTGGGAAAGAACATACAAGCCTTTGATTTCTTAATCAACGACTGATATTTAACGAACTCTACCGTGTAGAGTTATTTTGAAACTCTAGAAGATCTCAACACATATTTTTCACACCAAATTTGAGAAATACATCTCTTTTCTCAAGTTTAAACTCTCTCTCTTTTAGCCTACCGTTTCTCTTTATCCATTAGTAGTCTTTTAATTCCAAGGTGTGTGTATATGTAGATCTTTAATAATTGTTTTGCAAGCGTAGTATCATGTTTTCGGCAAAATATTTTGGATTGAAGTGCATGTTTTTATGAGTTTTATTATGAACTTCATGTGTTTTGTATGAACATGTTTGAATGTTTACGAATTTTATTTCTGAACTTTGAATCATGTCTTTAGTTTAATCAATCAATATATATATAATGGAGGAACTTTTCGGGAGCATAGGGAGCTCCTCAAGTTTTCGAGCTCATAGAGCGCGCCACGTAGGATTGTCACGTCATCAATTTTATTTTTATTTTTTACAAAAATAGAGTTCTAGATGATTTAAATACATATAAGGAGATTTGGATAAGCGAAAATTAGAGTTTGGATTTGAATCAACAACCTAAATTATTATATCATGAAAAGCGCCATGTAGGATTGCCATGTCATCAATTTTTATTTTTTATTTTTTATTTTTTTCTAAAAATAGAGTTCTACATAGATTTAAATACATATAAGGAGTCTTGGATAAGCAGAAATTAGAGTTTCGTTTTGAATGAACAACCTAATCTATTATATTATGTAAATTGTGTAACTTTTGCTACCTAATTCAGACTATTATAATTTTTGTACATTAGATAGTGCTCAAAATATGCTTTGATATAAGATCCATTTACAATAATATAGTTCTACAATTTATGAAATAGAGAGCGCCACTTAAGATTGCCATGTCATTAGTTTTTATTTTAAATATTTGAATTAAATAGAATTCTACATATATTTAAATACATAAAAGAGTTTTGGATAGGGGGGAATTAGAGTTTCGTTTTGAATAAACAACCTAAATTATTATATTATGTAAATTGAATTTAACTTTTGCTACTTAATTCAAAACATTATAATTTTCTTACCATTGGAGAGTGCTTGAAATATGCTTCAAAATACGATCTATTTACAATATAGTTTCACAACTCATGAAAATATATTAAATTAGATGCATTGTAAGACATTATTTAGTCTTTTTTTAGATAAATATAATAATGGCTATAAGTATTAAGTATAGTGTATTATATGTGATTATAACATTTGATTATAGGTCCAATTTACAGGATCAAACATATTATCTTTCAAAACTTCAACCTTACTCAACTAAACTAAAACAATATAGTATTGCAACAAAATTTATTAACTAAAATCTATAGCGATAAAGTTACATATTAGAGTTTTGGATTATGTAAAAATTAGAGTTTGATTTAAATAAAACATCCTTAGAATAATATAAAGAGCTCCACCTAAGCATGCCATGTCATTCTTATCAATTTTTAAGAAAATATTCTTTCTGTCCTGCATCAATTAAATTATTACCCTCTACTTTCTTAAAGTATCATTCGGGTATTATTCATGTTAAAACTGTATTAGCTATTGTTAGTCATACTTGTTATTGGGATACCATTTAATAATAGACTTAGCTACAATATTCAATTGAATATTAAAAATTATAAAATTTATATATCACAATAACAAATCTAGAATTTACAGTATAATGACAAATACTTTCTCCGTTTTTTTTCTACTTCAACAATTGGTTTGGACATGGTTTTTAAGGAAATAAAAAATGGGTAGTTTAGCATAGAGGTACTCTTTAGTTAACTAGAGTAGGGGACAAATAAATCCTTATTAAAGTAAACGCAACTTTATAAGGCAATTCGGGTAATTAATGATGGTTTTATTAACATAAAGTAAAAGTAATATTGTCAACTGTAGTTTCTCAAAACTGGAATGGTTCCAAAAGATGAAACTACCTAAAGTGGTAATTGTTGTAATAGAAAAAGAATGGAGGAAGTATGTAAATACAATGATATTGAAAAATCTCATTTTACAACACCACAAAATCAACAATAATTTTAACAAAAAATTTGCAATAAAATAAAATAAACAACAACCCGTGCAACGCACCGGCTTCAAACCTAGTATATATATATATAAAGGAGGAACTTTTCGGGAGCATAAGGAGCTTCTCAAGATTTCAAGGCCATAGAGCGCGCCACATAGGATTGCCACGTCATCAAATTTTATTTTTATCTTTTACAAAAATAGAGTTCTACATAGATTTAAATACATATAAAGAGTTTTGGATAGCGAAAATTAGAGTTTGATTCTGAATGAACAACTTAAATTATTATATTATGTAAATTGTGTATAACTTTTGCTATGTAATTCGGAATATTATATTTTTTGTACCATTGGATAGTGCTCGAAATATGCTTTGAAATAAGATCCATTTACAATATAGTTCTACAACTTATGAAATATTGAGTGCCACGTAGGATTGCTATAATACTTCATAATTATTGACTTTTTTTTACTATTCACATACTATGCTTTGACCATATTGTTTTACTTATATATAAGAGCAATATTCCTGTATAAATTTTTTTGGATTTGTCTATATGTATATTTTCAAATTTTTAACTTTTCTACTATTCGCATACTATACTTTGACCATATTGTTTTACTTATATATAAGAAAAATGTTCCTGTATAATTTTTTTTTGATTTGTCTATATGTATAATTTCAAATTTTTAACTTTATATAATTCTTACTAATAGATAACTAAAAATATGAACAGCTAAAGTTGTGTATTGACAATTAATACAAATTATAAGCTACTCCGTCTAACTAGGTAATTGAGAGCTAGAATGGCAAGTAGTAATTGTTCTAGTATTAAGGTTTGTGTCTCACAACCTTAAGGTTGTGGGATCAAATCTCTCTAGAAGTACTTTTTTTGGGGGGGGATTCTCTTACTCTTTCCCCCAACTCCTAAGGAGTCTGGCCTGTATAGCTGGGTAGGCTTAATTTAACCTGCGAGGGGTTTCGGCCTAGTAGGGTACTTCTCCTTACCAATTTATATATAAAAATTAAATTAAGGACTAGACAACTCACATGAAAATTGCAAAATATCGAAATAACCCTTATAGAAGGCTCAACTTCTATTATAAAAAAAATTGTAGATAAAAACACTCCACTTTTTATTTATAATATAAGAGAAAGCACATAGATTATGTAATAAAACACTTAAGTTATTCGTGATATCTGATTCTTGGCATTGCGTTGTTGTTGTAGAAACATCAATCGCTAGCTCTATCTAGTCGCCACTCCAACCTCTGTCCACTACTAAAACCACTATCTTATCAATCACTCATCATTGTTTCGTTAAAAACGTTTTGATCTTATTCAACTTCAACTTGAGTACTCGCTATCTAAAACGCTAGTGACAAACAAGGCCATAGCATATACTCCGGTTATATTATTTACACATATTAGTGAAAATTAATTTCATTATGGCCAATATTCCTTATCTTTTTGTTTTAGGATCAAATCCCTCTGGAAGCGCTTTTAGGGGGAGGGGATCGGATTCTCTTATCCCCTCCCCCCCCAAAAAAAACTCCTAAGGAGCGTGGTATGTATAGCTCGGTCGACTTAATTTAACCTACGAGAGGTTTCGGCCAAATAGGGCACTTCTCCTTACCAATTTATATATAAGAAAATTAAATTAACTGCTTAACTGCTGACATGCAAAGTATCGATATAGCCCTTATAGAAGGCTCAACTTATATTATAAAAAAAATTGTAGATAAAAACGCTCCACTTTGATTTCAATAACATAAGAGAGAGCATATAGATTTTGTAATAGAACACTTAATTATTCGCAATATCCGATTCTTGGCATTGCATGGTTGCTGGCGAAACATCAAGCGCTAGCTCTATCTAGTCGCTACCCCAACCTCTATCCGCTACTGAAACCACTAATATAACAATCACCCATTCTTTTATTAAAATACTTTTTGACCTTGTCCAACCTCAACTTGAATACTCGCTATCTAAAACTTTAGTGACAAACAAGGCCATAACATATGCTCCGGTTATATTATTTACACATATTATTGAAAATTAATTTCATTGTGGCCAATAATCCTCATTTTTTTCTCCATCTCCTCACTCCTTATGCCTTAAACTTGGTCTTTATAGATCGAATGTAATAACACATACGGAAAGATTTAGCAAATTATTAGTGGTAGATTCGTCACGAGTGAGGTCATCATGTGAACATGTGAATAGATATAATATAACTACATGTTTTTGTTTTAGGATGTTTTTTGGTTTTGTTTTTATTTACCAGAAAATGGGGAGACCACAAATTAACGATTACAAGACTTATGCGAGAGACAATTTGCATTTATGCAAGCAGACAAATGCCGTCTAAATTGTGGAAAATTTGTCCACTTCATTATAATATTCTTTGAGTTTATTATGGAAAACATTCAGCTAATAATAACAATACCAAATTTCTGGTGCAACAGTCACAAAATTGTGGGAGAGCAACTTCATCATCGTGTTTTCTACTTGCGAATTTGAATTTGTTGTTCTATAATATATTCGTCTTGGCAATATCATTTTGGTCGAAGAAAGGGATATCTTGACCGCCAAGCATCTTACAGTTGACTTAGGAAATGGTACTCTATATACCGACGTGGCTGTCTTGTTTGCCAAGTATTACTCAATACTGACTTGTCCGAACTTCTGCTCCTTTATCGCACATTTATATGGACCGGGTCCATACCTAAATTTAATGTGGATGCATATACTTCCTCCGGTTTTTTTTATTGCAATACTTTCCTGAAAGGGAAAAAATTAAGTAGTTGCAACACTTTCTAATTTTGCTTTTCCTTTCTCTCTCCAATCACATGGGGCTCTCTTTTTTTTCCTCTCTACCTCTCTCCTACCCAAATTTTACATTGGAGTTGATGGAAAAAAAAGTGTTGCAACTAAAAAAACGGAGGAAGTAGTAGTTTTTCAGAAAAGGATTGATACAAAAAGATTAAGGAAAAATGTCCTACTAAATCAAAATTTTGCACATGTTAGTTCTATCCACTTTATCAGGGTTTAAGTTGGAGTGAGGATTTCCATTTTCCACCCCCAAAGTTCCCTTGGTAGACTTGGATATATTTGTGTGATACGAACCTTACCACTAGAATAAACTTTGCTTAGTAATATTGTGGATCCATACATATGTTATCTTTTTATGTTCAAAAGTGGCTGATTAAAGTCCCTTTCATGTGTTAAAGCCAACATTTTTCAAAGAAACATCTAAACTTATAATAATTGACTTTAAGGACAAAAACAACTTTTGCAAAAATTCATAGTATTTATAGTACTTTTTATTCACCATATATCCTCGCACTTTTTAAAATTCATCATACACCCGTCAATTTCTTTGAAATTCACCATATGTCCTTAATGACTAATGGCCATCAACTTATTTAGTCATGAACCTCTAATTCCGTTACCAAACCCTAATTAACCCCTATATGAGTCATTAACCTTAATTGACCACCATTAAAACACCACAAATGGCCCCTTTTATCACTCTTCATCCATAACTCTCTTCCTTCTTCTTTGGCCTTAATTAGGTGTTGTTTCAATGCTAATCTGTTAGGGTAAATGAGTGAAAGAAAGATCAATTAAGATTTTGTAATGGATCAGGGGTTAATGATCAAAAAAGTTGATAGTAGTTAATCGTTAAGGGCACATGGTGAATTATCAAGAAATTGAGGGGTATATGGTGAATTTTAAGGAAAATTGGATAGGAATAATCCCACATTTGTCCGATCTGCCAAAAATAATCACACCTTTGGATTATTCTGGAATAATCCTACCTTTGCTTACTAAATCGTTTTTTTGGTCCCAAGAACATAATGACCGGTAACAACAAGTTACCGGCCCTTCCTTCCCCGTTGCCCCACCCCACCCCCCAACTCACCCCCCACCCCCACCCCCAACCCACCCCCACCACCACCCCCAAAGAACCCTCACACCCACCCCAGGTTCCTCGCTAACTACCCTACCCCCACCACTACCATAGTTCCCTGCTTGCCCCACCTTCTCCCCTTCCCCGTCGCAGCCCCCCCCCCTTCCCCTCCCCTCCCATCCCCTTGTCGCAGCCCCCCCCACCCCTCCCCCTCTCCTCCCCCTGTCGTAGCCCCCACCCCTTCCCCTCCCCCCCCATCGCAGCCCCCCACCTCCTCCCCTCCCCCGCCGTAGCCCCCCGCCCCTCCCCACTACCAGCCCGGACCACCATCTCCACCATTCGAACCACCATCTCCACGCTCGTAAATCGAGCCAACCCACGCCCAGAATTTCGGCTGATGTTCGAACTCAACAAGCCAGATTCAAGAGGAAGAGAGAGAAGCGACGAGAGACAGGAGGAAGAGAGAGAAGCGGCGACGGGGAGAGAGATGGGGTGGGGGCCTGGTGGCTGGTGCGGGGTCCGGTGGCTGAGGCTGCCCCAATTCAGTCGGGCAAAGGAAGGAAGGAAGAAGAAAGAAGGAAGAGGAAAGGGAGTTACCGGTTTTCCAAGTTACAGGTTCTTGGGACCAAAAAATTGATTTAGTAAGCAAAGGCAGGATTATTCCAGAATAATCCAAAGGTGGGATTACTTTTTGCAGATCGGGCAAAAGTGGGATTATTCCTGTCCAATTTTTCGAATTTTAAAATATCGAGGGTATATGGTGAATAAATAAAATTGTCGAGGGTATACGGTAAAAAATCCGTTAATTTATTATGTACAAGGTCCATATGAATTTTGTATTCATTTATCAGTTCCTCTTCAAAGATAAGGAGATTTTGTATACTATAGTTGGCCCTCAGGCAATCTGCGCAATGTATAGTACTTTTTTACTTAGCTAAGTTTGCTTTATAATTAATTTAGTTATTGCTCCCTCAATGCATTTTAGACTTCTTGTCTCTAGCAAAATTAAACTTCATAAATTTGGACCATAAATTCTCACCAATATGAAGAAAAAAATGTATAGCAATTATTGGATTTAGAACAATATGCACATGCAAAATATGAACTTTAGTAATTATTGGATTTTATAACAATATGCACATTCAATATATGAACTTTATATAAATTTTTTAATATTACTTAATTAATAATAGGAAGAAATGATAGATATAATCTCACATTTGTACAGTCTTCTCAAAGTGGTCCGGGATGAAATGAAAATTAGATTCATGCAAGAGGAGAAATATTTCCCATTCCTTAGCCGGAAAGATGTGTGGCCATGAAAGGGGATTAGGTGGAACAAAATTGACAGGGTGGTAATGTCTCTTTTAATAATTTGAGACTAAATTCACCTTTGTACATTTTGTAGGATTATATAAGTACTCTAAGCGGAATTTCATGAATCAAATTCATAAGCACTTAAAACAGGATCTCATGCATATACATTCAAGGATCACATAATAGTTAGGAATTTACCTTTGAAGCGTGAATTCCACAAAGCTTGAAATACCCGGATTAAGAACCTCAATTGCGATTCCTCTACTTGGTCCACCAACCCGGATCAACACTCCACCAATGCTAGTTGGAAGGAAGAAATTCTTCTTCTACTTTAATGGAGTTTTTGTGACTTTTGGAAAGATTATGAGAGAGAGAGAATAATGAAAGATCACTTATATTTCCTTATTGCCTAACTAAGTATATATAGATATAATTAGGTTATGAGGAGAATCAATTCTCCTCTCTCTCACTTCCTCTTGGCCGGCCACCCTAGAGCCTTTTATGGGCTCTAGGTTTCTTTTGTTGATCCAAGTATTTTGTGTGACCTAATAGGATCCATTATATTGGGCTTTGGGTTTATTATTTCCTAACCCAAAGTTCTATAGCATTCTCTAGCAAGACGTATAGACGACCCAATAGAACGAATTTATTATCTCTATAATACGATCCATAATATAATTAGTAATTGCATTTAAGTCGAGGACATAAATCCTTCAATCTCCCACTTGTCCGAGACGAGTGTGCAATGTTTAATTTCCTCAAGTCTCTTAATGTCTTAATTTGATAGTATGATCATATTTACATATCATCCATACTAGTTTTCAAATTAATCCTTGAAATCCGAGTTCGAATTGACAAACAAATGATCATCTAATGATCCATTTGAGCACGGCCATGCATTTTTCAATTTTTCGCTCTTCAAGGGGCCAAGACACCTATCCTATCTCATATAGGAGGACTTTTCCAATCTTATGGTAATCAATACTCCCACTCAATTTATGGCACAACCTGAATGCTGCCTTTATAGCCCCCTTTTACGGCATGACGTTTGACAGTATCAAAGTTATACCAATCATTGGGCTAAGTAATGTTCCACTCATGTCTAAGGAATCTACTAATATAATTTCGAAGTTACAAAACTTCTAAGCAGGTCTAGTTCGACTATGTATCAACTATACATATCCATATGATTGATTAAACATCTCTATGTTTCTATAGCCCATGAAACGGTGCTATCAATCAATCTTTTATGCTAATCCCTTTAACAAGTCATTCATGTCCAGTTTTAATGACTTAGATTAGGAACTTATAATATTCTACGAATTCTGTTCACTTATGGTGTTTCATTTATCAAATCACATATTCGACAAAACCATAGAATTCAAGATATATTTTGGACATTTTATTTAATACTAAACCAATAATTAAATAATGTAAAATTTATTCTTATAAACATAAATAGCAAAACCATGTCTTTACATTGTAACAAGTTTCTCTAAACCTAGTACAATCTAAAGCCACTCTAACATTTGCTTCAAACCTATAGCCCTAGCGTGACACTCATGCTTAGGTTGAGGTAGTGGTTTAGTGAGCGGATCAGCCACATTCTCATCCGTGTGAACTTTGCAGATCCTGACATCCTTCCTGTCAACAATCTCTCTAATGAGGTGATACTTCCTCATTACATGTTTGGATTTGTTATGTGATCTCGGTTCTTTTGCTTGCGCAATAGCACCATTGTTATCACAGAACAACTCAATCCCTTCCTGAGCACTAGGTACGATATCCAGCTCTGTCAAGAATTTCTTGATCCAAACGGCTTCTTTAGCCGCTTCAACCTCGCTAAATATTCCGATTCTGTCGTAGAGTCCGCTACGAGTGCTTTGCTTTGAGCTCTTCCAGCTCACTTGCTCCTCCATTTAAACAAAAGACATACCCCGACCGAGAGCGGTAATCATCTCTCGTCGGTTTGGAAGCTTGCATCCGTGTAACCTTCAACAACCAACTCACTTTGTCCCCCATAAACTAAGAACATGCCTTTAGTTCTTCTCAAGTACTTGAGGATGCTCTTAGGCTGCAATCCAAGTGTGCTTCTCCTGGATTTGCTTGGAACTCTGCTACACATGCTCAAGGCATATGCAACATCCGGGTCGAGTACTTATCATGGCATACATGATAGATCCTATAGCCGAAGCATAAGGAATGCTACTCATTCGCTTCAACACATCGGGTTCGGTCGGGCACGACTCTTGCTAAGCGATATGCCATGTGACATGGGAACGAAACCTCTCTTCGAGTTTTCCATGTTGAACCTTGTAAGAACCTTATCAATATAAGTTTCTTGACTTAGTCCAATCATCCTTCGAGACCTATCTCTATGGATTTTGATTCCCAATATGTACTCGGCTTCTCCCCGGGTCCTTCATAGAGAAACAACTTTTTAACCATTCCTTGACCGACTCAAGCATTGGTATGTCATTTCCCATGAGTAGTATGTCATCTACATACAATACCAAGAAGACTAAGTGCTCCCACTAAACTTCTTGTAGACACAAGATTCTTCTTCGCTTTTGATGAAATCAAATTTCTTGATTGCTTCATCAAATCGAAGATTCCAGCTCCGAGATGCTCGCTTCAATCCATAAATGGATCTCTGAAGTTTGCAAACCCTTTTAGGATTTTCTCGGATCCTCAAAACCCTCGAGGTTGTGTCATGTACACATCCTCATTCAAGAACCCATTCAAGAATGCAGTTTTGACATCCATCTGCCAAATTTCATAATCATAAAATGCAGCAATCGCTAAAAGTATCCGAATTGATTTAAGCATTGCTACTGGAGAAAAGGTCTCATCATAGTCTATACCATGAATTTGTCTGAATCCTTTTGCAACCAGTCTTGCTTTATATACATAGACATTCCCATCTTTGTCTGTTTTCAATTTGAACACCCACTTGCATCCAATAGGGTTAACCCCACTAGGCAAATCGACCAGGGTCCAAACTTTATTCTCAGACATGGAGTCTAACTCGGATTTCATGGCTTCAAGCCATTTCTCAGAGTCTGGGCTCGTCAAAGCTTGTTTGTAGGTAGTAGGCTCTGAATTCTCTAAAATCATAATTTCAGAGTTTTCAGTTAACAGGAAATCAACCAACCTTTTGTTTGGAATCCTTTCTCTACTAGATCTACGCGGGGCCTGAGCATTAAGAAAAGAGTTCTCTTCAACTCCTTGAAGATCTTCACTTGATTCAATTGGGACGGTAGGAGGTACATGCGTTGAATACATTATCTCTCGAACTAGACTTTCGTCTTGTCGTGCCGTTTCGACATAGTGTGAACCACGTCTATTTGTTGCTCATCTCGAATTTCTTCGAGAATTATTTTACTCCCACTTGTCTTTCTAGAAACAAATTCCTTTTCAAGAAAGACACCATCACGAGCAACAAACACTTTGTTCTCTTGACGGTTATAGAAGTAATAACCCCTTGTCTCTTTTGGGTATCCCACAAAGAGACATTTATCTGACTTGGGTGCAAGCTTGTCTGATAGTAACCGCTTTACATAGACCTCACATCCCCAGATTTTAAGAAAAGACAAGTTTGGAGTTTTTCCATTCCATAACTCATATGGAGTCTTTTCTACAGCCTTTGACGGGCTCCTATTTAGTGTGTGTGCAGCAGTTTCGAGAGCGTATCCCCAAAAAGAAATCGGAAGATCAGCAAGACTCATCATCGATCGAACCATATCTAGCAAGGTTCGGTTCCTCCTTTCGCAATACACCATTCAACCGTGGTGTTCCTCGGTGGAGTTAATTGTGAAAGAATTCCACAACCCTTTAGATGATCATCAAATTCTTGGCTCAAATATTCACCACCACGATCGGATCGTAATGCTTTTATTGTCTTACCAAGTTGATTCTGTACTTCATTTTGGAACTCTTTGAATCTATCAAAAGATTCCGACTTATGTTTCATTAAGTATATATATCCATATCTACTCAAATCATCAGTGAATGTAATGAAGTAGTTAAACCCTCCCCTTGCCTTTGTGCTCATAGGACCACACACATCGGTATGTATGAGTCCTAAAAGGTCGCTGGCCCTTTCACCTTTTCCCGTAAATGGTGATTTTGTCATTTTTCCCATTAAGCATGATTCACATACATCAAATGATTCAAAATCAAATGATGGAATTATACTATCCTTTTGTAACTTGTGAATACGCTTTTGGTTTATATGACCCATTCGACAATGCCAAATGTAGGTTAGGTTGGAATCATTTGATTTTTGTTTCTTGCTATCTATGTTATAGATTTGTAACGACTTATCAAGCACATATAAGCCATTTATCAATTTAGCATTGGCATAGAACATATTATTGTAAGAAATGGAACAACACTTGTTCTTTATTTCAAAACAAAACCCTTCAGAATCCAAAACTGAAACAGAAATTATGTTCTTAGTTATTGAAGGAACGAAATAACAATTATTTAGTTCTAAAATAAGCCCAGATGGCAAGTGTAGACTATAGTTTCCTATGGCAATTGCAGCAACTCGTGCTCCATTTCCAACGCGTAGCTCTACCTCGCCTTTTGCCAGCTTCCTACTTCTTTTTAGTCCCTGCACATCATTAACTATGTGAGAACCACAGCCGGTATCAAATACCCATAAAGAAGTAGAAGTCAAATTGATTTCTATAACATATATACCTGAAGAGGAAGCCCCAGACTTCTTTTCCTCCAAGTATACCGGGCAGTTCCTCTTCCAGTGTCCTATCTTGTGACAATGGAAGCACTTGCTTTCCGCAGCGACCTTTGGCTTGGCGGTTGGCTTAGGTTTTTCAGCAACAGTGGCAACTTGCTTGCCCTTGTCCTTCTTTCCTGCCCATTTCTTCTTGAAACCCTTTCCCTTTTGAACCATCAAAACCTCTTTCTTTGGTTCAACCTTAGGGATGTTCCTTTCAGCATTGACCAACAACCCATGCAACTCTTGCAAAGTCTTTTCAGACTCATTCATATTGTAGGTCATTCGGGCCGATTGAAACTGTCGGGTAATGAGTGGAGAATAATGTCGTAGCCAACTCAACCCTATAAGGGAATCCAAGTCGTTCCATGTTTTCGAAAAGACCCATCATCGCGAAAACATGGGGGCCAACAGCTTGACCCGGCTTCATGTGACATTCAAGTATCTCCCTATTAGTCTCATATCGCTCAACTCGGGCTTGTGTTTGAAACATAGCCCGCAGCTCTTGCATGATGGTATAAGCATCCTTGGTTTCGAACCTCCTTTGGAGGTCCGGCTCCATGGCTGCTATCATCAAGCAAGTGATCGGTATAGACCTATCATTTGCCTGCTTAGCACGACATTTGTCTGCTTCAGTTGACTCATCAGTAATCACAGGAAGTGGGGTTTCTATGACATCCTCTCGACCCTCAGACCTCAAAATTTTAAACAAGTCTTAAGGTCCTTTCCCAATTAAGGAAATTTTCACCATTCAGTCTGTCCTTTTCCAGAAAAGGACGAATGTTGAAACCGGAGTTGTTGTTGTTGTTGTTATTAGACATAGTATCTACAGACAGAAAAATAAAGCAAAGTTCAATTTATGTTTATAAAGTAACCTAAAACATGCAAAGGTTTCTAGGTTGATCACCTATTCAATTTTAATGTCCCATTTGAATAAGTGTTTTACAAGATCCTATCAACATGCAACACTAAGCAGACGGAGGCCTTATCTTTAACGTTACATTATCAAGGTAAGTAAACTCTTTTACTAATTATAACAAATTATAACTCTTGTTTAGATGGATAAACATCGCATGCTTAACTATCTCTTGCTTCAAAATTCAAAACGCTTTTGATAATTTTGTTAAGGACAACCAAACTAAGTTGTAAAATTCGCAATTTTACCTTATATTCCCAAAATTAATGATAACACCCTGCGGAGGCATGACCTATTACTATTAATTAAGGGTTTGATAAGTACTTTATGTTTGGAAAAGCAACCTTAATATTTACGGGACCTAAGTTTATTATGTTGTTATGAATTAGTGAACTCTAGCGCATCATCAACCAACATACAATAAACTTATAAGCATTTTAAAGAATAATAAAATGCGAAAAATAAAATGATCTAGTATGGCCCCTAATCCTAAGAACTAATCATCAATGGCTCATTCTTGGACTCTTCATGGATCTCCATCCACCTTATCCATGGGCCTTCTCTTGATGGACTTCGTCTTTGGATTACATAAGTATCAAAATAATTTAAATAATAACTAAATTAAATAAATTACAAAAATACTTAACGATACGCAGATCGTATTTAAAATTACAAGAATACATCACGATACGCAGATCGTATTTTCTAACTTAATTTGGGCCATACTAGTCATACATAGCAATTATATCAAAATATATAAAAGCCACATCATAATATCACATATTATACTTGCCATCAATCAAAATATCAAATATTCTTAATTATGGTAAGTTGATAAAACATTTAAGTAATTCATAACCACCTAAAGATTCTATCCTATTATACTTTCCTACTAATTTAAATTAGATTAAAGAATAAAATTATGGAAATATTTAACTGAAAATCTGCTCAATATACTGAAAATCAGATTTAATGATTTTCCAAAAAAAAATTTTTTTTTTTTTTAAATTAAACTGCTGGGCAGCAGCAAAAAACGTGGCTAGCAAGCCACGCTGCTGCTGCCACCGCAGCTCCTGCTGCCCTTGCACGGATCACCTGGAGCAGCCACCGTGGCCCCACCAGCAGGTGGCAGCGCCACCCAGCCGTGGCTGCTCCCCTTCCCTCCCTTGTTTTATTTTTTTTTTTCTTTTGTGGGAAATAAATTAAATCACAACTTCTTGTAAATTAATTTAGTGATCAAAATAAAGTTAAACATAAACTCCTTTATGCCTAATTCTGCAAATTAATTTAAATCTCTATTTTAATTAATATTAGGGCTATTCATATCAATTAATCTTAAATTCACATAAAACTCCTTTTTCATGAATTAATTTATCATACATAACTAATTTAAATATGAAAATTCAGATTAATTATATGATGTGAATATTCGAAATTAACATAAAATCTCTATTTTATTTTAATTTTAGCATTATTCATATGTATTAACCTCTAATTCACATAAAACTCTTTTCACATGAATTAATTTATCATACATAAACAATTTAAATATGAAAAACAGATTAATAATATAAATCTAACTCTCTAATTTTTCGGAAAAATTGAGATCTAAAATTTAACTTTTAATTTCGAAATTCATGATTTTATTTTCATAAAATTCGGCCAAATAAAAGTAATTCGAATAAAAAAAATTTAGGTCGAATTATAGAAAATAAAATCGTGTATTAAGCAGATTAAATCAAATTTAATTAATCCAATTAAACAAAACATCCATAATTCAATTCCTCCCCTTAATCAATTAAAATTAGTCAAGAACACATAATTATTATGACCAAAAATTATATGCAAGAGGCTAAAACTGATACCACTGTAGGATTATATAAGTACTCTAAGCGGAATTTCATGAATCAAATTCATAAGCACTTAAAACAGGATCTCATGCATATACATTCAAGGATCACATAATAGTTAGGAATTTACCTTTGAAGCGTGAATTCCACAAAGCTTGAAATACCCGGATTAAGAACCTCAATTGCGATTCCTCTACTTGGTCCACCAACCCGGATCAACACTCCACCAATGCTAGTTGGAAGGAAGAAATTCTTCTTCTACTTTAATGGAGTTTTTGTGACTTTTGGAAAGATTATGAGAGAGAGAGAATAATGAAAGATCACTTATATTTCCTTATTGCCTAACTAAGTATATATAGATATAATTAGGTTATGAGGAGAATCAATTCTCCTCTCTCTCACTTCCTCTTGGCCGGCCACCCTAGAGCCTTTTATGGGCTCTAGGTTTCTTTTGTTGATCCAAGTATTTTGTGTGACCTAATAGGATCCATTATATTGGGCTTTGGGTTTATTATTTCCTAACCCAAAGTTCTATAGCATTCTCTAACAAGACGTATAGACGACCCAATAGAACGAATTTATTATCTCTATAATACGATCCATAATATAATTAGTAATTGCATTTAAGTCGAGGACATAAATCCTTCACATTTCCCTGTTTAGAATGAGCCTTAATCTATTGATGACTTTGAGTTGTAGGTAAAAGCCCATATATTGTGTGGTGGAGATCGTACAAAAAGCAAATGGAAAATTTGAATATGAAAAGAGTACATAAAGAGTATTTCTCATGTTGTAGTTAGTTTACAATACTAATGTTGTAATAGAAGAATAGTACTATAATACTATATTTTGATAATCCATATATTAATTTAACATAATTATATAGAATGACGCCATCTAATGACCCTTTTTTACCAAACAACTCCATTAATAATATGAACGTTGACCTAAACTAACCTGAGATGACCAATATCTAAACAAAACCTTAAAAAACCCAATGATTAAAAAGTTGTGATCCTAATTGCTAACTATCTGGTCGAAATGTACCTAACGTACTAACCACCAAATCCACTAAATCTAGTAGTGACCCCAACCTAACCCGATATATCATTCGATCCAATCATCTATGGAATCAAACCAAACCAAACAAAACCAAACTATACTCAAAATCCAAATAAATCAGATTGATCTAAACTCAAGCCAACTCAAATATAAAACACATGAAAAAATAACACAATCTAATTAAAATAACCCAATCTAAATCTAATCCAAATGATCCAATTAACTGGTCTAGTGGAGAGTTTAGACTTGCCAGTCGTCACCACTACTGGTGTGCACCGGTCCATGACCAATTGGACCGCTGGACCAGAATATGGAAATTTATGGACCGGGGATGAAATTTTTCTGGTTCGGTCCGGTTTTGAACCCGTTGGTCCAAAATCTATGTTTAAAAAAAACAAATAGTTTTTGTTTAGATTTAAGCATATCTTTAAATTAGATACATTACCCTTACTCTATTACCTTCCTCGGAGTCAGGTGATAGAACGGGGCCAATAGCAGAGGTAAAGATATTTAAGGCCTTTTTCCTTCGCTTTGCAATCGAGTATTTAAGGCGCTTTAAAAAAGGGCTTTTTAAAGCTTCATTTCCCCTGTTATCGAATAGGAAGCGAACTCCTTTAAAGAGAATAGGTCAGTTCATGTACTATAAATGAGCTACTTCCTCAGTTGGCATTTCAGAAATTTCGTAAGTGACCACTGAAACTTGCTGAGCCGCTTCCTGCCTACTAACTCGTGAGGGCTTTAATTTAGCTTGGGGTAGGTGCGACCTACCCGTGTTAAGGCAGCATAGGAAGCCTTACTCAAAGAAACTATAATGGACTAATTCATTTTTTTCCATTAGCAATAATCCTAAAGGCAATAAAGAGTAGGTTTTTACCTTTCTAACTTTCTATCTTTTAAACTTTTTGAACTTTAATTTTTTTTTTACTAAAAACAACAGAAAATTCCGGTCCATCGGTTCGGACCGAAATGTTTTCGGGGTTGGACTGGATCAGACCGCAAAATCCGAAATCTTGGTTTTCTGTGGACCGAAGACAGGATCGGAATATTCGGTCATGTCCAAATTCTGGTCCGGCCCTGGTATTTGCACATCCCTAATTACCACTATAGCAAGATCCAAGGAGGAAGCTAATTAAAGATAGTAGACCTCACAAATTAGCTAGTTTTAGACTTTTCTCCAAAACAACGTTAGATAAGACAAACACCACATTCTCTCTCAAACTTTTAAGGGAAATTTCCTCAGGTACCCCTGAGGTTTGACGTAATTCTCAAATTACCCCTCACATTTGGGGAACTCCTCAGATACCCCTGAACTTTGACTTTGTGCTCAAAATACCATTACTAAAGACGGACGCCTAACGCCATTCGGGTTTTCTCTCTCTCCTCTCAATCTTCATCTTCTTCATCTCTTCTCCCACTATCCTCTATTGATGACATCCTAAACCTTCAAATTTCATCTCTCTCTATCCACCTACATGCCTTTCTCTCCCCTCCCAATCTTCATCTTGTGAATACCCCCATTTTTTATGATGGTGAAGTTGATTCTCTCTCCTTATAATTTTCTCCCAAAATTAGTGAGGGTTGTTCTTGAAGCTACCATGGGAATTTCTGGGTTTGAGAAATGGGTTTTATAGACCATTTTTCATGGAATTGGTCATAGAAGCTTGGCTTGGGTTTTATTTTCTTCTTTGATGTTGGGGAGTTGGGTTTTTCTGGGTTTGTTGAATTATGTTATGAGAACAACGAGGAATGAAGTTGAAAAGGTTGTGAAGTTCAGGGGAGAGAGAGAGAGAGGAAGAAGATGGAAAGGAGGGGTTGAAAAAGAATTGGTCAGACATTCAAATTGAAAGATGAAGATGGAAGGAGAAAGAAAGTCATGTAGTTGGAAGGAGAAAGAGAAAATTGAAGGTTTAGGATGTCTTTAATGGAGGATGGTGGGAGAAGCGATGAAGAAAATGAAGATGGAGAGGAGAGAGAGAAAAAAACTAACTGCGTTAGGGTTCCGTCTTTAGTAAGGGTATTTTGAGCACAAAGTCAAAGTTCAGGGGTATCTGAGGAGTTTCCCAAATGTGAGGGGTAATTTGAGAATTACGTCAAACCTCAAGGGTACCTGATAAAATTTCCCAACTTTTAAACAATGACTCCAATCACTGACTAGCCCAGTCTCTCTCACCACCTTTGTCATCACTCCCCACTTTCACCGGTGATTAGTATTTGACCACGTTGCTTTGTAATTCCTCTGTTCTTTTTTAATTGCAATATTTCTCTTATTTGGAAGTTTCAAATTAATTACTCCCTCCTTCCCAATTTATAGTGCTTGTTTCTCATTTTCCACAAGAATTAAGGATATCATTTACTTTAATTATTTGTAGTACTTGCATTGAAATAAAAGTACAAATGTTATACTCTCTCTGTTTTTATTTAAATGTTATCGTTTACTTTGAGGGAGAACCAAGTAAATTATGCAAAAAACAAGGAAGAAGTACAAAAAAATAACGGTTTTTTCACCAAATACCCCCGACAAATTAAAAAATTCACCATATACCCTCAATGTTCCAAAAATTCACTATATACCCTTGAGTTTTCGAAAACGTTCACGAAATGCCCTTTTTCTAACTTCCGTTAACTCTCCGTTAGCTTTATTTACGATTTTGCCATTACTAACCCTAAACCCTAATTCTAATCTAACCCTAACCCTAATCTAACCCTTACCCTTACCCTTACCCTAATCCTAAACCTAAACCCTTACCCTTACACTAAACCCTAACCCACCCAGCCCACCACCCCTCCACCCCCAGGCCCAACCCCCCCACCCCTCCCCTCCACCCCATCCCCACCGCCCTCCCCCTCCCCCCCCCTCAACCGCCGCATCCCCTCTCCCTTCCACCGCCGCATCCCCCATCCCCTCCCTCCCCCTCCGCCGCAACCCCTCCCCCCTCTCCCGCAGCCTCGCAACCCGCGTAGCCCGTAATTCGAAAGCCCCCACCCTCCTCATCCCCTCCACCGTCGCATCCCCTACCCCTCCCCCTCCACCCCACTCGGCGCGAGCCATCGGCGGCGTCCCCACCCTTCGCAGGCCGCAGCCCACCCCCTCCCCCACCCTCGAATGATTTCGTCTTCCTCTTCGCTCCTTCGATCCGGGTTGCTCGGATATGGGTTGAATTTTCACCGCCAAGGGAAGAGAGAAGCGGTGCATCATCATCTCATCTGTTCCAAAAATTCTAGTGGGAAGGGGGTGGGGTGGGAAATCGACGGGGAGAGGGGAAGGGGGTGGGGTTAGGGAATTCGACGGGGAGAGGGGATGGGTGGGGTTAGGGGAATTCGATGGGGAGGGGGAAGGGGGGGGGGGAATCGACAGGACGGGGAGGGGGGAAGGGAGTGGGGGAATCGACGGGGAGGGGGAGGGGGGTGGGGGCCAAGACCGGTGGAGTAGAGGGGGAGGGGGTGGGGGTTGGGTGGAGGTGGAGGGAAGTGGGTTAGATTAGGGTTTAGATTAGGGTTAGGGTTAGGGTTAGATTAGAATTAGGGTTAGGGCTTAATGATGACAAAATCGTAAATAAAGCTAACGGTGAGTTAACGGAAGTTAGAAAAAGGGCATTTGGTGAACGTTTTCAAAAACTCAAGGGTATATGGTGAATTTTTGGAACATTGAGGGTATATGGTGAATTTTTTAATTTGTCGGGGGTATTTGGTGAAAAAACTGTTTGGTTTTGGGAAATGTAAAAGAAACATTAAAATAACGTAGGAGAGAGAATAATAGGGTAGGTGGAAAAGTTTAGGTGGATTAAAAAAATGGATGGTGGGGTATATGATGTAGAAAAGTTCAAAAAGTTGATGTGATAGATTATCATATAAGGAAAAAGTAAAAGTGTAACAATTAAATAAAAACGACCAAAAAAAAAAGGAAAGTGTGACAATTAAAAAACAGAGGGAGTATGTGGCAATAATTTTCCTTGTAAAAAGTAAGGATAAATATTAAATGTAGGTCACGTGGCTACAACTTTCCATATAAAGTAAGGTTAAAATAGGAATAAAAATTGTTTGAGGATGACATTTTAGAATAAAATACCATTTTGAAAATAGAAACAAGAAGAAAATTTTGGGATACCCAAAATGGAATACAAGCACTATAAATTGGGACGGAGGGAGTACAACATTTCCTTATATGATAATACTTAATGTTTATTACTCTCCTATTACATGTATCCTACTTTTTTCTATCTCAATCTCTCTCCTCTTCACATAACTTTTTAAATGTTGTGTCAAGAGTGATTTTACGATTTATTAAAAAAAAAAAAGGAGAGTGATTTTTTTTTAGTTAAAAGAGAATGATGTTGCTACTATAATTAGGGGTGTAAGTGGATAAAACAGGATTGAACTTTGTCAAATCTAAATTTAGTCCAAAGTTCTTCCGGGCTCGAGAAATTCAGTCCAAATTTGATCCAAACTTTATGTGAGTCTAGTCTAGTCTAGTCCGGAACTTTTTTCTTGAGTCCGAAACAAGTCTAGTCCGATTATTATATACTCCCTCCGGTCTTTATTAGTTTACCCCTATTCCTTTTAAGGGCGTCCCTTATTAGTTTACCCCTTTCTTTTTTTGCTATTTTTGGAATGGGCCCACTAACTTTCCATCACACATACATTCAACTTTAGTATAAATTAATCTTTTCTCTCTCTTAGTATGCCCCACAATACTATTCCTCCTAAAACTCTGTGCAAAAGAAAGGGGTAAGCTAATAAAGACCGGAGGGAGTAATACTTATTTTTTTTCCCTATTTAGGTTCACAATATTTTGTTATGATTGAATCATTGAAATTTGAAAAATTGGACTTATTACGTCCATTTCACAAAGTAAGTTACATACATATTTAAACTCTTATAAATTGCAAATTGCAAAATACAAAAGGCGGCAAAAAGGTTAAAGTAACTTTTATCTTTTCAGTTTTCAGTTCCCACTTTCGACTTTTGGAGGGTAAGTGAAGATTATGGTGAAGTTAAAAAATTTACAGCGGGAATGTTAAAAAATATTTTTTAGACTGGACTGGACTTGTTGGACTCCAAATGGTTGAGTCCAAATCCAGTCCAAAAATATTTGAAGTCGAAAATTTGAGTCCGAGTCTAGTCCAAACATTTTTCAGTCCAATCCAGTCAGACAAGTTTGGATTGGAGTCTGGACTTTTCACAGTCCACTTACACCCCTAACTATAATAATACTCGCCATGTTCGATCTTGTTGGATTCGTCTTAATATGTACTCCCTCTGTTTTTTTTTATCTTTCTCACTTGGAATCTCGACACTATTCATACTTAGAGAGAATCTTCTCAATTTTTTTCAATTTATAAGATAAAATATAGTCATGTGGGGTCTTGTTTGATTCGTCTCAATTAGTACATTATTAATATTCAATCGTTATAATTTTTACTAATATATAATGAAAGATATTTAAGTTCAAAGAGGTGTATTGGGAGACGCGCACATGAAAGTGAGAATGATAAAAAAAAACAGAGGGAGTATTTTATTAAGATGTACTTTTTATAATTTTTACAAATACAGAATTAGAGATATTAGTCTTTATGATTTTGCATTGACATGCGTAAAAAGTGTAAGTGCAACAATTATTTAGACTAGTATTTTTTGCACGCGATGCGTGCGTGACATCGCGTGTAAGTGATTTTGTAGAAGTTTTCAATTTAATCCTCATTCATTATTTTGGGTTAAAAAGTTGCCTTAAATGTAATTATACAAATAAGTATATAACTATATATCTATAAAAAAAGGCTTGATACATTTTTGTGAAAACCTACTCGTAGGATATAAGTGTATAATTATATCTCTATAGATTATGAATAAGGATTAAATAGAAAATTTCAATTATTACTTTGAGAGTCATCAGTGGTTTCGTATATGTTTCTTTTTATTTTTTAAAAATCTGGAAGTTACTTTTACTCAAACAATTTAGGCAGTTAAATTAGGTTTTTTTTTTTAATTTCCATATTTTTTTACCCTTATTAATTATATTGGAATAACAAAAATACTTCCTCATTCTTTTTCTATTGCAACAATTGAGTTTCCACGCTTGTCAATGTACAACTTTAACTCTTAATATTTTTAATTACTTTCTAATAAAAATTTGATATTTTGAAAGTATATATCGAGACGTATTTTATAAAACCCTACATGACTATATTTTTCTTTACATAAAAATCACAATAGATCGTGAAAGGCTGGTGGATAAATAGGGTAAAAAACCAATTGTTGCAATTGAAAAAGAACGGAGGAAGTACATAAGAGGTTATTAAGGGAATTTAGGTGGACGCTAAAATTCTCAAGAATTCCCATACTTCCTCCGTTCCATAATAAGTCAAACGTAGGGATTGTGCATAAGATTTAATAAACATCACTTTCAAAAGCCAAAAAGTCATAAAATACCCTTTTCATTATCAAAAGGAGGAGAGAGAAAAACAAACCACATAAGTTTGTGATGGGTACTCTTGTCATTTTGTCACTTTTTTTTTCCATTTAAGGTATGTTTTACTTATTTTGAAACGTTCTAAAATAATAAGTGTTTCACTTATTATAGAATGGAGGAAGTATATAATACAGATACGTAGGGGGTAGAATGGAAGAAATAGTTTTTGGACCACCCTTAAGTTTCTCTCTGAAGTCTACACCTTGGTCTTTCGACTAGTATTACTATAATCTTATCTCATAACCAGCTTAAATCTCGCATCTCCACAACTTCAATCCCATTTGATTTTATCATTTTCCACCACCGTTGAAACAAACCTTCTTCTATTTTACATTTTCTGCTCAGAAACTCAAAAAAAGGTTGGGTTGTACTCTTTATTATTGTCGTAACTCATTAATTACTATGTTTGTTGATATCCTAAAAAAAAAAAAAAAAAAAACCTATGTTTGTTAATCTTGTCTTGTACAGTTGTACATGCTATATGGGTGTTCATTATTTATTTCTCCATCCCTTTTTCTCTTCATTCATCTTCTTTTTAGTTAGTTCTTTCAAATCTCAATCATGTTACACCACATAAAATTACTAAAACCTTTCATTTTATTTATTAGAAATGTTCATTATATTTTTTGCTAATATTATTAATTTATTGTAAAACTTACACACCCTCTTACTGGTGGCGGGAAATTTGATAATTTCTTCAGTCTGATTTGGGAAGTTTGGTATACTTTGTAAGTGTTCTTTCTCTTTCAATTGCATATAATATAATCTGGGCCTTTTTCTATTTTTTCTTTAATTTGATGTTTGGGGATTGGATGAGGAAAGGGATTTGTTTTCAGTTTTCACATGGTTATGGCCTCCTGCTACATTAAATTCTAATTCGAGTCGTTTTTATTGAAATTTGCTTTGTTTAGTTGCACCAAGAAAAAACAAAAAAAGATATATACTTGTATGCATTATTTAGTTTCTGCTAGATTTCATATCGATTTTGGTCAGTCTTCGACGCATCCATCACCTTAAGGGTTTTGGACTTTTGGGTACAAATACGAGGGTTTGGGCCCCACGAGGAGTAAAGTTAGTTTTTACCTCTGTATTTTTTACTTGGTACATTTTTTATAAATAGTTGTATCTTTTTACTTGCTATATTTTTTTATTTGTTGACCATGACTGACCAAAAAGTATCAATATATTTCTTTATTTTTGTCATCTTCATACTTATAACTCTCATAGTTCACATATTTGTTTTTTTTTTCTGCATAAAGTTATGGTCCCCACCATACAATTTCTCCTTTCCTAAGTATTTGTACCTACAATAATGTATCAACTAGCAAGTAATTAAGAATGGAAGAATCTAAGTTAACCTAGTTGGTTGGAGGTCCTCCTTCCACCCTTGTTACAAAGGTTAGATTATTGCCTCTTGTAAAGTGGGATCCTCAATCCCTCACTTGTGCAAGGGATATAATCTACCCTTAAAAAAAATAATTAATGATGGAAAAGTACTAGAGATAAATTACATTTGCTTGTTGTTTTTGCACAAGAATTAGGAGAAGACTGTTAGACAATAATTTTATGGAAAAATAACAAAAATTTATAGGTAGGACATTGATGAAAAATTGAAAATAATGGGAAATATTGGTATTTTTATGTGTGGACCATGATTATCAAATAGGGAAATTTAGCAAGTTAGTTGGTCACATGATGAACAAATTTACGTTTGGTCAACTATGACCCAAACTATTGGTGAATTTGATCATGAGTGGGATAGTTGTTTTAGTCATCTTCCATGACCTATTTTTCAGTCATTGGTGAGGATGCTCAAATACTACCTTTTATAATGTTTCTAATTAAAGAAAAATTGTCCAACGACAACTCGCCAAATGTGAATATCAAAATGAAACAACTAAATGAAAACAGAGTTGGTAAAATATAATCTGCAAGTAGAAATAATTTTTGCCTAGTGGAAGGAATATGCTAGTTAATTGACATTTGTTATGATCAAATCCTATAACTATAAGGGGTTCTTTGAGGATGGAGAATCACTTATATTTCCATCAACCCTCAGTGTGCGTAATATGCTGAGATCTAAGTGAATTAAGATAGAAAATTTATGATAAAATTATGCGTTGTTGGAAATAAACATGATGTATTTTGGCAAGTGTTGCAGTCTAACATCGACGGCTCTCTTGAAGACACTTGGGCTCATCAGAGCCGTACACGTGTCACCTTAGTTAAAAAAGAGAAAAGCCTTGAATCTCTGGGCTACACTCAGCTGAGGTAAAAGGTTTAACTTCTGGCCCAACAATCGAGCCCAAAGCGGTGCCAAATGGGCCAAGGAGAGTGGTTAATAGACATCCACCAGTCATGGTCCGCCACGTGTCATGATCCGATTCCTCGGCCCAATCGAGGCCACTATTGTAGGTCGGTTTTTAAGGTTAGTCAACTTGCTATCACTATAAATACCCCTGAAATCAGGAGAAACATTCATTCAATGCAAACAGTGCAAAGTTACTCTGATAAAATTCTCTCTCACTTTCTCTCTCTATCTCTACTTTCTCTTACCACACCTGAAAACTGACTTAAGCATCGGAGGGGGAACCATCACCCAAACCTCCAGGGTGGGTCCCTTTGTGCAGGTTCGGGAGCAGAGCAAAGACCAAGGACTAAGAGGATTCGAGACATCGTTGCACAAGTCTCCAAACAAGAACACTCAAGATACTAATTTACTTGCTCGACAAGGAAGCTAAGCCTACGACTTACTTGTTGGACAATTGGATAAAACATTTGGCGCCGTCGTAGGGGAGACGCAACGATGACCGATTGTCAATCGTCCAATATTGCGCGAAATCGAAGCCTTCAAGTTAATGTCGAAGATACGGTGGAGCATGAAAGACCACCTCGAGGAAGAGATAGACCTCCATCCATCGTCAATGTTCCCGGACTAAGCCAAAGAACCTGGTCATCCAAGTGAATCTAGATCGTCCAGTGATCGCCGCCCACCTTGGAGAATGTTCCCAATGATTTCCGCGACTAGGATGGCGGAGGTCGTCCAGAAACAGTATTAAAAGCAATATGTTGTTTTTCCATCACAACCCGAGCCGGGCCTAACAATCCACCTCGTCCTGTAGGACGTTCTCAAGTAGATCGTCCGTGTCCTAGTCGACGGGTTCGTCGGAGCCCTCAGGAGGACAAAGAAGAGGAAAGCAGCCGGAGGATACCGATCGAGAAGAAAGATGGACCGGAACCCGGTGGTGAGGACCCAGGGACCATGTCCATCCTAGTGGACACCGAATGGAAACCGACGCCGGGGATTACTTAGAGGCAAAGGGGCCGCGGCTTTGCAACGTTCGGCTACGGGATCTACCCCATACCCGAGAGACCCTCCTTTGAGGTTGTCGTCCGCAGGGGAGGCCGAAGTTTAAGCCACTCCCTTGTTCATCCACGACAGGAGAAGACCATGGCTCGGCCCATGGTCTATAAAGGCGTCCAAAACCAACCAACACTTCATCCAATCCAAGAATGAAAGAATATCGCAAGGAGTTCATACCCATTGAGGGACAATGGGAGCTCTCCAAATCAACTGGCCTACTCCATTCTCGGCCAGGATTATGGAGACGCCTCCCTTTCCAAAGGTAAAACTCCCAACCATTGAGCCTTTTGATGGAACTACCGATCCTGACGATCACTTGTCTGCTTACAAGCATCAGATGTACGTCCAAGGAGTGGACGACGCTACTTGGTGTAAGAATTTTCCAGCCTACTTTGAAAGGAGTAGCGCAAAAGTGGTTTAACAATCTCCCCCCCAATTCGGTCCAACAACTTTACCGAACTCGGCTTCTTATTCACTAGTCATTTTGTTGCCAACAAACAAGAGCAAAAGACGAGCATGCACCTGGCAAGGTCATTCAAGGACCTAAGGAGGCTCTTAGAAGTTTCGTTAAGAGATTCAACCTAGAAGCACTTCGATCCAAGATCTTAATGCTTGAGTGGCTTTTGACGCTTTCATTAGGGGACTAAGGCCAGGAAGTTTCAAATTTGATCTTGTTAAGAAGAAAATCTCCACTCTCTTCTGAGGCTTTGAGGAGCCGAAGCATTTATTCATGCCACCGAAGTATGTGCTGAGGCAAAGCATCCCGAGTCCAAGAAGCCTGAAGAGGTTGCTCAGCCAAAGAAGAACAACCCCAAGAAGGCCGAGACTTGGGCAATAACCTCCAACACCACTCCGTCTAGAAAGAGCAAGAGAAAGGAGGCCGAGCCATCCTCATCCAATCTCGTTGAGTTTAACAAAGACCAATAATCCATCCTCATGGAGATTAAGGATCGGTATGAGTTGAAGGCCCCAAATTTGAAATGAAAACTCCTTATAGAAATAGGGATAAGAGCAAGTATTGCCACTTCCACAAAGATTGTGGTCATGAGACCAATGAATGTAAGCACCTCAAGAGAGCTTTGGAAGAGTTAGCCCGAAAAGGAAAGATGAATTCCTATATGCCTCAAGGGGGAAGGAAGTTTCCGAGGAAAGATGATTGGCATAACAAGAAGAAAGAGAGTGCAAGCACAGACTAAGATGTTGTTCTCGTAATCTCGAAGTGGGTTTCTTCTGCTTGGGACCAACCAATAGAGGGCACAAAAACTACCTTAGGGAGCTCGGCCAAGTTTTGTTAGGCGATCGTACAAAGGCCGAGCCTTTCCCAAGGGTGGTAGTTAGTGAGCAAGACCGGGGCCGGTTGAGAACTCCCCATGATGATCCCTTGGTTGTAGAAATGAAAATAGCAAACTTGAGAGTAAGAAGGATCCTGATCGACACCGGGAGCTCGACGGACATCATTAGTGCTGATTGCTTGTCCAGACTAAAGTTTGAGGAGAAGAACTTAGTTCCCGTTCACCATCCCATCATAGGGTTTGGGGGAGGAGTCATCCATCCAATGGGAACCGTAACTTTCGCCCGTTCGAGTGGGAGAGAAGGATGCGGCTAGAACCTTGTTTATCAAGTTCTTGGTGGTCCGAGACTTGACGACTTCAATGTCATTCTTGGACGACCAACTCGAATCATGTCGAAATCATAGTAACTCACCCGATGTTGATGAAGTATGAGTGTGATGATGGCCGATTGGCTCATTATATGGAGACCGACAGGTGGCTAGGGAGTGTTATTTGACTACCCTCAAGCCGTCATCATGGAAAATAGGCAACAAGATCGGACGAAAAGTTCTTGGCGAAAAGGAAAACGTCCGGAATAGAGAAAGATCGACGAAGATGGTTAGCTAGAGGAAAACGTCCGGATTTGTCAAAGACCAAGTCGCCTCGTTAAAGCCGACCATTGAGAGCCCTCGACGCCTCTTGCTCCCCCAAGTAAGGCGTCCGAACACCTCCCCAAAGAAGAAAAGGAAATATGAAATCATCAAGGAAGAACCCTCCTCGTCTGAAGAGGTCATGGCCATCATGGGACTAGCAGTAGAACGTCCAGAGCCAGTGGAAGCCCCTGAAGAGGTACGTCTGGATGAAGCTCGTCCAGAGAGGACCCTCAAAATTGGATCTTCACTCAGTCCTCATTTGAAGGGTCATCTAGTCCACTTGCTAAAAGAGTTTCAAGATGTGTTTGCCTATTGCGTTGAAGAAATGCCTGGAATTGATCCGGAAGTAGCCGTCCACCGGTTGAATGTTGATCCAAATTTGAAACCCGTTCGTCGAAGAAGAGGCATTTGGGACCCAGGCTAGAAACCAGGCGGTCGACCAAGAAGTTCGAAGTTGTTGGAATCCAAGTTCATCAAAGAAACCTAGTATCCAGACCGGATAAAGAAATGTGGTTATGGTGCCAAAGCCCAATGGCACCTGGAGAATGTGTGTGGACTACACTGACCTCAACAAGGCTTGTCCTAAGGACAGTTTCCCTTTGCCTAAGTTGGATCGTCTGGTAGATTCCACTGCTCCATGCTTTGCTGAGCTTCATGGACGCTTATTCAGGTTTTCATCAAATCCCAATGTGGCCAGAGGATCAGGACAAAATGTCCTTCATTATTGAAAAAGGGCTGTATGGCTGGGTGAGGATGCCATTCGGCCTGCGCAATGCCCCTGCCACTTTTCAAAGATTGATCAATAATGTTTTTCACCATGATTGAGACGAAATATGGAGGCATATATTGACGATATGATAGTCAAGAGCCGTCAAGAAGAAAGTCATGTTGGTGATTTGAGAGAAACTTTTGAAACTCTCAGGAAGTTCAAGTTAAAGCTGAACCCCAGCAAATGTGTCTTTGGGGTTTTGTCGGGGAAGTTTTTAGGCTTCTTGGTGGATCAGAGGGGAATAGAAGTCAACCCTGAAAAGATTCAAGCTATTTTAGACATGAAGTCTCCTTCGAATGTAAAAGAGTGCAGCGGCTGACGGGTTGCTTGGCTGCCCTTGGACGATTTTTGTCTAAGTCAGGCGACAAGTGCCATCACTTCTTTGCCACGATCAAGAAAAAAGCCAAGTTTGAATGGACAGCAGAGGCGGAGGAAGCCCTTCAGCATGTCAAAGATCATCTTCAGCAGCTGCCTAGGTTGGTCAGTCCCGCAGAGGGGGAAAAATTGTTTGTATACTTGGCTGTATCCACTCAAGCTGTGAGTGTCGTCCTGTTGGCTGAAAGAGACTCCGTCCAAATTCCCATATACTTTGTGAGTCACGTGCTCAAAGATGCGGAAAACAGGTATACTCCAGTCGAGAAGTTTGGATTGGCCCTAGTCATGGCCAGCAGAAAGTTGAGGCCATATTTCTTGGCGCACAGTATAATTGTCTACACTGATCAACCTTTGAAGCAAGTTCTACAGAAGATGGAAGCTGCTGGACGAATGCTAAAATGGGCGGTGGAGCTTAACATGTTTGATATATCTTTTGAATCAAGGAAAGCCATTAAAGGACAAGCCTTGGCAGACTTTATAGTTGAGCTTACTCGTCCCAAGAAGGCATTGGACGCTCATGGTTGATGGGTCGTCCACAGTCAATGGATGTGGAGCAGGAATCATTTGTCAATCTCACGAAGGGGACAAGTTTGAATATGTATTAAGATTCCGGGTTCGAAGGCGTCCAATAACGAAGCCGAATATGAGGCCCTCTTAGCTGGAATCAAGATGTGCAAGGCGGCTGGAGCTGTTGAGATCGAGGCCAAATCGGACTCCCTTTTGGTTGTCAGCCAGGTTAATGGAGATTTTGAATGTAAAGAAGCATCAATGAGCAAATACATGCGACTGATCAAAGATGAGATAAAGCCATTAAAACGATTTGTCCTCGACCAAGTACCAAGGTCGGAAAATCATCAAGCAGATGCTCTCTCGAAATTGGTCAGCTCGGCTGAAGGTGATGTGCCCAGAACAGTTTTTTGGGAAGTCAAAACCAAAAAGAGCATTGACCAAGAACATGTTTCTCAGCCGAGGGACTGTCTGGATGGAGCCGATTATAGAATACAAGAAGACGGGACGATTGCCTTCAGATCCTGTAGAGGCTAAGTATGTGAAGGCTAGAGACAAGTGGTTTGAGCTATGGGACGAGACACTTTACAAGAAGTCATTCAACCGGCCTCGCTCAAGTGCGTCACCGCAGAAGATGGTCCGGGGGTTCCGAAAGAACTCCATGAAGGAGCTTGTGCTTCTCACATTGGGGGAAGAGCTTTAGGGGAGAAGGCTTTAAGGACGGGGTACTACTGGCCTACCTTAAAGGAAGATGCTTTAGTCTATGCAAAGAAGTGTGACAGTTGTCAGAAGCATGGAAATGTGCATCGGAAGCCGTTCAACTACTTGACCCCCAATCTTGTTCCTCTCGCCTTTTGCCAAATGGGGCATGGATATCCTAGGACCTTTCCCCGTGGCCGCCGGGCAAAAGAAGTTTGTGATAGTAGCAAGTGGACTATTTCACTAAATGGATAGAAAGCTGAAGCCATGCGAGGAATAACAACGAACGACGTCAAGGGCTTCATCCGGAAAAACATTATAACTCGATTTGGCATGCCTCGGTCAATCGTCTTTGATAATGGTCCACGGTCGGAACGCCTAAGCCGAAAGAGTGGCTCGAGAAAGAGAAATCAAAGCTCACTTTGCGCGATCGCCCACCCACAAGCTAATGGGCAAGTCGAATCCTTCAACAAGATTTTATCAAATGGAATCAAGAAGAAGCTGGATAACGCCAAAGGACAATGGGTTGAAGAACTGCAATTGGTGTTATAGTCCATTAGAACAATCGCTACGAATTCTACAGGCGAGACACCTTTCATGTTAGTCTATGGCACTGAAGCCGTCTTGCCCATTGAGGTTGAAGAGCCCACCTTACGAGTCATGTTATACACAGAGATGCCAACTGGGCCGCATTGCGCACGGCTTTGGACCAAGTCCCAGAAGTCAGGGGCAATGCCTTGCTAAGAATGCAATTGTACAAACTGCAAATGGCTCGGGAGTTTAACAAAAGAGTTGTTAGACGACCGCTCAAAGTGGGGGATCTTGTTCTAAGAAAGATGGAAGCAGTTGGACGAGCTAAAGAGTTGGGGAAGCTAACACCAAATTGGGAAGGACCTTATCTGATTGTCCAGGAGATACGCAGTGGGTCTTTTCGTCTACAAGATCTAGATGGACGACCTATTCAGCGTACTTGGAATTCAGACACCTTAAAGAAGTACCACGTCTAACTCAGATTTTCGTCAGATACCTGTAGGGTACTTTGTAGTTACTCCAAAGTGCCACGGCACATGTTAGTAAGAAAAGAATTGTATACATGCATCTTGGCATTCAGCCAAGCAAAATCCATATAATACAATTCCTACTTTCTTATCTCTTTGTTTATTTTCACCAAGTTACTTCACTTTGGGGCATTAAATCAGTTACTCGTCTAAAAGTGACAATAACTTGGACAAAAATACAAACAAAAGCAGAACGTCAAAGTTGCTCGCTTTTACGCCGAACATCACTCCCTCAAATAGACCGGCCAAAAATATAATGCATATATGGCCGTCAAAGTGACAAAACCTCTAGTAAGAGTAACGTCAAAGTCTCTGAGAGAAAGCTGGCCTGAAATAAGACCTTAGTAAAGGATACTTACTTTCAAATGCACGGACAGCTAAGTAGTCCAGACCCTAGTAAGGGATCGCTACTTATTGACGAGTGTTGCTCCCTCAAGGAAGCCGGCTAAAACATGCTTTGAACATGTATCTCAAGCTCGTCCATCAACTTCAAGCGGCTCGGCCAAGGATGGCCGCTCTCCTTCTTGAACTTTGGCTCTCCCTCCATGTACGGTTGAGCTAAGCCCAAGAAAGGGGGATGATAGAAGCCTATAGGACGAGCTAAAGAGAAGCGTGTCGTCCAAAACCAGGACCTAGCCAATAGATGCATCTGTGATGGTTTGATAGTGCAGGACGGATGTTGGTAGCTCGAGCAAAACGGCATGAAAGTGGTTCGTCCACAACCCAAACGTGCATTGGCCGTCTTCCCTCTTTGGGCAGGACTCGTCTAATCAAGTAGATCGTCCAAAAATCAAGGACGATTATCAACAAATACTTGGATATTTCATAAAATAACAGATAATCGTCCAAGGGCAAGGAGGACAATCTTCTCGTATGTGCACTTTGCAAACCGTCTCAGACGAGTCCCTTTTGGTACTTGGGAGACAAGTTTTAAAGATTAAAAATCCGAAGCGGGATGTTCAACGATCATGACGAAGTTAAAAAAAAAAAAAAAAAAGAGACTAAGAATCGGGCAAAAAGTTGTTCATATATATATATCAATAAGCAAGGATTTACAATTTAAGACTACTAAAGGGCTAAGAATATAATGGCAGACAAGCCAAGAAACTGGGAAAAATAAACCTAAAACTAGGCTTCATCTTCAGCGCGAGTCTCTTGGTCGTCCTCAGGCTTCCCATCCTCGGCTTCGTCTTCAGGGTTCCCATCCGCACTGCAGCCTCGTCGTCGGAATCAAGGAATTCCGAGGTTCCTCGGCGCACACCATAGCCCGATGGACACTCTGGCGATATTCCGGACGACGTACAAAGCTCGGGACCTCCTCGGCTTCGGCCCAAGATCTCGAAGGCCTTGACGGCCCAATCCTTAGAGGTTTCGACGACGTGAGCCAACCCCTCCTTGGCATCATCAAAGGCCTTGGCCGCCGACCTTTCTAGGACGGGCATTCTTCACCCTTAGGAGAATGTTCTCCCTTCTCGCCGGCGCGGCAGCAATAAAGAGCCACATCCCTCTCACCCTTTAGATCGGTAAGAGAGAGTATCTATGATCATCTTCATACGGTCCCGCTCCTTGATCGATCGTTGATGGTAACAAGATACTTCTTGTTCTTGGATTCCAGTGTCTCAGGATCTCTTCTCCAAGGCGTCCAAAGGATCGACGATGGAGGGTATTAGCCATCTCAATGTCATGGATGGCCTTGTCGCCGGCCGTTGTATCAAGATGGACGAGGTGTTTATTCTCTTTTCTCAGCTCCCTCGCCCATTATTCAGTTAGCATGCTGCGAGCCAGAAGCTGGAACAATGAAAACAAATCAAGTTATTAGACGGGTTAAAGAGTCAAAATTTGTACAAGTATAAAACAAAGCCGGCATAAAATAATACCTCGGCAAGAGCCGAGACATGTAGCCCACATGCCCTAGAGACGCTCCCCTTAATCCTTTAATGTAGGATTCAGGGGTAACATTTGAAGAGCTCCCGTATAAGCCGCTCTTTTTCCAACCTTGACATTTTGGCGAAAGCAGAGAAGACTCCTCGTCCGAATCGGCGAGGGAGGAGTTGGGGGAATAACGGGGCCTTTGCCCTTATCTGAAAGAGGGGGAGAGTCAGTAATCTTGATAGGAAAGACGATGGCTTATCTATTGGACGGACTCATGGACCGTCCATCGACCCGCATTGTCCTAACTATGTTGGGGTAATACGACTCACCAGACGAAAGTGATGCCGTCCTAACAGCTAGAGGCATCTGTGGCACCAGCTTAGCCACCGAGCCGCCGAACCCTGGATAGTTCTCGCAGCGGTTCCGGTTCCTGTGCAACCACGCCCAAGGCGGACTGCGGGTTGACCTCAGTAGAATCGGCCGGCAAAACGCTGAGCGGAACAGCTGCATGCGCACCCTTTCCCTCCTCGGCCGGGCCAAAAGGCTCCCTTTTAAGAGCCTTGGCTTGTGGGGGAGGCATGCTTTTCTCCCCACTCTCGCCAGCAGGAGCCATCTTATCCGCCTTCTTCCTTGTAAAGCCCTTAGGCGGTAGTTGGCCTCTTTTTGGACGAGGACGACTTCCCAGGTGGAAGTTTGTTTGTAGGAGCATTTTTCTGCAAAAAATTAAAGGCATCAGATCGATCGTCCAAGGAACAAACATAAATACTATTACAAAACATCCAGATGAGTATGGCCCCAAGAAGGTGACCGTCCAAGTATGGACGTTCTTCTATCGCTGACCCTCGTCCAAAAATTGGATGCAAAATCCAGACGAGTATGGTCCCAAGAAGGTGACCGTCCAAGTATGGACGTTCTTCTATGGTTGACCCTCGTCCAAAAATTGGATGCAAAAATCCAGACGTGTATGGTCCCAAGGAGGTGACCGTCCAAGTCTGGACGTTCTCCTTCTTTGGGTGACCCTCGTCCAAAAAATTGGACACCAATTTTTGGACGAGCATGGTCCTAAGAAGGTGACCGTCCAAGTCTGGACGTTATCCTTCTTTGGGTGGCCCTCTCCAATTTTTGGACGAGCATGGTCCCAAGAAGGTGACCGTCCAAGTCTGGACGTTCTCCTTCTTTGGGTGACCCTCGTCCAAAAATTGGACACCAATTTTTGGACGAGTATGGTCCCAAGAAGGTGACCGTCCAAGTCTGGACGTTCTCCTTCTTTGGGTGACCCTCGTCCAAAAATTGGACACCAATTTTTGGACGAGTATGGTCCCAAGAAGGTGACCGTCCAAGTCTGGACGTTCTCCTTCCTTGGGTGACCCTCGTCCAAGAAGTTTGGATGCCAATTCCGGACGAGCTCCTATGGTACTCGGCAAAAAAAAAAAAAAAAAAAAAAAAAAAAAAAAAATTTACCAATGTTTCTGCCCTTTTCTCGGCACTACTCTTTGCATACTCCTTCCACAGATTATCTGTAAATTTGGACATGCTGATTTTCCCCGTCCAAGATGCTTTGAGGCGTTGTCTGGCCGAGTCTGTGTTCGTCAAATGAATTATGGACGAAGAGTTTTACTTGATGATTTTAAATATACCTTTATCTTCAGCCAACCGCAAGCCGGCAGCGACCAAGAAGTCGTCTTGGTAAACATTTCCTTAAAGGGTATCCAGTTAGATGGCCCCTTAAAAGATCCTTGGCCGGGCCTGGAGTACTCCTTCACTCTGAAGTCTGAAGTATTCCACCACCTCCTCGTCAAAGTTGTCCTCCAACTCCAGCCAGGACTGCTTCCGCCCAGTATTAGTGACGGATCTATTATAACATCTGTAGCTCTCTGTGACATAGTCGCTGGACGCCCGTAAAAAGATAAAATCGGCTTTCCACTCGTGCATCTTTGACGATTTTCCCCAAGCAGTCTTGAAGCCTGGACGGTTGCAGATGCTGAGCCATGCTCCGTCCACGGCCCCAGGTACCTTAGCCGCATAATGGATATGGGTAAAGGCTTGAAGGGAAAGGGCTAGGCCGCGTAGCTCGCAGACGGCAATAAACGTCAGGATATTGTGCCAAGCGTTTGGAGCCACCGTGGTTATGGCCGATGTGGTAGTCTTTGCGAAGACTAGTTCTACGAAGTCGTGAAGAGGAAACCTCAGTCCCGCATCTAAGGCCAGTTTATAGACGGCGAAATGGTTCCTGGGAGCACTCAGGATCGTCGCGTCGTTATTAGGAATGACAAAGGAGAAGCCCGGCATGGGCATGAAAGACGACAAGTAATTAGGGTCTGGTCCTAGTTTCTCTAACCACTAACGGTTAACTAAAATGAAGCCAGGATCAGAAAGGGGACCTAAACGTCTTCTAATCTCCGACGAGGTAGTAGAAGCCTCGTCTGATTCTTCGGCAGCCTCAGGATCGCTACCATTATTATCTTCGCCGATCTCCGCCGTATCGGCGTCCCTGCCAGAAGTAATGGTCTCAGTTTTTATTTCGGAGTTTTCTGCATCATGGTCGACAAGAGGCCTGTCCAAAGACTGAGCACTTTGGACCTCTCTTGCCTCATCTGGCACCCATCCAGTGGATTCCTCCATATCCGAGCTGTTTAATGGGATTATTGCTTTTCGTCTTAGACGGGCCGTTTGCTTGACGCGCGCCATATTACCCTGCACAGGTAAAGACTGGGTCGTCTGACTTTCTCGGCCAAAACTATGAAAATATATGTACTCGGCCAGAAGAGGCCCAACTCTAGAATGCGCCGAAGAAGAAGTATCGGTTCTAGGGTCAAGACAAGCTCTTGGTCGGCTAGGATTATTTGACGAAGATGATTCCATTTTATTGATTTTCTAAGAAAAAATAAAGAATAAAGAAGAGTGAAAAGATCAAAGAAACGATACCTGCTAAGAACGTCTGGGCGATTCGGTGAAGAATGCTGAAGCTGGACGATCTCTCTCTCTCTCTAGAAAATTCGCAGAGCTTCTCTCTCTAGAAAAATTTGTTCGAGGTGTTAAATGATTGAATGTTTTCACACCAAGGTTATTTATAGAGGATAAGAAACTCATGGAGCCTGGCCAAGAATGACCGAAAAGAGAATACAACGGTCGAATATGACCGGTAGAACAAAGAAGAAGGCGCGTCACTTCATTTCAAATTGAACTACCTTGAGGGTAAAAGGGCCTTAACCGTCAGATGGGCCAACAGTAAAAGCCCTTTTAGGGGCAAATGTTGTAGTCTAACATCGACGGCTCTCTTGAAGACACTTGGGCTCATCAGAGCCGTACACGTGTCACCTTAGTTAAAAAAGAGAAAAGCCTTGAATCTCTAGGCTACACTCAGCTGAGGTAAAAGGTTTAAATTCGGCCCAACAATCGAGCCCAACAAAGGCCAAATGGCCGGAAGGAGAGTGGTTAATAGACATCCACCGGTCATGGTCCGCCATGTGTCATGATCTCGATTCCTCGCCCAATCGAGGCCACTATTGTAGGTCAGTTTTTAAGGTTAGTTGTCAACTTGCTATCACTATAAATACCCCTGAAATCAGGAGAAACATTCATTCAATGCAAACAATGCAAAGTTACTCTGATAAAATTCTCTCTCTATCTCTACTTTCTCTTACCACACCTGAAAACTGACTTAAGCATCGGAGGGGGAGCATCGGAGGGGGAACCACCACCCAAACCTCCAGGGTGGGTCCCTTTGTGCAGGTTCGGGAGCAGAGCAAAGACCAAGGACTAAGAGGATTCAGACATCGTTGCACAAGTCTCCAGCTGAAGAACACTCAATATACTAATTTACTTGCTCGACAAGGAAGCTAAGCCTACAGCTTACTTGTTGAACAAGTGGATAAAACAGCAAGCATGCTACGGTGAGTTCATACGTAGTTCGATGCTTTGATCACTAAAATTTTTAATGCTTAAGCATAGCTTGAAGGACAACGTTGAACCTTTTTTGTGTGTTTTGGTTTGGTTCAAGTAGGTAGCAAACTTTCAAAATTTTGATTTCTTTATTCTTACTATAATTCCCCACTTCTTTAATGCTGTTCTATTTAAGCAAACCTTTCGTAAGTGTATAGTTTGATTTATAGTGGTCAAAATATTCAAATAAAGACTTTATATATATCTTTTTTAAACTTTTGTCTCAGTAACTTTTCAAGTCTATTGATACATAATTTTAAAAGATATGACCATATTCTTATATTTATATTAATGTTTAGGATATATCATATTCTCATAATTTTGTATTATAAAAGAGCTTGAAAAATCTGATAATATAGTAATTACAGAAATATAAAGTATTTTTTGTTATCATGTCATGCATAAGTAAGGCCAATCATCAACTTATAATCAAGTGATGAGACGAGAAAAAGCTATGTTTATTTGGTGATAAATTCTACCCTTTCCTGCTCCCATCCCTAGAATGTAGGCACCGACTCAGGAAAGCTCACATTTCATGTATCACATGATTTTTCTAGCTTTTAGAAATTATACTTATGTGTATCTGCCAAATGCTCTGCATAGCTTCTAACACTTTCATTCCCACTAGGTTGGCTAAAAGTTGGTACCTTTTGGCTGATCAAATTACATGTACCACCTTATTTTAATTATTGTTATTGATTTGATTTGTGTGATTTTGCTTTAAATTATTTTTTCCACTTTTTTTCACAGGAAGTTGAAGTCAACTCTTATGATATATTAATAAATGAGAAGTGAGTGTGGAAGATCTATGTGCAATATTGTGAAGAACATCAAATATGTCTGCTAATTCTTGGATCACTTCTCTTTCATGTTCAAACCCATTTTCTTCATCTTCATCTATATTACAATGGACCCAATTCATACTCCTTTCTCCATGTCCTCAAAGAGCTTTGCTTACTTCTATTGATGCCATCTTCTTGCTTGTGCTCTTTGGTATCTTTCTTTACCAATTTTGTTCTAAGGTCATCTTGGGGAACCATCATGAGTCCAGCATTCGGAAAAGTTCCACAACATCGAACCGAGCTCGTGTTGAGACAAATGTTTGGTATAAACTATCCCTCATTGTAACCATTTTGTTAGCATTTCTTTATTTATTACTTGCTATTTTAGCTTTTAGTAGTGCAACTCATGAGTATTCATGGAAAGTAGTGGATGGAACATTTGGGATTGTTCAAGTTGTAACTTATGTTGTGATAGTGATCTTAATTGCTCATGAGAAGAGGTTTGAGGCAGCTAAGCACCCATTCGTGCTTCGAGTTTATTGGGTTGCTAGCTTCTTAATTTATGCCCTGTTTGTAGCTTCGGCTTTGATCCGTTATATTTCGTACAAAGAAGGTGTTGGATTTGATTTTTTGAGGTTGGAGGACATAGTATCCTTTGTTTCTTCCGCTCTCGCGATTGTTCTTCTTGTGGTTGGATTTAGAGGGTCAACAGGCATAGTGATGCCACAGCATGAGGGTTTGTCATTAGACAATGGAACTTCACTAAGTGAGCCCCTTTTGGAGAAACCGAATGTTAGTGGTTTTGCCAACGCTTCATTAGCTTCGAAGGTTTTTTGGTTGTGGATGAACCCCCTACTTAGTAAAGGATCCAAAATGCCTCTTACATTAAATGATGTACCATCTCTTTCACCACAACATAGAGCTGAGTTGATGTCCAACCTCTTTGAATCAAAGTGGCCTAAACCACATGAAAAGTGCCAAAACCCGGTTAGGACCACCCTTATAAGGTGTTTCTGGAAGGAACTTGCATTTACTGCTATCTTAGCAGTTATTCGAGTTTGTGTCATGTATGTTGGTCCTGTTCTTCTTCAGAAATTTGTTGACTTTACTTCGGGTGTGAAAAGCTCTCCCTATGAAGGGTATTACTTGGTCCTCATTCTTCTTGTTGCGAAGTCGATAGAGGTATTAACCTCACATCAATTCAACTTTAATTCTCAAAAGATTGGGATGTTAATTCGTTCTACCCTTATCACCAACTTGTATAAGAAAGGGCTAAAATTAACATGCTCGGCAAGGCAGGCTCATGGAGTTGGACAAATTGTGAATTATATGGCTGTTGATGCTCAGCAGCTCTCTGATATGATGCTCCAGCTTCACGCCATTTGGCTGATGCCTTTGCAACTTTCGGTGGCATTACTTCTTCTCTACAACTATGTTGGTTTAGCTATGATCACTGCATTTGTTGGAATCATTGGGGTTCTATTGTTTGTTTTCTTTGGCACAAAGAGGAATAATAGGTTCCAGTTTAATTTGATGAAGAATCGTGACTCTCGAATGAAGGCTACAAACGAGATGCTTAATTATATGCGAGTGATCAAGTTTCAAGCATGGGAAGAGCACTTCAACGGCAGGATCCAATCATTTCGGGATTCAGAGTATGGTTGGCTAGCAAAGTTCCTTTACTCTATAGCAGGCAATATCGTGGTGATGTGGTCCACACCTATATTGATATCAAGCCTCACATTTGGCACGGCTATCCTTTTGGGAGTCCCCCTTGATGCAGGGAAAGTATTCACGACTACAACAATTTTTAAGATGTTGCAAGAGCCAATCAGAACTTTCCCTCAGTCTATGATCTCAATTTCACAAGCTATGATATCACTCAAAAGGCTAGATGATTTTATGATGAGTAAGGAACTGGAGGAGGAATTGGTGGAGCGAATTGAGGGCTGTGATGGTGTAACCGCTGTAAAGGTTGAACATGGTGTCTTTAGCTGGGATGATGAAGATGGAGAGGAGATACTGAAAGATATAAATATAGATGTAAAGAAAGGGCAGCTTGCTGCTATTGTCGGTACTGTAGGATCAGGGAAGTCATCGTTTCTTGCTTCGATTCTCGGTGAGATGCACAAAATAAGAGGAAAGGTATAACAGTTTGCATATACTTATATAGTAATTTGGATAAAATACACTATATAAATGGTTATATTTTTTCCTCTGCAGGTAAGAGTTTGTGGGACTACAGCTTATGTAGCACAATCGTCATGGATACAGAACGGAACCATTGAAGAGAATATCCTGTTTGGTTTGCCTATGAACAGAGAAAAATACAGAGAAGTTATGAAGGTTTGCTGCTTGGAGAAGGATTTGGAAATGATGGAATTTGGGGATCAGACTGAAATCGGAGAACGTGGCATCAATCTTAGTGGTGGCCAAAAGCAACGGATACAACTTGCTAGAGCTGTCTATCAGGACTGTGACATTTATCTTCTTGATGATGTCTTTAGTGCTGTTGATGCTCATACTGGATCGGAAATTTTTAAGGTGAGTGATTTTTTATCGCTTGATGATGTTTCTTTTACTTGAAGTGATTTTTGTTTATTATTTAATCTTTAGAGGTTAGTTGTAAGGTCTAGTAGAAGGAGGGCAAAAGGTTGAGAGTTCAATTTTTAGAGTTGGGTTGGTTGAAAGAGTGTCAAAGTTAGTTGAGTAATGCCCATTTTGGTTGTAGATCAAGAGAAGAAGCATGTTGAGCATACATTATTGTTGTTTTCAGTTTCTCTTTGTTGTACTGATTTGCTTCTAGTTACATGTATGTAAGGGTCATCGCCACCGTGTTCTCTGTAAATTGAGACATAGTCACCGGACCTTGCCTACAAACTACGAAACCTTTGGCACAACCTTTAAAAGGTTATGTTTTCATTTTTGTGGTAAATAGTTTAGGTCTTTGTTTAATTGATCAAATTTTATTAGGATAAAACAAGTAGGTTACATTGCTACTATGAGTTGAAATGCCTAATCTCCTAAAACCCTAACCCATTTTAGGTACAAAAGAAATAAAAGGCTCCCACCATGCAAAAATCTTCTCGAGATTTCTTTTTTTGTGATAACAGAAAATCTATGGACCTGTCACAAATAAACATTATAGCATGCATTAGTGCGTTACTTGAAACTACCAATATTTGCATCTGGACAAAACGGATGATCAGGAGTAATTGATATCATAGCAAGAGTGGACATAAACTCCTAGGAGATTGTAAAAGCAAACGTCAAAGCTAGTTTATCTTTTAGCTAATAGTTTGTCTTTTTAGCTAACAGTGTAATTTTCCCTTTCCTGGAATACTATTTAAAGGGGAGAGATTGAGGATCATTTATGCTAATGAAAATTGATTCTCTCTCTCTCTCTCTCTCTCTCTCTACATCTCATTCTCTAAAATTATCATTCTCATATTAATCAGATTATTGTCCTCAAAATTACCCTTCTCTTTTGGTTGATTTTCTGGCATAGTCTAGCTCAATCTCCATTTCTTTGTGAGATCAGATTGAGCATACCAGTCTGAGCAATCAGATTGTATCATTGGTATCAGGCTATCAGCTCGGTTCTTGGAGAGAAAATGGTGCACTAGGAACGCTGATTGTGAGCCAACAAACACTTAGTTACAGAAGTTAGAGGTAACTCTCAAAAATCTTTAAGAACAACAAGGTAAGCAGATAAATGAAACATGTAATAATAATCTATTGCTGATTTAAATGATCTGATTATGGGGTTATCCCTACATGTTAGCCAGTTAACACCTGGAAATGATAGAGCTCCAGAACACTCAAATCACTATTCTACTAGATTAACCAAAGTAGAATTTCCCAGGTTTGATGGTAATGATATGAAATCTTGGTTATGCAAGTTAACCAATTTTTTGAGCTGGATAATGTGACTGATAGCAATAGAGTTAAAGTACCTGCTATTCATTTGGAAGGAAAAGCATTATTATGGCACCAAACTTGCATGAAAAGACTTAAAAACATTCCACCTACATGGGATAAGTATACTGAGGATATAGATGTTAGGTTTGGAGAGTTGTATGATGACCCTATGGCAGAGCTTAAGGCTCTACTGCAAACAGGTACTATTAACTATTCAGGAGTACCATGACACCTTTGATGCACTGGTAAGTAGGCTGGATCTGACTGAAGAGCATCAGCTCAGCTGTTACCTTGGTGGGCTGGAGGAGGACATCCAGATAGCTGTGAGGATGTTCACACCAAAATCTGTGCAGCAGGCCAGCAGGGCCCTGTGTTTGGCAAAATTGCAAGAAGCTTCTGGTAAGGCCAAGAAGAACAAAAAGCCACCCTTATTACCTAACCCCACCAGTCACAAACCTACAACTAACCTACCTTTCACAAAATCCACCCCCTCCAAACCCACACCAAACACCAAAAAGAGCCAAGAATCTTTGTTTTTGGTGTGATGAGAGATATGAACCCAGGCACAAGTGCAAGAGCAAAAGACCACAGCTCTACCACTTGGAAGTAGAGGGCTCTGATAATAAGGAGATGGAAGACAAAGAGGAGGAAAGTGTGACTCAGTGTGCACAAATCTCTATCCACACCTTAGATGGGGCCCCCTCTTTCTGGACTATGAGAGTCACTGGGTACCATGGGAAAAAGGCACTCCAGCTACTTTTAGACAGTGGGAGTACGCACAACTTCATTGATACTTCTATAGCTCTTAAGCTAGACTGTAAGGTGGAAACAATCTCACCTCTATGGGTCAAGGTGGCTGATGGAGGCCACTTGCAATGAAATACCATGATTAGAGGATTTCATTGGAAAATGCAAGGCATAGAATTCATCACTAATGTTCTACTCCTGCCTTTAAGTGGGAGTGATTTAGTGCTGGGAATACAATGGTTCTCCCTCTTAGGACCAGTATTATGGTATTTTATGAACTTGACTATGGAGTTCACTTATCTGGAAAAGAGGGTGATGTTAAGAGGGGCAACTAGTAAGAAACTCAGGAGCATCAGCATGGAGATGAATCACTCTGTGAACACAGGAAGCTCCCCTCAGTTAGCTTCATTGGGTGTGGATGACATTGCGAACCTCCCTAAATCCCTGCACAGCTTGTTACATGAATTTGAAGGAGTCTTACCACCTCCAAGGGAGTGGTTTGACCACCAGTACCTCTAAAGGAGGGGAATGAAGTTGTGAATATCAGGCCATATAGGCACATTGTGCTTCAAAAAGATGTAACTGAGGAGATGATTCAGGAATTGCTGGATCAAGGGGTGATAAGGCACATTAATAGCACTTTTGCAGCACCCAGAGGGTGGAGGATGTGTTCTAATTACAGGAATCATAACAAGGTTACCATTAAAGATAAATTCCCTATTCCTGTAATAGAGGAATTCCTAGATGAATTGCATGGCACTAAATACTTTTCTAAAATTGACCTAAAATCTGGTTACCATCAGTTTGGAGTCCATCCACCAGATATCCACAAAATAGCTTTCAAGACCCACTTTGGTCACTTTGAGTACCTAGTGATGCCATTTGGCCTCGCTAATGCCCCTTCCACTTTCCAAGCCCTCATGAACCACAAATTCAAGCCCTACCTCAGAAACTTTGTTTTAGTTGTCTTTGATGACATCCTAATCTATAGCCCTTCATGGGATGCACACTTACCCACCTTAGAGAAATCCTTAACCTCATGGCTACCCATTCCCTCCATGCCAACCTAAAAAAAAATGCTCATTTGGTGCTACTGAAATTCACTACTTGGGGCATTTTATCTCTCAGCAGGGTGTACAAATTCAACCACACAAAATCAGTGCAGTCTTGGACTGCCAGCACCTAAGAACCTTAAATAGCTAAGAGGGTTCCTAGGCTTCACAGGCTACTACAGGCGCTTTGTGAAGGATTATGGCAAAAATTTGTAAGCCCCTCACTAGTCTATTGAAGAAGGATGCCTTCACCTGGGATACTTAAGCTGCTGAAGCCGTTTTACAACTCAAAACCATTATGACCACCCTACCAGTTTTGGCCCTTCCCAACTTCAACAAACCAGTCCTTATTGAGACTGAGCTTCAGGGAAGGGTATGGGAGCAGTTCTTATGCAGGACATCCACCCTATTGATTACATCAGTAAAGCTTTCTCATACTCTCACACTTACTCCTCTCTGCTTATGAGAGAGAATTGCTGGCTATTGCATTTGTCATAAGAACAGACCAACAAAGTCTAAGTATAAAGCACAAGCTTGCTACCCCTTTTCAGCAAAAATGGCTTTCTAAGCTTGTTGGGCTTTGATTACACAGTTGAATACAAGGCAGGGGCTGAAAATAAAGTTGCAGATGGTCTATCTAGGGCCTATGGGTATCAACTCAGGGCTATTGCTGTCTCTGCTATACACTCCTCTCTATTAGAGACACTACAGAGATTGTGCCAGGTTCCTCAATGCAAGCAATTAGTTGAAGAAGTCAACACAAACCCTACCACTCATCCTCACTATTCTTGGTAGAATAACTTATTAAAAAGGAAAGGCAAGTTAGTAGTAGGTACTAACATACCTGCCAGCACATGATACTCACTTGGATGCATGACTCCCCACAAGGGGGGCATTCACGAGTAGAGGCCACCTATAAAAAGATGAAAACCCTTTTCTTTTGGCATGGCATGAAACAAACCATTGCAGATTACATTAAGCAATGCATCACTTGTCAAAGGTGCAAGGCTGAGGGTTTATTGCAACCACTACCTATTCCTACTGCTGAGTGGGAAGAAATCACTATGGATTTCATAGAAGGATTGCCTAGGTACCAAGGCAAAGAAGTGGTAATGGTGGTTATTGATAGGCTAAGCAAATATGCACACTTATGTGCTTTGTCACATCCCTTAACTGCACTCAAGGTGGCCCAATGCTTCCTAGATAACATCTATAAGTTACATGGGTTCCCTCACAACATAGTATCAGACAGAGACAAGGTGTTCATGAGCACCTTTTAGTCTGAATTCATGAAATTGCAAGAGGTCCAACACAAGCTATCTACAGCCTACCACCCACAAACAGATGGCCAATCTGAGGTTGTTAACAGATGCTTGGAATCCTACTTGAGGTGCATGTGCCATGAAGCTCCTCACCAAGGAAAAAAAATTGCGGTCGCGGTCGCAATTGCGGTAACGTTTGTGTTGTCGCGGAAGCAGCTTGTAACGGATGAATGGAACAGATCGCGGCCGACGCAGCGACATTAATATACCTTGGTTGCATTGTTTTTTAGTTTTAGAAGCATTATTACAACATAATATAATCAAATTTATCATAAATATCATGTTTCATCTGCTATATAGTTAATTCATAAAATATTTTTGGCTAATGTTTGAAAAGAACAAACGTAACGGGGATAAAAACGTTTTGACGCGGCTAGTTCGCGTTACAGAACGGACAACGCGCGAGAAGTATGTGATTTTTATTATGGTGTTCTTTAACGGGATTTCGCGAAATGACAAATCCAAAATCCTTTACGGAACGGTCGTTCTGCAACGAAACGGGAGAGTTTTAATTCCATGCTCCTCACACCGGGGCTAAATGGTTACCTTTAGCTGAGTATTGGTATAATACCAACTTCCACACTGCCATCAAGAAGACTCCATATGAAATCATGTATGGTCAAGCTCCACCCCTTCACAAACCCTACATCACTGGCACTAGTGTGGTAGACACAGTGGACAGGAGCCTCCAGCAAAGATAAGCCACCATCATGACACTAAAAGAGCAGCTGTGTAAAGCCCAAAACAGGATGAAGGAACTAGCAGACAAAGGTAGGTCTGAAAGACAATTTCTAGAAGGTGATTGGGTCTATCTTAAGCTCCAGCCATGCAGACAGTTCTATGTTGCTGCTAGGACCTCCCAAAAGCTCGCTGCTAAGTATTTTGGTCCCTACTTAATCATCAAAAAGTGGGTCCAGTTGCTTTCACATTACAACTTCCTACCACCTCCAAAATTCATCCTACGTTCCATGTCTCCCTCCTCAAAAAACACCATGGCAATCCCCCTCCCACCCCTCCTGAATCCATCCCTTACACATATGAAGCTGCCACCTCCATCACCAAAACACCATTATCTGTGCTAGACAAGAGGAGTATTAAAAGAAACAACCAGGCTGTGGTTCAGTGGTTGGTCCAATGGTCTCATCTACCTCCTGAGGAGGCTACTTGGGAAGATGCTGCTATCATTGAGGAACAGCATCCTACTTTTGATCCTTGGGGTCAAGGATCCTCTCATGGAGGGAGTATGATGCAATACTTGCACCAGGTCAAATGGAAATTAGTCCAGGATTGGGAAGTCAAGGCCTTGAGGTCAATGGAATACAAAGTCAGCAAGTGAAGGTTAATAATCGCAACATATCAGCTGAAGGAAATGGTGTGCTGGCCAACGGGCAAAAAGAATTATTAGCTGGCAAAACAGAATTAGTCCCTGAGTGACTCTCTGTAATTAGTTATCTAGGGGGCTGTACCTAGATCTTGCTGACCCTCAGCTAGTTTGTCTTTTAGCTAACAGTGTAATTTTCCCTTTCCTGGAAGGCTATTTAAAGGCCAGAGATTGTAAGGATCATTTATGCTAATGAAAATTGATTCTCTCTCTCTCTACATCTCATTCTCTAAAATTATCATTCTCATATTAATCAGATTATTGTGCTCAAAATTACCCTTCTCTTTTGGTTGATTTTCTGGCATAGTCTAGCTCAATCTCCAGTTCTTTGTGAGATCAGATTGAGCATACCAGTCTGAGCAATCAGATTGCATCACTGCTATTCAAGGTCTACTCATGCAAGTTCGAAACTTTAAATGTGGTGTCTCAACAATAATGAATTATGTCGTATATACTGGTAGTGCTCCAATTTGCGGACACTATAATTTATCTTAATGGGGAATCAGAGTTTTTTAATAGTCTGATACTCTGATTTCCACTCAATGACTTGTTTACATATCTGATTTTCTTGTGCTTTAAAACTTGAGGAACAAATACATTAACAAATGTAGCCTCTTTACTACGTTTCTAAGTTTTTTCTTTGATTTACGGCAGGAATGTGTAAGAGGAGCTCTCAAGGACAAAACAATCATACTTGTGACCCATCAGGTGGACTTTTTGCATAACATTGACCTTATTATGGTGAGCCATTTCTTTTTACCAATATTTCAGGTCACATTATGCCAAAATAGTTGTTCTTTCAATGACAAAATTTGTTGCCTGATCAGGTGATGAAAGACGGTATGATTGTGCAAGCAGGAAAATATAATGATCTTTTAGAAGCAGGAACAGATTTCAATGCACTTGTTGCGGCCCATGACACATCTATGGAACTTGTCGAAGCAGGCAACAACACTGAGCTTCCAGAAGATTCTCCACGACAACAGAATTCTCCTAAAGCATTACCTAATCACAGTGAGGGTAACGTCGTGAGCAGTTCTTTGACTAGATCTAAGTCAGATACAAGACAGAAATCAGATAAGGGAGATGCTAAACTCATTAAAGAGGAAGAGAGAGAAACTGGGAAAGTCAATTTGCGTGTGTACAAGGACTACTGCACAGAAGCTTTTGGATGGTGGGGTGTTGTGCTTGCTTTGCTGTTATCTATTTCGTGGCAATTAACTATGATGGCTGGTGATTACTGGCTGGCTTATGAAACAGCTGCAGAGCGTGCCTCATTCTTCGCTCCTTCTTTCTTTATTACTATCTATTCTATTATCGCAGTATTTTCTGTTGTATTAATAGTTGCAAGATCCTTCTTTATTACTTTGTTTGGGCTGAAGACAGCCCAGATGTTCTTCACTCGGATTCTTCACTCTATACTTCATGCTCCCATGTCATTCTTTGATACTACTCCTACAGGACGAATTCTAAGTCGGGTGAGCTTTCTTTATCCTTCTATTCTTTTGTTATATATTATTTGATAGTCATTTATTATTCAGGTACCTACAATGTCCTACTTTAGGTTTCATATCTTTCAGCTCTGCCAACTACCAAGTTGATTTACTGATGGGAGCTTCCCATTGCTTTCAGGCATCGAGTGATCAGACCAATGTTGATGTGTTAGTCCCTTTTGTTTTGAATCTTACAATTGCAATGTACGTCACATTGCTTAGCATCATCATTATCACTTGCCAGTATGCTTGGCCAACTGTCTTCCTCCTGATTCCGCTAGGCTGGCTGAATTTGTGGTACAGGGTAAGAGTACAGGGTTCTCCTTTATTTCTCTTACTTTTGTATGTTTGAAAAAGAATAAAAGAAGGGCGAAGATTTAATTAAAACAATAGTGTAGGAAACATTTTCTTTTTATGCGGTTTTTGAGCCAAATTGGAATATGTGGATCTTTATTTGTTCTTGAAATAAGGAGAAATCATGTATCATCAAGGCAAAGAGCACTTTCTGAATCATTTTGTGGGTTCATCAGTTTTACAACTAGATCTTCTTCTTGGAATGCCATGGTCAAACATCTTATCTAACGCTAGGTGAAGTGTGTGATCTTTTACATTTTCCTACCGGGGATTTCCCAAATAAATTCACCCTTCTATTACAAGTAAACCTTTTCTTTTCTAGCCATCATGTAAATTCTTTTTTGACGTGATTAGCCAAACCCAAACGTAGAATATATTAAGGAGCAGAGGGGTTGGTTAGTGTACGAACAAAACCTCGTCATGTGCATATGGGAGATGATATAGGCTCTCCCATTTCCTGGTATAATTGAAATCAGAGGATTGTTAACTAATAGTAGGTCTTTTATGGTGTTCTCGGTCAAATACAACTTTTATCATACACCGGGGTGTACCATGAGCATGGTACACCCAAGGCTCTTTTATTGCTCATTGCTCATTTGAAAAACTATAAATGAAAAACAACTGCAAAATGGTAAAAATTCCAAATAAGCAAATGAACAAAAAATAGCCTTACGTGTAGCATGCACATAGTACACCCGGGTGTATGGTGGATGAACTCAGCCTTCTAAAATTTGATTAGTCGTATTATGTCTAAATACTTGTTGTATTATAAGGTGAAAAAGTCATTGCAAAAGGCAATGTTGATAAGCAATTTTATAAGGTTTTTGGTTTGTCATTTATCATGATATAATGAAGGAAATTCTGAAACCAATTTCATTCTGCACGTCAACTAGGCTGACCTGCAAGTCCTTGAAATATGTAGGTGAAAAGAAAGCTGCTCTTTCAGGATTTAATTTGATTAAAGCAGTTCTGAAATTGTCTTAGTCTGTGTAAATTCTACTAGCCATATATACTTTGCTGATGAGATGTGCTTGTTTTGCAGGCATATTATCTTGCAACTTCACGTGAATTAACTCGCCTTGACTCAATCACAAAAGCACCTGTTATCCATCACTTCTCAGAAAGCATTTATGGCTTCATGACAATACGTTGTTTCAGGAAGCAGGAAGGATTTACTCAAGAAAATGTGAATCGGTTGAATGCAAACTTGCGTATGGATTTTCACAACAATGGATCAAATGAATGGTTAGGTTTCCGTTTAGAACTGCTCGGGAGCTTACTCTTGTGCGCATCAGCACTATGTATGATCCTGTTGCCTAGTAGTATCATCAAGCCAGGTTTATTTTCTAACTTCATAATATATATATTTTCACTTCTTCTCTAGAATCACTAAACTATTGTCCATATAAATAAAAATTTGGACAAAGCTGATCTCTAACATTGTATTTCAGAGAATGTTGGTTTATCACTATCGTACGGACTGTCCCTCAATTCTGTGCTATTCTGGGCCATGTATACCAGTTGCTTTGTCGAAAATAGAATGGTTTCTGTTGAGAGGATAAGACAGTTTACTGAAATTCAACCTGAAGCTGCTTGGACTATCAAGGACCGTCAACCTCCTCCAAATTGGCCAACCAAAGGCAACGTCGAGCTTAAGGACTTGCAGGTCAGCCTAGTTGACAACTTGACATGCAGAATGAAATTCAACCATCTCTAATAATTTGTATGTTGCTTGACGTTGAGTGTAAATTATGTTTAACAGGTCAGATATAGGCCCAACACTCCTCTGGTGCTGAAGGGAATATCATTAAACATTAGAGGAGGAGATAAGATAGGCATTGTTGGGCGAACAGGAAGTGGAAAATCAACTCTTATTCAAGTGTTCTTTAGACTTGTTGAGCCCTCAGCTGGGAAAATTATCATCGATGATATTGACATTTCAATTTTAGGCCTCCATGATCTTAGGTCTCGATTTGGGATCATTCCTCAAGAGCCTGTTCTTTTCGAAGGGACTGTTCGGAGCAACATCGACCCCATTCGCCAATATTCAGAGGAAGAGATCTGGAAGGTAATATCTCACTTAAGGCTCACTTAAGTCTCCAATACTTGAAAGAGAAACTCTGATTAATGCAACTAATAAGAGCTCTCACTTAAGGTTCGTTCAGTACCATTGTCAATTTCTGGTTTTTGGTTCTAAGCTGTTAGAAGTCATTAGGTTGTATATCAAACTTAAAATTACCCCTGCTATACTAATCATGTTTGACCGAATACTGAAAACGAAAATGAAAACGATAAAGAATAGACTTTAGCAGTTTCAACTTATTAAACCCCGTGGGGCCTATTCGTTCTTTTTTTTTTTTTTTAAATTTCAGTCTTCATTTACTTTTGGAAAATAAAAACAAAACACAGAAACCAGAATAGGTGGTTCCCAGTTTTCAGTTGCTAGTTTTCATAACAGATAGACTACTTTAAGTATGCATAATTCTAAGTTTATTTCATATCATATGAATTTTAGATATTAGAAAATAAAAATTGTCCCCCCCAAAAAAAAAAAAAAACTAAAACCTGAAATCCTGGCAGTACAACCGGAAGACTCGTAAATTAGTGGCTATACTATCCATGTTAAAGGGTATTGGACATGATGCTTCTCAGAAACTAGCTAATTAACTTTTGTTTCATATTTCACAGAGCCTGGAACGCTGCCAGCTTAAAGACGTAGTAGCTTCGAAACCCGAAAAACTGGAAGCTCCTGGTATAATCACTATATTAGATTAATAACGTCTGCTATAACTATGTAGCAAATTTAAACTTGGAAGTTACTAATTTCTTTTTATATATGTGGCCAATATAGTGTCCGATGATGGAGATAACTGGAGTGTAGGGCAAAGACAACTTATGTGCTTAGGCCGAGTGATGTTAAAGAAAAGCCGGTTGCTGTTTATGGATGAAGCAACTGCTTCTGTAGATTCTCAAACTGATGCCGTGATTCAGAAGATAATCAGGGAAGACTTTGCGGCTTGTACAATCATCAGTATCGCACACAGGATACCAACAGTTATGGACTGCGATAAAGTTCTTGTTGTAGATGCAGGTATATACTAGGCTCATTTGACCAATTAAGTGATTTAGTATAATAACTTTTGCTCAAACTGTATTAAAATTCAATGTGCGAAAACAATTCTATTGACAGGAAGAGCAAAAGAATTTGATTCACCAGCAAGATTGCTCGAGAGGCCGTCACTTTTTGGAGCTCTAGTACAGGAATACGCAAATCGCTCATCTGGTCTGTAATTTTCAGCACTGATTCTGTACTGCAGCCATGCTTATTGTCAAATGCATTGGGAAAGCTAAAGCTTCATCCTCTAAAATTGAATGCATTATAGTTTTGCGATGACATCAAGCTAATGCTTTTGAACTTGAAGATTACTATTTATTACACTAAATAGTTCTGTACTTGGTGCTTTTTTTTTAGAATAGGGGATAAAAATGTACTCCTTATTCAATCCTTTCTTGATATTCTAGTTCTATATTACTTTCCAGTAATTAGCTATTACAATATTAGCTACTACAACTCTTTCGGGCAATAGCTACATACTACATCACTTATTCAATCCCTTCTCCACCATATCCAAAAAGATAACCCCAACACATCCCCAAATACGGTTTGAACCAACTTAATTATTATAGCAGTTCCACGCAGGTTAATTTTCCATGAATCATAGCAAGATATCTTATTTCAAAATTATGAACCATTTCTTCCGAAGAATAAAGTTTTGTATCCGAAACAATAACGAGCTATATATCTGATTCATATAACAGCATAGGATGTATCAGAATCCAGACGAGCGATTGGAATACTCTTGAACCAATGCTCCAAACAGGGATGGCCGCCCGAGTAAATGTGATGGGGGATCATATTCCTTTGCTTTCCCTGTTCGTGATTAACATAACATAAGCAAACATATCTGTACTAAGTTTCTGATGAAGGCCAAAAGAAGCAAGTATATAATATACCTGCATCAATAACAAGAACTCTATCACAGTCCATAACTGTTGGTATTCTATGAGCAATGCTTATTATTGTACAAGCTGCAAAGTCTTCTCTAATAATCTTCTGAATCACAGCATCAGTTTGAGGGTCTACAGAAGCAGTCGCCTCATCCATAAACAAAACTTGGCTTTTCTTCAGCAAGACTCGGCCTAAGCAAAGAAGTTGTCTCTGCCCCACGCTCCAGTTTTCTCCGTTATCAACCACTTTCAGAGATTAACAAAGGAAAAAAGGAAACCAAAGGAGATGAATAAGAAATTTTAAGTGTAAATATTTTAGGAAGTTACAAAGTTTTGGTGGTGAATAAAAAAAAGGTGTTTGGATCATACCAGGAGCATCAAGTTTTTCGGGTTTGGAAGCTACCACATCTCTAAGCTGGCATCGTTCCAGACTCTGAATGAAGCATTAAATCAAGTAACTTAGCTTACTTCAGATGATATATTCTAATACGCACTCCTGATGTACTATAAATTCCTTTTTTTCAAATGCTTTTCTTTCGAACTTTTTCTAAAAGTTGGGCCCTACATCTGGCCACCCAATTTTTTCTCTGTACAACAAATAGATGCTAGCTTTTCTTAAGGACGAAGGGAGTATGTCTCAATCATTTCAATTTACCTTCCAGATCTCGTCTTCTGAATACTGGCTAGTAGGGTCAATGTTGCTCCTTACTGTCCCTTCCAAAAGAACAGGCTCTTGAGGGATGATCCCAAATCGAGACCTAAGATCGTGGAGCCGTACTATTGATATGTCCATATCATCAATAATAATTTTGCCATTAGAGGGCTCGATGAGCCTAAAGAACACTTGAATCAAAGTTGATTTTCCGCTTCCTGTTCTCCCAACCACGCCTATTTTTTCTCCTCCTCTAATACTTAATGTTATTCCCTTAAGTACAAGAGGAGTATTAGGTCTATATTTGACCTATAAAATAAAAGCTTACACTTTGTGAGGGGCCTTCAAGCTGAATCAAAGCCAATATAGCAGATAGTACAAATGAGACAGAAAACTTTAGTGTTGTTATTCTTAAACCTGCAAGTTCTGTAGCTCAATATTGCCTTGAGCTGGCCAAGTTGGTGGAGGAACATGATCATTGTAAGTCCATGCAGCTTCTGAAGGGATTTTAGTCAATTGCTTTATTCTCTCAACAGAAACCATTCTATTCTCCACAAAGCAGCTCATGTATATTGCCCAAAACAACACAGAGTTGAGGGACAACCCTTATGAAAGCGAAAAACAACATTTTCTGAATCATGCAAAAAACAATCAACACTCTTTTTAATGCGCCATACATCAAGAAAAGGAATGATATTCATATCTAATGGGAAAATAGATTAATTTGTTAGTGAACTGCTGAAGTCAAAAGAGGGAACCTGGCTTAATGACGCTAAGTGGAAGGAGGATCATGAATAGTGTTGATGTGCAAAGAAGCAAGCTCCCAAGAAGTTCCAGACGGAAGCCTAACCATTCATTTGATCCATTGTTGTGGAAGTCCATGCGAAGATTTACGTTCACCCGATTCACATTTTCCTAAATAAATTCTTCTTGCTTTCCGAAACAACGGATTGTCATGAAGCCCAAAATGCTTTCTGAGAAGTGATGGATAACAGGTGCTTTTGTGATTGAGTCAAGACGAGTCAGTTCACGTGATGTTGCAAGATAGTAATCCTACAAAGAACGACAATTTGTCTTCAACACATATTATGTATGCCAAGATTATTCTTGTCATTAATCATCTTCTCTTTCCTCATAAATGAAGTATAAAATAAGAAATTTAATTGAGGAGAAGCAAGTATGCTTACCCTGTACCACATATTTAGCCACCCTAGTGGAATCAAGAGGAACACGGTTGGCCAAGCATATTGACAAGTGACAATGATGATGCTTAATAGTGTCATGTACATGGCAAGTGCAAGGTTCATAAAAAGAGGCACAAACACATCAACATTGGTCTGGTCACTAGAAACCTGAAGCACAACAACTTCTGATTATGAAAGTGTGTGATATGCATTGTTTTCCATAGTATATCAGTTGACACTCAAGGAAAAAAAACCATAAATCAGGAAAGTTATAAACCCTGCATAATTTTTATAATTCCATCAAGAAAAGAAGGATTTTTTGTCAAAAACTACCTATTAGTTGCAATTTTTTTAAAACAACTACCTAATAAGTCTAATTTTTAAAACAACTACCTTTTATCATGTTTTTTTTTGTTAGCACTACCAATACATGGTAAACGTTAGTAATTCCGTCTGGTGGGCCCCACTTGACAATTTCCTCCATTTTAAAAGATATAAATTTATGGATTTTTTTGTCAAAAACTACCTATTAATTGCAACTTTTTGAAAACAACTACCTTTTATCATGTTTTTTTTTTTGTAAGCACTACCCATACACAGTAAACATTAGAAAATACCGTGTATTGGTAGTGTTAACAAAAAAAAAACATGATAAAAGGTAGTTGTTTTAAAAATTAGACTTATTAGGTAGTTGTTTTCGTAAAGTTACAATTAATAGGTAGTTTTTGACAAAAAATCCAGAAAAGAATAATATCTTTAAGCTCACCCGACTTAAAATCCTTCCTGATGGAGTAGTGTCGAAGAATGACATGGGAGCATGAAGAATGCTATGAAGAATTTGGGTGAAGAAAATATGGGAGGTCTTCAGACCAAAAAACATGATGAAAAAGGATCGAAAGATAACTAATCCAATTGATATAACTGTAATAATCGAATAGATACTTAAAAAGAAAGAAGGATTGAAAGATGAGGCGTGCTTTTCAGAGGTTTCATAAGCTAGCCAGTAATCAGCAACCTTATAGAAGATTGCCATGACAAAGAGAGGAACAAACCAGCCACCAAACCCCACCATCCAAAAGCCTCAGTGTAGTAAACCTTGTAGACATGCAAACTGACTTTTCCAGTTTCTCTTTCTTCTTCTCCTATCAGCCTAGATTCACCCTTTCTAGTGTTCGATTCTATTATAGAGCTGTTTTCCCTTTTGGCTTCACCATGACTTGACAATACTGTAGGAGATCTTTTCTGTCGGGGTGAAGCTTTCAGAAGCTCCACGGTGGTGCCTGCTTCAATGAGCTCCATAGAAGTCTTTTGTGCAGCTACAAGGGTATGAAATTCCGTGCCTAATTCTAAAAGATTGTCGTATTTTCCTCCTTGCACAATTGTGCCATCTCGCATGACCTGCACAAGGGATGAAAATTGCTTCTATATGAGCAAAAATAATTTATCCGTAAAAGATGCATTATGTATAAAGAATGGCTCATCAAAATAAGATCAGCATTATGCAAAAAGTCCACTTGATGGGTTACAAGTATAACTGTTTTCTCCCTGAGAGTTCCTCTCACACACTCCTGCAATGGATCAAAGATACAGGTCAGAATTCATATACTTTTTGATTTTGAGCACAATTAAATCCTTAAATGGCTTTAGATTCTGGCCACTACCACGTTATAACCCTTTTGTCCGCCTTAGATATAAACAACTTAGAGCAACTTAACATGAAACATAAATCAGAATGTATGAAAGAAAGAATAGCTATCAAGTCAAAAGAATGCAAAACCTTAAAAATAACTGATCCAGTATGAGCATCAACAGCACTGAAGACGTCATCAAGCAGATAAATATCACAGTCTTGATACACAGCTCTAGCAAGTTGTATACGTTGCTTTTGCCCACCACTGAGGTTGACGCCACGCTCTCCAATCTCAGTCTGATCACCAAACTCCATCATTTCCAAATCCTTTTCTAAGCAGCAAACCCTTAAAACATTATTATACTTGTGTTGGTTGCTAGGTAAACCAAACAGAATATTATCCTGAATAGTTCCATTTTGTATCCAAGGCGTCTGAGCTACATAGGCTGTCGACCCACAAACTTTTACCTGCAGGAAAGAAAGAAAGAAAATATTAGGCATTACGATCGAAAACTGGAAGTTTCACCTAGAAAAAAAACCACCACAAAACCCAAAACTTGGGGGGTCATGGGAACCGTACCCCCAACTTCATGCTTTGGAGGTGGGTGCTTTAACACTAAGCTCTCACTTGATTCCCGAATCAAACATAAAGTTGAAATCTTAAAAAGGTTATTAATTATGTAATATAACAGTGAATTTGGCAGCCAATTATAATGGTAATAAGAATAATGAATCAGAGACGTAATTTTGTCTATAAAGTCTCAGGTGAATATCCATGACGATGAAACTTCATCTGCTGAGATGTCTGTCTCTTTATAAATTTTCATTAACATCAACACCACCTAAAGTGGATATGGATGGTAGTGAAAATGCATGAAGAAGAAGAGGTATTTGAGGTGAACAAGCATTATCATATCATTGGTTTAAAACATTTTTGACAAAATTAATAATAAATTTATTACTATTACCACCTACCAAAGAAGCTATAAATTTTATAACAGCTTAAATCTTATACTTCATACACGTAATGTATAGATGAAAATATATACCTTTCCTTTAATTTTGTGCATCTCACCAAGGATTGAGGCAAGTAAAGAGGACTTTCCTGATCCAACAATACCAACAACAGAGACAAGCTTCCCTTTCTGTATCTTTATATTTATGTTTTTTAGTAACTCTTCTCCGTCTTCCTCATCCCAACTAAAAAACCCATCTTTAACCTCCACTGCTATAGTACCATAGTCCTCCACGCGCTCCACTGATTCCTCCATCAATTCTCTACTTGTCATAAAATCGTCCAGTCTCTTGAGTGAAACAATAGCTTGTGAAATTGAAATCATAGACTGGGGGAAAGTCCTAATCGGTTCCTGCAACATCTTAAAAAGTGTGGTAGTTGTGAAAACTGTAGCAGCATCGAATGAGACACCGAAAAATATAGCAGTGCCAAACGTGAGGGTTGATACCACTGAAGGTAAGGACCACAAAACTACCATATTGGTGGCAGTTGAATACATAAACTTGGCTAACCAACTAAATTCTGATTCCCGGAATGCTTGGATGCGCTTGTTAAAGTGTCTTTCCCATGCTTGAAACTTGATAACTCGCATATAGTTAAGCATTTCATTAGTAGCCTTCATTCGAGAGTCCCGATTCTTCATCACGTTGAATTGAAAAATTCTGTCTCTTTTCGTACAAAACAACATAAACAATAGAACCCCAAGAATTCCAATCAAGGCAGTGATCACAGCAGCACCAATATAGTGGTAGAGTAGAGCTAATGCTACACATACTTGCAAAGGGATTTGCCAAATAGCATGGAGCTGCAGCATCATATCAGAGAGTTGCTGAGCATCTACACTCATGTAATTTACAATCTGTCCAACTCCATGACTTTGCCTGGCCGAGCATGATAATTTTAGGCCTTTCTTGTACAAATTGGTAACGAGGGTAGAACGTATTTGCATCCCGAGCTTCTGAGAGTTAAAGTTGAATTGATGTGAAGTCACACCTCTAACATTTTTCCAAGCAAGAGAATGAGGACCAGGCAGTACCCCTCATAGGGGGAACTTCTTACACTTAAAGTGAAATCAATAAATTTGTGTATTAGAGACGGACCAATATACATGGCACATATTCTAACAATTGACAAGAAAGCGGTGAATGCAAGCTCTTTCCAGAAGCACCTGAAAAGGGTGGTTCTAATCGGGTTTTGGCACTTTTCATGTGGCTTAGGCCATTTAGATTGAAAGAGCAAAGATAATTTTTCAGCTTCATGTTCAGGTGAAAGAGATGGGACATCATTAACAGTAAGAGGCGTTTTGTAACCTTTACTAAGCAATGGGTTCATCCACAACCAGAAGACTTTGGACACTAAGGACACATTTGTAAAATCACTTACACATGATTTCTCTAATAGTGGATGAATGAACGTAGTTCCATCGTTGATTACGGAAGCCTCTTGTCTTAAGACCATCATTACTGTCGACCCTCTAATGCCAACTACAAGAAGAATAACTGAGAGTACAAAAGATACCAAGGAAAGTATATCCTCCAACCTCAAATCATAACTCCCGGCTTCTTTTCCTAAGGTTATTAAACGTATTAAACCTGAAACTAGAAACAATGCATAGATCAAGAAGCTAACAATCCAAAATACTTGGAGGGAAAATCGGTGTTCAGGTGCCTCAGACCTCGTCTTAGGGGAAATCAAGACTACAATTATCACGTATGTTATTACTTGAATAATCCCAAATGTTCTCTCTACCATCCTCCATTGTAACTCACTGTTTGTGCTATTGAATGCTAAGATAGTAATTAGTGAATGAACAACTGCTAACAAAATTGTTACAATGAAGGATAGTTTGTACCAGATATTTGTCGGAACTTGAACTCGGTTTCTAGGTCTTGTGAAAGTCTTCGTTATGTTTGGATCATGATAGTTCCTCAAGACGAGTTTACTAATGAGGCGATTAAGAAAGATACCAAAGACTACGAGTAAGAAGATGGCATCAATGAAACAAAGCAAGGCTCTTTGGGGACATGGATAAAGAAAAATGAATTTGGCCCATTCATATATATGTGAAGATGAAAGTTGGTCTGATGCAATTGGTTTTGAACATGAAAGAGAGGTAATCCAAGAATCATATGGCATATTCAAATTTCTTGCTTGTTTTGAGTTATTTTGCCTTCAATTTCCTGCCATTTCCAAGGGAAAAATCATTCAGCTTTAAAGAGAACATACAGAACATACATGCACATTCTAATGGATCTGTTTGGCTATACTACCTGAAATGTAGCTGAAACTGATAAGGTAGCTGAAAGTGATAAGGTATAGCTGAAATTGATAAGGTGCTAAAACTGATAAGGTGTCTGATTAGTTTAATGGTTTGGCAGAGCTAGTTGCATAAGTTGATTAATTATTTAAATTTTGTAATTTTTTTATTATATATATTTCAACACTAATTTATTTCAATGTACTTATATAATAAAATAACAATATAAATATTTGAAATTATAGCTCACTTGAACAAAAATATTCTCCATAAGCAATTATGAAACGAATTTCTCTAAATTTATTCTGAGTTGCTAATTGACGTCCTATTTTTTCCTATTAACACCCTAAATACACTAAAATACATACATATGCCACCCTTTATGTATTTATACAACCAACCAAGAAATTTCAGCCCAAAGCTTAAAAGAAAAGGAAAAATAAATTATGTTCCAACACTAAATTCTTTTTTAATGTACCAGTACTTTAATTAATGGAATACCAATATATAGACTTTTTATGTTTGCTTCTACCTTACCGTCAAGAAAGAAGAAGGACCTGCAGCAAAAACAAAACATGGCTAAAGTTATAAATGGTGGACCAAAAATTCTATTTAATAAAGTCCATAAAAAATCCAATCAAAAAGAACAGTGCAGCCATTCGCTATTAACACACTTGCTGGAAATCATCATCATCACAATCTTCTTAATTGAAAAGACTTTGATTTCCATCATCATCTTCTTGGTTATAAACTTATAATCCTGATAATAGACTGACATATTAAGTTCAGTGTTGGATAAATTTAGGGGAGGTATTCTTAATTGCTGCAGTGAGGAGTTTTGTTTTTCGAGAGAGATAACGTGAGGTGAGAGAAAAAACAGGAGAGTATATAGAAATTTCTGGCGACTGATTGTTAAACGTTAAAAAAATTACCTTATCATTTCAGTCATTTAAAACACCTGAAATTTCATTTAAGCAACTTCCCAAACACTCCTAATCATTTAAGTACCTGAAATATTTCAGCACCTTATCACTTTAGGTGCCTAAAATCCTTCCCCAAACAGAGCCAATATATTAGTTTTATATTTACAAAACACTACTGATAAGAACTTGAAATAAGAACTAACATTGATTTATTTTAGTACAAAAATGTGTATCAAGTTTAATTAAAATGCTAGCATAATGGAAGAATATTTACATATGATGATATGCTATCAGCATATATTACGCATAGACACATACAAAAAGAAGTCCCATCTATTACTTCTATTACTATATACTAAAAGAAAATACCGTATTCATCTTTTCCCAAAACTATCCTACGTGGCATGTCATGGTTACTCTATTTCCCACCTACTGCTTTGGTAGCTATTTATTGTTTCTCTGAAATCTTTTATTCTCCCTGAAAAGAAAAATATTTTCTAGAAAATTCTTTTGCTTAACTATTCCACGTCTCTTCGCTTTCCTTTAGAGCATGGTCACTCATGTCCCAAAAAAACATGCCATCCCTCTCTCTTATCAACTTTCTCTCTCATCTTATCAAAGTTTGTCATGCCTTATGACCCATTTTGACAAATGCACCCCACTCATGACCCAAAAAAAAAAGAACATCATCCTCCTCTATCCCACTTTTTACTATACTCCATCCCATTTTCTCTCTCCTACATCAATATATATTTATACCTTTTGATATTTATAATATCATACAAGATTATAAATAAATTATTTTTTATATTAACGACCCTAAATAAATTCATTTTGTAGTAATTGATTTTGATTATAAAATTATTCAATAATAAAAGCTTCCAAAAACAATTATTCATGTGCATACAATGTAGAGAGAAAATAATTAATTTTAGAAGTGTGTCAAAATATAGTAAAATGGATGTCTATTTATAGATCTCAAAAAGATAGGACCATTGGTAAAAAATAATTATTTTTTTTATTTGTATTTTTTAAGTTATTCAGATCACAAAATTTGAATTATAAAAAATAACCTTTATGACGCACTACCACATGTCCACAAATAGTTGGCTTGAGTCATAAGATGACCAACTATGGTTTGGGTCATAGGATGACCAACCATGGATTGAGTCATAGCATGACCCAAATGCAAGCATAAAAAAACCATGGATGCAACCCCATGTTTTTTTTGAGCAAGGTTCATGACTCAAATTGATGCCCAAAAAACCATGAGTGGGCATGCTCTTAGTCATCGAGCTCTATCTGCATTACAATCTTGATACTCCAATTCTCACTTCACCTCCACTAATTTATCTTCTCGATCAGTCCTTCTTTCTCATCATCTCAGGTACACTTCCTTTTTTTTTTCTATTCTAAAACATAACTTCACATACCTTCAATTATTTTAATTTTTTGAGAAATTAAAATTTGTTATTTTGGGATTTGTTTGTAGGTTGAGAAATAAACATAATTCATTGTGAAGGGAGGGTTGGGGCTCCATTTATCTTGGAGGAAAGCCAGATTCAAACGATGGTAGAGTACTTTTGCAGTAAGTAATTCAGGCTTCCCATGTACTTAAACTTCAACCATGAAGAAGATGAAGAACAAAATGAACCAATATAGTCTCTGGTACTTTTTTTGTTTAATCGATAATTTTCCAATTTCCAAATTTATAAAAAATTTTCATTCCAAAAATTATGATCAAGTTTGTGTTGATTTTTTTCTGTCCTCAATCTAAGATTTTGTTTTTGGACTTGTGATTAGAGTCGAGCTTAGTATAGTATAGTTGTCAGCCATGGTAGGTATATTTCGATTGTCTTTGTCCAGGTGGAATTTATGTTTTGCTATATGAGTAGCTTCACCGCTAAAAGTTACAGTATTTTTTAGATTCTAATATCTCTCTTTTTATAATTTAATTCTACTCTTATGGGTTCTTATTATAACTTTCTTATATCCTAAAAGGAGTTCTATAGCAAGCATATCCTAAACCTATGTCATTTCATTTGTGAATAACAAGAGTTAATCAGAAGAAATGACCTTCAATTTTCCTCATTTCATTATTTCTGTATCTCTGATTTCCTTTTTGTGCATTCTTCTTTCATCTGTCTCTTTCTAACTATACTTCTTTACCTTTTGCAGCATTGCGAGTTAAATAATATTAAATTAGCTCACATAATTTGAATGTAGTATTGACCTTCAGTTTGTTAACATGATGTAATTCTCGAAGCATACACATGTATATATATAAACATTTATGTGAGGTTGAAGTGGTGCATATCCCTGAGGTCTAGGGATCAAATCTCATGAGACTCATTTGAGGATTTTCCTTTTTCTCCCTCGAGTGAGTATCATTCATCTTACCTTATATATATATATATATATATAAACATTTATGTATTATTACTATTCATTTGTTAAATTCACCACATTAAGATGAGATTATTTGAAGAAGATCGGTGCTATAACAAATAAGATCAACATTACATTATTATCTAACTTTCATTAAGTTATCTTTGGATTTCACTATACTATAATTTTGTGTGCACGCGTTCCCATTATAGCAATCAAGTAGTGCGTAACTACTTGATAAAAGATAATGTTCATATATTATTAAGGGTTTGTTCTCCCTTATATATTAAAATAAGTTTCAGTAAACATAAGAGCTTTAGTAAAAATAAGTTAAGTTCAGTAAATATTAGTTTAAGTTAAGTAAATTTAAATTAATTTTAGTAATAATATAAGTTAGATTAAGCAAAAAGAAAATTTAGCCTGAATAAATTCAATAAAAATTTGAGAAGAACAAATCCTAAGATGATTTTTAATTCTTTTATATTTATCAATTACGAGTAGTTAATAATCTATGAATATTTTGTTAAAAGTATTCAAATAGGAGCCATTGTTTCAGAAATTATGTATGAGGAGTTCATAAAATTTGTTACTACAAATATTTTTATTCAAACCGTGCCTCACAAGGGTGTTAACCTACTATTACAGCTAAATTATAGGACCTAAAATAAGATGACGTTCTTTTGTCATGAGTGGGAAAGAGGGTAGGAGGTTAAACTGCAAAACAAAATGCCCGGGAGCAAGAGTCAAGATGGCAGGGGACAAGTAGTATTATGAGCCAATATATTAACAAATATGATGAACCATTTATACTCCTATAAAGAGTTCATGTTTTTGGAGTCGGTGGCAGATCCAAGATATTTGTATAGGGTGGGTCATAAGACTTCCAACTCAAAGTGGTGTGATAAACAAGGTTTTATTAATACTTAATAGTACCTTTGTTTTTTTAGTTGCAATAAATGTCTTTTTGCATAAATATTAAGAGAAAAAGGAGAGAGAGTATAATTTGATCAAATTGATGCCCATGCTTTTTGCATATGAGATAGGTAAAGTGAGGATAAAATTGTTAAATTGCTCAAAAACCTTTACCAAGAAAGGAAATGTTGCAACTAAAGAAAACAGAGGAAGTATCCAACTGTGCTATGAACTATTCGTGCTAAATTTTGTACAATTAACACTTAACGAATTTTTGTTGATGGGGCGGGCCAAGAGCTGGATAGGCCCCCTTGGATCTGCCCCTATTTGGAGTCAAAGATTATAACTTTATCAAAATATATTAATAGTAAAATTACTATCTAACAATAAGTTATTATTATTTATCACAGACATGAACATGACTGAGGCTCTATTCTCTTCACCTAATTTTTGTCTAACCTATTTATTTTTGTTGAAATTAACTTATTTCTACCGTAATCCATTATTGCTTAACCCAACCTTTTTATTAGTCGCCGCATCAATGCTAGAGGATAAAATTCTGAGCATGTACACTCGGAAAATCCTAACACATTCATCAAAGTTTTTCCAACTTTTACGGTTACGATTGGGGGTGTTAATGAGCCAAGCCCGCTCGGTCAAAGCTCAGCTCGAGCGGGCTCGACTCGAACTCGGATTCAGGTCGAGATATTAACGAGCCAAGCTCAAACCATGTATGGCTCGGCTCGAAAGCTCATGAGCAGGTTCGAAAACTTCAAAGGTAATATTTATGCAAATTGTTAATGTCCCACATCGATTTAGAAAACAAACAACAAGCTACTTTTCCCTTATTGTTTGCTTTGTCCCACATTGTTGGGTACTTGGGTAATTAGACTTAATCTTTTGTTTGAAAATTCTATACTTTGATAATTTTATGAAGTCTGGACATCTCTTAGTTGTTTTCTAATAATTACTCAAAGACTATGTAATAATTATGTTATATATGAAGTATTGACTAGTGACTGTAGGTGCAGGAAATTCCTTTTGGAAAGGATGCTACCACGCTGGGAAGATTTTGTGAAATCTAAGGCCTCTACTAGTCTACGCCTACGGTAGCTCTGGGGTGATATTATTCTCAGATTCCAAAAGTCCCACATCGAAGCTAGAATAAGTGTAATAAGAAATCAGCTCTATAAAGATGGGTTTACATGGAGGGTTGAATTTATGGATGTTGAGCCTAATTAATCTAATGGGGCGGACTCTTGGGCATCTACAACCTTTACTCAATTAATTAATTGAGTTTGACAAGATTTAGTTGGGCTTTAGTTTTTTTCCTAGTTTATCTAAGTTCAATCCATCTCTATTTTATTATTTGTAATTTTAAGTTTTGAGCCTTGAGCTTGACGAGCTCAAATAGAGCTTGTCCTTGACAATCTTCGAGCCGAGCTGAGCTTGGACATGTTTGGTCTCGGTTCGACTCGTTAACACCCGTAGTTATGATAAATACTTACCACTCTTTTGCCCTCCCTTATACCACGACATTGGCTCACTTGGTCCATTTAAGTGTTCTCATATTTTGAATCAACTTTTCTTTACTAAGCTAAAAGTGAAAATGACCCCACTCTACGTTAAAAAATTACTTCCTACATTCTTATTTACTTGCAACAATTACCATTTGGGTTGTTTCAATTTACTTGCCACACTACATTGTTTGGATATTTTGCTCTTTATATTATTTCTCTCCTTATCATATGGTTCACCTTTTTCTCTCTTTCCTCACCCAAATTATCGTTTCTACACCCTATTGTCGCAAGTAAATCAGAACGGAGGAAGTATTTTGTTTGTGTTTTACAATAAAGAATGATTATTAAAATACACTGCTCCAACAAAATGCAAATTTCACTACTCAATTAACCTTATTGGGACTAAAGATAGACTGTTATGTAGTGGACTAATTACTTTGAATGGGAATATGAAAATGAACCTAAACATTGCATGTAATGAAAAATAATAAACTTAAATGGACCCGGGGCACACTAGGTTAGTGCGCACCGGGTTGGTAATTAATATTAACTTTCATATAATGAGTTTTACAGAGATATAATGAACTTATATACAATATAGTGAATTTTATTAACGGAAAACATATAGTGAAATTATTTGCAATATAGTGGAGGATTTAATTTTAATAGTTTAACACGCAGGAAGATGTAGATTGTGTAGTATATATTGTGACACGTGCTTTAATATATAAAATTATGTAGTTTCTGCATGATATAGTGAATATCTGAATGATATGATGAGTTTCTACATGATATAGTGAATGTCTAAATGAAACTGTGGATTGTTCAGAAATGATGTAGTTTCTGAACGATATAGTGAGTTTTTTGAATAATATAGTGGATTATTTAGAAATGATATAGTTTATGTATGATATAGTATGTTTCGAAATGATATAGTGAGTTTTTGCATGATATAGTGGGTTTCTATGATATAATAAGTTTCTGAATGGCACTAATGGATTGTTCAGAAATGATACATGTTTTTAGCCTGGTGTACAATAATGTTAAAGTGAACCGGATCCAAGCAAGTCAGATTGTAATTAAAATTTTCAATATTTAGTTTTTTTTCTATTTAACATGTCATAATTATTTGCTTTCAATAGTGATCCTATGGCAGAAAACTTGAGAAAAATAGGAAAAAGGAATTAATCCTTTATTAATTTTCTGAACATAAGTTCTCAATGTGGACAGAGGAAGTAAGTTTAAATTTTAGCGTAGTACCACTTGTACAAAACTTTATCAACTAAGCTAATTTGAATCAGAAGCAAAAACATTTTACTTGAATTTTAGCTTGCATATTCCTCATTTAAAATTACAAACTAACCAAAATATTATAAAAACTAAACTTGAAAATTAAGGCTAGTGTTTCAATGTCATCTTCTTCTCTTACCTTACCAAAACAAAACCAAAGAAATAAAAAAATACAAAGAGCATATACACATGAGTAATAATAGTAATTAGGGATGACAATGGATAGGGTCTAGGTAGGGTAAGGCTAGACCCTTATCCATACCCTAACTTTTGGATGTAGACCCATACCCTACCCATACCCGCAGGGTAAAAATTTTTAGGACCCTTACGCGTACCCGTATGGTCTGGGTAGAGTCTAGGGTCTAAAATGGGTCCAACACAAAAATAAATCCGCTTACATTTTCACATGTATATTTAATCGTTAAGCACAATTTCATATATTAATTTTGCAATTAGCACACATAATATCACGTACATTCCATACCAATATATATTTTTTGCACATCCCAAAAGTCTTATACATCAAAATATAAATAAAAATATTTTTAAGTGATTGCGATTTGCGGCTAGGGTTCCTAACTGAGGGAAGGTTTTAGTTTTATTGGAAGTATGCTGGAAGGATATGTTTATATATATATTTATTTTAATTTTTTAAAAAATAAAAATATATATTTTAGTTTAGATGGGTCTATGGGTAGGATTTGGGTAGGGTCTGGGTATTTGAGGAGTGGACCCTTACCCTACCTTTACCCGATGGGACCAAGACCCATACCCTGCCCTTACCCATAGGATCCAAAAAATTAAGCCCCATACTCTAATTTTAGGGTAGGTTCTGGATAGGGTCCTAGTCCCATTGCCATCCCTACTGTACATTCCATACCAATATATATTTTTTGCACATCCCAAAAGTCTTATACATCAAAATATAAATAAATATATTTTTAATGCATAATGCAATAATGCATAAACATACCTTCTTCGTTTTTAATGCATGTGATAGGCAGCTGAGAAGGATAAAGGGATCTTCAGCTGAGATTTCGTGGAAAGTGTTGCATAGATTGAGTTATAGAAGAGGAGAAAGAGAGAGAATTACTAATGAAAAGCAATGATGCATATAAAAAGCACTAAGAAGTGGTTTCAGAAATAGGAATGATGCATATAAAAAGCACTAAGAAGTGGTTTCAGAAATAGGAATTTGGAGCTTCTAAAATTATATTAATTATTAAATGAGATTCGTCACACTCTCCTAGCATTTTGTTTACGCACCAGGATAAAGTCGTGTAGTTGAGGGCTTATAGTAGTAATATTAATACTCTCCCCATCTTATAAATTATAACTAGTGTTTAGGTCCGGGCGATCCCTCGGGGTTTCTCTGTGCTACAATTTATTAAATAAGTTATCTCATACTCATTTAAAAAAGTCATCTCATTCATTACATGGATTTCAAAAGTTTTCCATTCATATATCATCATTAATTTTGATTAAATAAGCAATAATAGTATGGTCGAGTGATGGTTGGATTTCTTTCTTTCATACTTGAGGTTGTGGGTTTGAATCTTCACATTAACAATGCTTCTTTTTTTTTTTTACTATATGAGAAAGACGTGGATAGAATGTTACTGAATGAGGGATGGTGACACGTGGCACATATACGTTCTTAGGAACGCTTTTTAATATATTAGTATAGATACTTTAAGCACTTTTCTTTTTATAATAAGTCACTTCATAGTAGTTTTATCTAGCGCTTTGTTGTAAAACATCAAATTGGTTCGTTATGCCATAAGTATCTCCGTATTCCGCTGAATAGGATTCGACAATGAATAAGTTTGAGTTAGTAATTAGAAAGCTTTCTTTTCTTGATCTTAATTCACTATTTTTTCTAAATTATTTTGAATACTCCCATTTTTGTCATGGACCTACTATTATTATATTAGTTTTCTAAAAATCCTTTTGGCCCACACTTTATCTCTATTAACAAAAATTTACCCAAGTTTCCTTGTCTTTTTATAAAAAAAATATCTAACAACTCTTATCACTTCTATTTTTTAATAATATAACATTGAGTTTTTTTACATTATACCCTTGTGTTTTCTTTAGTTTCTACGTTATATCCCAAACTTTCCACATGATACCCTGAAACTTACCTTTTTAATGCACAAAACAACTAATTATACCTCATTATTTTGGTTTACTTTTACAATCTAGTGGAACTAATCTAATTTGTAAATATTCCCTCTAGGGATTAAACTATGTATAAGTTAAATTAGTTTCACTAAATTTAAAAAATCAACGAAGTTAACGACGTATAAATAGTGGTAGGGACATTGTGCATTAAAAAACTGTAAGTCAAGGGTACTGTATAGAATTTTAAAAAGGTTAGGGTAAAACATAGAAACTGAAAAAAATATAAGGGTATAACGTAGAAAAATCCTATAACATTTGACAACCACACAACAACTTGTGTTTTTAAACTCCGTGTCCCAACAAATGTTTAGATCTTTCTGGAACAGAGGCAATATATTTTTTTTTGATAATTTAGTAATACTAATGCATTACTTAGTACTTATATATGGATGTCACTTTTTACAAAAAACCTAGCCGCAATTCCAAAAACCTCTCCCCTCCCCAGCGAACCCTAAGAGAAAAACAAAACCCTTCGGGGCTCGACGACCGCCTCGGCACGGTGGCTGTCGAGCCCCTCCCCCCTTTTTTCTCCTTTCCCTTTTCGATTGCTGGTCGTCGTAGTGTTGTTATTCACTGTTAATAGTCGTGTTTATCTCGTCTTCACTGGTTGGTCACTCCACTGTTCCACGTTTTTTGGTTTTTCAGTTTCGTTCCCCTTCCCTGTGTCGAGTCTTACCCCTCCCCTGTCCTTTGTCTCCCCCCTCCCCTGCTCTTCGTTTCTGTTTCCCGTTTTGGTTTTAGGTTTTCGTTCCTTTTCGCCCAGTTTTCGTCGGCTTGGTCTTGTGTTAGAGCCACTGGTTTCCCATCCCCTCCCCTGCTTAGGTGGTTTTGTGGTCCGCTTGTAGCGTTTAGTGGTCCTAGGTTTGTTGCGTTGGGCTTCCCTTCCCCTTCCCCAATTACGGTCGTCAGGCTTCCCTTTTCCCCCTCCCTGGTTCGCGTTACTCCCCCACCCCTCCCTTGTTTGGTCTAGTTCCCCTTCCCCATCACCGGTTTTCGTCTTGGTCGAGTGCTACAATGAACGTCGTACTCGCGGTTTTAGGTGTTTTCATGTTCTTTTTACGTTTCAGTTTTAGTTCAGTATCTTTCAGATCCAATAACCCTTGCCTTTTTGTGTCTGAATGTGCTTGGGTGTTTGTGAGTAGTGATTGGTGGGCAGTGCAAGGTTCAGGAATTCGAGTGTTGGTCAAGATGAGAGGAGGTTCTCACTTTAGTTCTGTTGTGCGTCGTTCTTCTAGATGTGGGATTGTGAAGTTGGATCTTCGGATCCATAAGTGGGGCGAAGTTCATCAATCTAACTCGCCCCAATTTCTCGTGATGACTTCATGTGTCATCACACCTATAAATGCATCTTGTGGGAGGCCATCCAATTTGATTTGGAGCAAGTTTCGACCTCCACATATTTCGAGTTTCAGTCCAATGAGACTAAACTCCGGGTACCCTCGAAGCAGGGTCAGAAGTCACCAAAGGACGTGACTTCATCGTTCGTTGAATCAGTAGAATCCCAGGAGGATGTTTCTTTTCAAGAACCTTGGGATTTAGTGCCTAGTGGACATTAGGGTCCACTAGCTGTAGTACGACAATCTCTCCTTGAAGATCGTCAAAGTTTCGTTTCACAACAGACTCCCTCTCATATCAGGTTTTTTTCATCAAGACATCTAACCCAACCTCACCCGTCGTCGCTCAAGACAAGCTGCTTTTGGACTGGACATGTAATAGTTAGTTGTTTTTTCACAAAGTATGTACGAGCTAATAAAGCTCTTGTTACTGTTTGGTTGTTTCTATTTGCTTGTATTAGCATTAGGCTGTACACTAGTTTTTAATTAATGCAAATTTTCTCGATGCCAAAAATATATATATATATATGGATGTCGTCTATTTTATCTTATGAAGTTTAAATTGGTGATACTTAAATTTGGGATTGAATCTCAGCTATATTATTACTCTTTAATTACAACCTTGTGTACGCCAAAAACAATTGCGTTATATTTCGACAATACCAAAAAGTTTCTATTATTGGGTGCATGAATAAGGTCATTCTAACGTTGAGGAATTAGAGAAAATCTTAATGACGTACAGAATCAGGTTTGATTTTGGAGCCGGCTCGTGATCTATTTTTCACAAACAAGCATTTGCATGCTCAGTTGAACATTCTTACAAAGTTTGGTAGGAGTTGAGGAAAAGTCTTTTTGGTTTTTAGTTTATTGTTGCTAGCTACTTGCTGAAATGTCTTCAACTGTTGTAGTGTTGTAGTGATATGTAGCCAAACTCCAATTCACAAACAGGGGCAGAACCAAAAAATTATTTTTGGAGGGATTAAAGAATTTTTTTCAAAATATTAGGAAGGGTCATTTAATATTTTTACCTATTTCTGAAAAAATATAGCAAATTTTACCTTAATTTTTCCAAAAAGAATTTAAAGTTGGGGGTGCCGAGGCTGCCGCCGACACCCCCTTTGTTCCGCCACTGTTCACAAAACTTTTATTCTTAGAGAAATCTAAATGTGACTTTCTAAATAGTGCATGTACTTGTTTACCTATAGGAGCTTTGATGTATTTAGCAGGCTTTTATAAAACAATTTTCAGACATCAAATACCCAAGATATCATGCATAAACTAATACTAATCATAAAATATTAAATCATACCCTTGTAGCATGATTTCCTCGCTTGTTGAGTGCTTCACCTCTTGACATGAAAATCGAAGAACTTCAATAATTGTAGTTTCTCTAATTGGTCCACTAAGTAAAGGATTAGATCCTAGAGTGTGTTTCCTAAAAGAATGAGGAGAAACACTCTTTCTTTCTCTCACTATAGGCGCCTACTACTAGGAGGGAATTAGGGTGACAAAATAATGTTAGGTTATTTTTCTAAAAGATGATTACCTAACATATATAATCATACACTTGTGGAAAAAAACCTTGTGTACGGTCTTTTTTATAGCCTCATGCCCTGGGTTTTTATGGCCTCATGTGTTTTGTTTGCATAGGTTAATTAAGAAGCAAATGATGTTTTTTTTTTTACTATTAGTGATATTAGATATTGTTAGAGATATTAAATATTAGTGATATAAGAATATATTTGTATGATAAATATATTATGCTAATAATATCTGTAAGGTTATTAGTGTTAGGATATGATTTAATTGCATCATAAAAAGAATGAAAGAGAAAGTTAGAGAGTCAAAGAGAAGGAAAAAAAGAAGAAAACCCCAATTCTATTTCCCCAGAACCCTAGCCACCCGATAAAATTCCAATGTCCAACATTCAATTCTCTCCCAGTTCGTTCTCAATTAAATGCTTTAATTTCGTCTCTTCTCAATGTACAAGAAACGAAATTCACTGTGTCTTCCCAACTAAATGTGATTATTACTTTGTTTTGGCTTGGTAATCTCTGCAACCCTATGATAAGTGGCTTTTACGGCCGCTTTTATGGCCTCTTTCCACCCTAATTAATTCAATGTTAGTGATTCTATTAGCTTTATGCACTTTGAGTCCTTTTTGGGAGTTGTAGGTTGTTTTCTCTTCATGCGAAGATTGAATGTTGTGAACACCCTATGCTATGACTTGTTCTTATCTTCTTTTAGGTTCCGTAGCGGCCTAATCGAGATTGTCGAAGCTCCGAGTTCCCCTGCATACAACCAATTCTACCGAGGATTTGACGCTGGCGCTCCAGCCTCATGGAGTGGGAGCTTCGACCTGCTGCTGAATTATTTTCCACCATGCTCAGAGCTAGCGCTCCACATGTGGAGCGGGAGCTTCGACTGCTCAGAGCTCGCGCTCCACACATGGAGCGGGAGCTTCGACCTGCTGCTGAAATCTCTCAATTAAGTCCAGAGCTCGCGCTCCACGCATGGAGCGGGAGCTCTGAATGGTTCAGCTCCCGATTTTTTTCGCTGTTTGCCTTTACTTTAAGTTGTATTTGTGAGAGGTATAAATACCCTCTCTTAAGACATTTTAGGGCAAGCTTTTAATTCCAGAAAAGAGGATTCAAAGCAAGAGCACACTATTCTAGGTTAATTAGAGAGAGAAAAACACATTCTTAGGAGAGAGAAAGTTGTAACTCAACCTTTGTTCTTCATTTTTATCAATCAAAGCATCAATCTTTTGGTAATTTCTAGTCTCTAATCCTTATTTCCTCGCTTATTTTTGGTTATTTGTTTAGTTTTATGCTTATTTAAATTAGTTTATACTTGCCTTGACTAGTCTTAGTAGTCTATTGTTCAAAGGTTCAATCTTTCTCGTTTTCACTAATCATGCTTAGTAGTTTTAGTATGTTTGCTCCTTTTATTGTTGCTTTTACTAGTCTTACTATGTTCTCCTCCTTCCTAGGCTAGATTTCTAGCTAGGGAAGGGGGATAATGGGACTTTGTGATGATTTTGAATGATGTTTGGTTGGCTTTGGTGATTGTTCTTTTGATGCTCGAATCAAGGTATTTTATTGTAAAAGTATGAAACTTGATCACCTTTATGCTAAAATCTTGTGCTAATGTTGGGTTATGTGAGAGCAAGCTTGATATTAGTGATGACTTGATGATGGGTAGACCACGACCTCAAAGGCGAGGTTGGGTAGGCGGTGTTGAGGGGTGTGCGAGAGTGACCTCTTGATGTTGGACCAAGGCCCTCAATAGATTTGATCCATTGCCCACCAAATGTTGTCGAAATCGTTGTTGTGAGTTCCACGATTCCCCCTCTCCCTAGTGTTTGTCTTATTGATTAATCACTCTTATTTTATCTTCCTTATGTAGTCTAGTTGATAACTCAAACCCCTTTTCTTTTACTCCCGTCAATTGATTGCATCTCGAACTAAGTGTAAAACCCCTTGCTTCTCCATGGATACGACCCCTTACTACGCTATACTACCTTATTAGGCTAGTTAGTTAGACTAGGGAGATTTTATTCTTGACCCGGAACAATAGGAAGTAACGACACCTAGGGGACCGATCAAGTTTTGGCGCCGTTGCCGGGGAAGCAATGTGTTGTTTAAACTTAGTTTATTGCCCATCAATTGCTTTTTATTTTCATTGTTTGTTATTGTGTTGTCATTACTAACCGTGTGCTTAGCTTTGTTGAATGATAAGGAGATCTCAAGGTATTCCTACCACTCCTCTTGACCCGGAAATCGACCGCACTTTAAGGCAAGTTCGGAGATTATTTGAACATCAAACCGAGGAGGAGGAAATATTTTTTGACTCCTCAAGTGAGGAAAGTGAAGCCATGGCCGAAGATGAAAACCCTCTATTTCAAGACTTTGGTAATCCGGAGGACTATGAGCTCACCGGTGGCATTTTGCTTCCCACCACCACTACAAACTTCACTATTCATCCACAATATACACAAATGGTGCTTAGGGAACAATTTCCGGAGCCGCGCATGAGAATCCCATTGAGCATCTTGATAGATTCCTTGAGTTGTGCGCCATGGTCCAAACGAACCAAGTCATTCAAGAATACATCCGTATGCATCTCTTCCGGCAATCCTTAGCGGGAAAAGCTTATAGGTGGCTTAAGAATCTCAAACCAAACTCCTTGACTACTTGGAGGGCGGTGGCTAAAGCCTTCCTAAAGAAGTTTATATCGGAGGAGAAGACCGCGGAAATTAGAAGGAAGATCTCCAATTTCCAACAAGAATCGGATGAGTCTCTAGGTGAAGCTTGGGAACGATTCAATGAGTACGTTAGAGCTTGCCCCCATCATGAGTATAGCGAGCCTCTACTTATTAGATTCTTCTATGATGCTCTTGACCCCATTAGTAGAGCCAATCTTGATGCGGGAGCCGGAGGCCAATTAAGGAAAGTTCCCCAAGCTCAACTTAAAGATACAATTGAGGATGTGGTTCGCAACTATTCATGGGGTGGTAAGAGAAGAAGTCAAGGAAAAGCTAATGGGAAATTCGAGCTTGACCAAGAGTCACTCAAAGCCTCCATGGAGCAACTTCTTGACAAGAAGCTAGGGAAAGAACAAGCTTCTTCTTCCTCATCTCGGCAAGTAAACTCATTCTCATGTGAAATTTGTGGGGGTACCAACCACGACACCTCTTATTGTGGTGGTAAGGATCCCGAGCATGTAGCGGCTATGGGTTATCTCAATAATCAAAGAGATCAAAGGGATAATTGGAGAGGCCCTAACTCCAATCTTAATCCGAGGTTCAATGACTATGGTGGACCAACCAATTTCCAAAATCAAGCGAACCAAGGAGCTCCCTATTTACATCCAAATGCTAGAAACAACTTCAACAAGCCCCTTCCACAAAATCAATTCTCAAACCAACCCCCAACCACCTTCCTAAACACTTCAAACCCCCAAGGTGGCCCATCTCCGGACACCCTTCTTATCCTAGACAACATCAAGAATATCTCTCAACAATTTGAACAAAAGTTGAGTAACCTTGATCGAAAGGTTGATCAAAAATTCTAAGAAACCACTTCTCACCAAAAGATCCTTGACAATCAAGTTGCCCAACTAGCCGAGAGGGTTTCTCAACTCTCAAATGAGAAGTTTCCCGGTCAACCTACTCCGAACCCCGAAAATTCCCACCATGTGAAGGCCATCTCCCTAAGATCTGGAAGATCATACCAAGTACCTAAAGCGGTGCAACAAGAGGATGATAGAGAAAAAGAAGAACAAGTTGTTGAAAAAGGAGAAAATGAAACCGAAGAGGGTGTTGAGAAGGATAAAGAGGTTGAGGTAGAAAAGCAAACATCAACAAATCTCCAACCATCAAGATTTGATCCTCCCCCACCATTTCCGGAAAGGATAGTTGAGAGAAAGTTGAATGACAAGTACAACAAGTTCATGAGCATGTTGAAAGGTCTTGAAATCAACATTCCCTTCCTTGAGGCCATGTCACAAATGCCATCCTATGCAAAGTTCCTCAAAGAACTTCTCTCCAACAAGAAAAAGCTCAATGAACAATGCATCACTCTTCCACATCAAGTGAGTGCGCTTGTGCAACGCCAAATGCCACCCAAGCAACGAGATCCGGGTAGTTTCACTCTCCCGGTGAAATTGGGAGATCTTGAGACCAAAGGAGCATTGGCCGATTTGGGAGCAAGTGTGAGCTTAATGCCCTTGTCCATTGCAAAGTTGCTCAAGTTTGAGATGGTGCCTTCACGGAAGACAATTCAATTAGCCGACCGCTCGATTAAGCTACCTTGTGGAGAGCTCGAAGATATACCAATTCGAGTTGGTAATATTTTTGTACCTTGTGATTTTGTTGTAATGGATATGGAGGAGGACCCTCACACTCCTCTTATCCTAGGGAAAGAAGCTCTTAAAACAATGGGAGCCGTGATTAATTGCAAGAACAACACGATCACTTGCGAGGTGGCCGATGAAAGAGTTGTGTTTGAGTTTTCGTAAACCTTGAAGCAACCTATGGTGGAGAAGGTGTGGCGAGTAGACTTGGTGGAGTCGGAGATAGCTATTTATGAGTGGGTACAAAGCATGAGACACGATACGCTTTTTGAGGCCCTCCAAGATAATGAGGGGATGAAAAAATCAAGAGAGGCCATGGAGATTGAGGCTCAACTTAATGAAGCTCATACGGATGCCCAAGAAAGCAAAGATGAGCTCCCATTGATCCAAACCGTGGCCAAGGGGGAGAGTTCTAAGCCTCCCCCCAAGGTAGACTTGAAACCCCTTCCCCCCTCTCTCAAATATGCTTTTCTTGAGAATGATAGCGAATATCCTTTTATTGTCAATGCTAACCTTGATGACATCTCCTTGCAAAAATTGATTGAGTTGTTGAGAAAATATAAGGGTGTCATAGGATATAGTATTGATGATATCAAGGGTATTAGCCCTAGCTTGTGTATGCATCGCATCCACCTTGAGGATGATCATGCCACCTCTATTGACCTCAAAGGCGGTTGAATTCGACTTTGAAGGAAGTTGTGAAACACGAGGTTCTCAAGCTCCGTGAAGCGGGCATCATCTATGCTATCTCGGATAGCAAATGGGTGAGTCCGGTTTATGTGGTGCCTAAGAAAGGTGGCATGACTATTGTCAAGGATGACAAGGGAAATGACATCTCCACCCGTACCGTGACGGGGTGGAGGATGTGCATTGACTATAGGCGGCTAAACAAAGCCACTAGGAAGGATCATTTCCCTTTGCCATTCATTGACCAAATGTTGGAGAGGTTGGTAAAACATTCTCATTATTGTTTTCTTGATGGTTACTCCGGATTCTTCCAAATTCCTATTCATCCGAATGACCAACATAAAACAACCTTTACATGTCCTTATGGAACATTTGCATACCGAAGAATGCCCTTCGGTTTATGCAATGCTCCATCTACCTTCCAAAGGTGCATGACCTCCACCTTTTCCGACATGCTTGAAGATGTCATTGAAGTTTTCATGGATGATTTTAGTGTTTGCGGTTCGTCTTTTGACAAGTGCTTAAAAAATCTTGAGAAAGTCTTAAAAAGATGTCAAGAGACGAACCTTGTGTTAAAATGGTTGAGGAAGGCATTGTCCTTGGCCATAAGATTTCAAAGAATGGAATTGAAGTTGACCCGGCAAAGGTCGCGGTGATTGAAAAGCTACCCCCACCCACTTCGGTGACCGGGGTGCGTGCCTTCTTGGGCCATGCCGGCTTTTATCGCCGTTTCATCAAAGATTTTTCACAAATTGCAAGACCTTGACGAGGCTACTTCAAAAAGAAGTGGAGTTCCGATTTGATGAAGCTTGCACAAAGGCATTTGAGACCTTGAAAAATGCTTTAGTGAATGCGCCCATTGTGCAAGCTCAGGATTGGGAGCTCCCATTTGAACTAATGTGTGATGTGAGTGACTATGCAGTTGGTGTTGTGCTTGGACAAAGGAAGGATAAGAAATTGAATGTGCTCTCATATGCAAGCCGAACTCTAGATGATGCACAAAAGAATTACTCGACCACGGAGAAGGAGATGTTGGCGGTGGTGTTTGCATTTGACAAATTCCGGCCCTATCTCGTTTGCAACAAGGCCATCGTCTACACCGATCATGCCGCGGTCAAGTACTTAATGAGCAAGAAAGATGCCAAGCCACGACTAATTCGATGGGTTCTCCTCCTTCAAGAATTTGACATGGAAATTCTTGATAAGAAGGGGAGTGAAAATCTAGTGGCGGACCACCTCTCTCGGTTACCATTAGACCATCCTTCCTATGGTGAGGCGGAGAAACCAATCAATGATGAGCTTCGTGATGACACTCTCATGGCAATCATTTCCAACACAATCCCTTGGTACGCCGATATTGCTAATTATTTGGCGAGCAAAGTAGTGCCTCATGACTATAATTCTCATCAAAGAAAAAGGTTTTTCAAGGAGGTCAAGAGGTATTTTTGGGATGATCCGCATTTGTACAAGAGGTGTAGTGATAGTGTATTTCGAAAATGTGTGCCTACTCACGGGATTGAAGGAGTTTTGGAGCATTATATTGCCACTCACTTGCATGTGGAGGCCATGGTGGTGTTGGTAAAACAGTGGCAAAGATCCTTGATTGTCTCCTTTGGTGGCCAACATTGCATAAAGACGCTCACACATTCATCCTTCGTTGTGATCGATGCCAAAGAACGGGAGGAGTAACCAAACGGAATGAAATGCTCCAACAATTTATTCTTGAAGTTGAGCCTTTTGACGTATGGGGTGTGGACTTTATGGGTCCTTTCGTTTCTTCATGTGGAAACCAATATATTTTGGTGGCCGTGGACTATGTGACCAAGTGGATAGAAGCCATCCCTTCACCTACCAATGACCATAAGATAGTGATGAAGTTGCTCAAAAAGATCATATTCCCTCGATTTGGAGTGCCACGATGTCTCATTAGTGATGGAGGGTCTCATTTCGCTAAGAAGCAATTTGAAGCCCTCTTGAAAAAGTATGATGTGCACCATAAGGTCGGTTTGCCCTACCATCCTCAAACTCAAGGGCAAGTGGAAGTCTCAAATCGCAAAATCAAGAATTTGCTCGAAAGGATGGTAAATAAATCAAGGAAGGATTGGTCTCTTCGTTTGGATAATACTCTTTGGGCTCTAAGGACCGCTTACAAGACCCCGATTGGCACTACTCCTTATCGGCTTGTGTATGGAAAGGGGTGTCATCTACCGGTTGAGCTTGAGTACAAAGCATGGTGGGCCGTGAAAATGCTCAATATGGACCCCGACTTGGCCGGAAATAAGAGGTTGCTCAAACTCAATGAGTTGGAAGAACTAAGGTTCGATGCATATGAGAGCTCTAAGCTTTACAAAGAGCAAACCAAGAAGTGGCATGACAAAAGAATCAAAGATCGTGATTTTAAGGTTGGTGACAAAGTTCTCCTATTCAACTCACGGCTCCGTCTTTTCCCCGGAAAGTTGAAGTCTAAGTGGTCCGGTCCATTCTCTATCACCAAGGTCACTCCTTATGGCTCGTTTGAATTGGAAGGTGAAGATGGAGCTCGGTTCATGGTAAATGGCCAAAGAATCAAGAAGTATTTCGATAAGGAGCAAATTGGAAAACTTGGTTGTTTGATGCTCGAGTCGGTCCCAACCGACTCGTCCCCCGAAGCCATTTGAGGAAGATGAAGAGGTCTAGCTTAAGCCATAAATCAAGCGCCTTTGTATATATTGTTTATATTTTGTTATTGTCGAACTTTGTTTTAGATTTTGTTTTGGTGGATTGTAAAATCCGGAGGATTTTATTCCCCAAGGGAGGGGTGGATATTAGTTTGATTGAGAAATACGAGGCACGGCTTCTCGGCTCATCTATCCAATAGTTGAGTTGAATTTTAAGCTAAGTCTTACATCTCACTTTGGGCTAATTTAAACCCCCATAGGGTATGGTTTGTTGTGTATGTGTGCAGGAAAAGAGAAAAAGGAAATCGGCTAAGTATTGGGATCAGAGCTCCCGCTCCAGATATATGGAGCGTCCGCTCTAAATACCACCCCTCAATATGAAGAATGCCGAAAACTTGAAGCCCCCACTCCAGCTATATGGAGCACCCGCCCCATCGAAAAGAGACAAAATTGATCAAGTGTTGGATTCAAAGCTCCCGCTCCAAACATTGGAGCGCCCGCTCTGAATGGTGGAGGCAAATGCCGAGATTTTGAAGCCCCCGCTCCAAACATTGGAGCGCCCACTCTGATGCTGAAGGCAATGCAATTGCCGAGATTTTGAAGCGCCCGCTCCACACAATTGGAGCGCCCGCTCTGGTCAAAGCGCCCGCTCTGAATGGTGGAGCGGGAGCTTTGAGCGATTTTTTTGAAAAAAATTATTCAGCGCCTGTCAGAGCTCCAGCTCTGAATGGTGGAGCGGGAGCTTCGAGCGCCTGTTCTGAAAAAATAAGCACGCACAAACCCTTCTTCTTTCTCCCATTCTCTCACTCAAACCCTCAAACCCTCACTCTCCCCTCAAACCACTCTCACTCCTCCCAAACCCTCCACAAATCACCCTCATTCATCTCAAAAACACCCAAAACATTCCCCATTCTCAATTCTATTCCAAATTTCCCACTCCAAACTCAACTCTTAGAATCAATTCGGGGTTTTTGCTCGGGCCACTTCGGATCCCACTCGGGTTTACTCTTCTTTGCACAGCAAGAAGAAGGATTTGGTTCTAATTTTGGTAAAATCTCTCTTAATCAAGTTCATTTTGCTTATTTTTGAGTATTTATGCTTGATTTTGTTAGGGTTTCCTTCGGAATTTTTGTGTTTAGATGAAATTAGGTGTTTTGGCTTGAGTTTGTGCTTGAAGTTGATTAATTGGTGATTGTGGTGGTGTTATTGTTGATTATTTGTGCAAACTTTTGGAGGCACTGTGGAGTTTTTGTGGTTGTTGAGGAAAATCCTTGGATTCTACAACCCTTGGGTATTGTTGGTCATTTTTGTTGGTTGACTTTGTTGTTGTTGGTGATTCTTGTTGTTTACTATTGTGTTTTATACCGGTGTAATGAGTTCGAAAAGACCTCGCACTAGCTCCTCACCTTCCTACAGTGTGAACCTTACCAAACCCGAACACAAAGCCAAGTTTCGTGAGCTTGAGAAGAGGAGGTGATCATATAACTTGTTTCCACCTCAGGATAGATGATAAAGTGTGCGACCTCGCCCGTACACTCGGTTTTGCCCCGTTCCTTAAAAACCAAATCCCAAACAATTCGATCACCACAGATAAGACCTACAACCACCCCACACAACCTCCCCTCACCTACCGCACTCTAACTCTAGAATTCTTAGCTAACTTTGAATTCAAGAGAACATCTACGGAGGCAGGGGATGCCTTTGAGATTAAATTCAGGTTGTTCAACCACCAACACACCATGAGCCTCGCAGAGTTTAATGAGTGTTTTTGTTGGGATCTTAGAGCAAAGGTGTATGATTGTTCTGGGGATGGTATTGAAGGCTATGACATGCAAGCCTGGTGGAAGAGGATAACTGATGGGTCTAGGGACTTCCTCTCTAACTCATCAAAAGCCTCAGAAATCCATCATGGCGCATTGAGGTATTTCCATAGGATGTTGGTGTATTATTTCTTCTCCCGGCAAGATCTTGGAAAAATGAGCGACCAAGAACTTCATTTGCTATGGAGAGCAAGTGAAGGAAGAAGGTTGCTAGATCAAAATAACCCGCCCGACAAAGTTAACTTGGGTTTCTTGCTTGCCACGAGGATGCTCACCATCAAGCAAGACACAAGAATGAAAGGGCCCATCCAATTGGGAGGGATGGTGACATGGATTGCTTATAGGCTCGGGTACGAAGAGCAACTTGTCAAGATGGAGCCGGAGTGCTATGGGTCGGTTCTAAATTTTGATCACCTCAAGAACATGAAATTCACCAAAGAGACATCAAGAGCTACCTTTTGGTTGATCAAGGGAGCAATGTGGTGCAAGATCCCAAATAGATTCATGACCGAACCCCCAGCAAACACCCCAAATCCATGGAGAGTCCCATTTGAGGAGATTGATGCTTCGGAGCTTGATCCGAATGAGATTGAAAGAAGAAACCGAGCAAGGCAACAACATCAGCAGCAACATCAACAATGCCAACCAAGGCCGCAATGAGTGGAGCACGAACGTCACCCCTCCCATGAGGAGGGAGGTATGAGCCACTCTTACCCTTCTAGTTTTAACATCGAACATGCTTTTCATAACTTAAGTTTGCAAGTGGGCCAATTGAAGGCCAACAACCAGGGGATGGCGCTCCAAAATTATTTGCTTTTCAACCATTTTGTGGAGCAAGGGCAAATCGCCCCGCCAGTTAACCATCCCTATTGGCCTCCACAGCTAGGGCCAGTGCCAAGTTGGGGAGAGGAGCACATTGATGGCACTCCTCGTGAGCTAGTCTACCCCTATTGGTAGGGTCCATCCTTCCAAGTTAGGGAGCGGCGCACTTTTCCCCCATATGACTATACCCAGCCCGGGGGGTGTGACTATTTCGGCGACCCCGCCTATAGATACATCCCACCGGAACATAGCCATGACCCATCCTTTACGGGGTACTCGGGTTTCCCTCCTAACTTTAACGGCGGTTTGGAACCCCATGGTCCCCCCTTGCGTGAGGATGGGACCCCGATCGATCTTGCTTATGATTGGCGCCGCCCCGATGAGGGCGGGCCAAGTGGATCTTAGATCTCCCCATGACTCGCCCCTCCTCCCCTCTTTTTCTCTATTCCTTGATCTTACCGAGGTCGGTTTTCCGTTCAAGTTGGGGGGGTGTACTTTGCATTGTTTTTGATGTAGGGGCGCAATTTTAGGGGTCATGGCTCGGGGGAATTGCAATCTTAAGGAATTGTTGAGCTATGTGTTAAGCTAGATTTGTTTTTCTTTGCCCTTTGTATATACTTTTGTTGGAACTAATCTTTCTTTTGAGTTGATGACCTTTCATAGCAAGCATCCGGGGATGAAGTCAAGGTGAGAAGAGCATTGCTTCGGATATTGCATTTGGCCTTTATTGCTTCAATGATGGGTGAGATCGTTCCAACTCCCTTTTAGTTACTTGTTTGCTTAGTTTTAGGATAGTTTAGGAAAGATGATGATCGTTCGAGGTTGCTTGGCTTTAATTTTACATTGCTGGTTATGAACACCACCTGAGTTTAAGTGCAAAATTTGATTGATAGTGTTGGTTATGTGCCATTACCTACTTACTTTCATCTCTTGAAAAAAAAAATTTCAAAAAAAACGTATGAATCAAGGCAAATTTTTCTTTTAATTATTTCTTTTGCTCTTGAGTTGAGAACAATATCATTGAAGCTCCACTCTTTTGAATGCTTTTATTCCTAGATGTTAGAAGTCCGCATGCTTTGAGATGTTTATGGTTGATTTTAGTATACGCTATGTTAAGGTAGCGGTTAGAAATTTTTGAGAGCACAAGACCTTAATTCAGGGATTGTGGTATGATGGTGTTGCTCTCTCTAGTGATTTGAAACCTTAAAGGTAGCATTTGCTTGATAATCCCATGTGAGGACTTTCAAAAAAAAGTCCCAACATCTATTTTGAGTGCATGGATCCTCGACATCGCATACTTCTATCGAGAACTTGACTCTAATCTATCTTAGATCGCGACCGAGCCACTCTAGGGAAAGATAAAGGCGTTCATTTCGGTGACTATTTTCACTTTTATAGTTTTAGGCCTTTTATTCTTGTTTTTCTCTTTTTCTTGGTTTTATTTTTGTTTGCATATGCCCTTCCTCTCAACCCTTTGAGCCTTATCCTTTCTTTGATTACCTCAATACAAGCCAATTGCCTCCTTGTTTTATTTTTCACCCTTGTAGTGAATAGTGAAGTTAGAGCGATTGTCTTGAGTGATATTTGAAACAAATAAGGGGAAAAGAAAATGATGAGATTCTTGTGGTATAGTGGAAATTTTGTGTATATTCTTGAATAAATGCAATTGCAACTTCATAGAAAAAGCCACCCAAAGTCAAAGGTGGGAAAAATATATATATATATAAAAAAAGAAGAGTTTGGAGAAAAAGAAAGAAAATCCAACATAATTCTTTTATTGTTATGTTTTCGAATAAGTTTGGGGGAAACTTATCCCTAAATGGTTGAATATGATTTGTGAATCATGGTTATTGAGCTCTTTCGCTCCTACTAAGGCTTCACTATATTAGGATTGAGCACCACTATCCAAATTTATTCACACCCTTTACCCCTAGCCTACGTTTCCACCCTTAAAAAATTCTTTTGACCTTAGAGGGTTGAGTCATTGTCGGTGGAGGAAGATTGGAATCAAGCCTATTGCGCGAGTGTGCTATGTTGAGATGTCAAGTAACCTTCTCCTATTCTATTTCTTATTACATTTATCGGCTCCATTCTTTGGAGTTTAGAGAAGCTACCTTGAATGGCGAATTTGAAACTAGTTGAGAGAACGCGGTATGTATGGTTGTAGAATTTGAGGAAATGTGCTCTATCTAGTTCTCTATGCTTAGTGTATGGTATGTTTTAATCAACCTATGGACATGTTTGAGCATGCTTACTTTTAATGTCTAGAAATTCTTGCATCCATTTTGCGCTTGCTTCTCGTCAAAATCTCACTTAAGAGCACCATTTTATTTTCTTTGGTTTATTTATTTTTGATTTGCCTTGGATTCTAAGATCTAGAGTTATGGGTCAAACTCTTAGAAAACCCTTACGAGAGCACACTCGTCCTCCTTGGCGACTTTGAGGTTTAAAGGGCTTGTCATTTACGCTAAAATTGACCGTGATTCCTACGAAAGTGAGTTAGTGTACAGACTTTAATGCTTTCTCTTTATTCGAGGACGAACAAAGGACTTAGTATGGGGGAGTTTGATAAGTGGCTTTTAAGGCCGCTTTTATGGCCTCTTTCCACCCTAATTAAGCCCTTGTTTAGGCCATTTTTATGCTTATTTAGCTTAGCTTTGTTCAATGTTAGTGATTCTATTAGCTTTATGCACTTTGAGTCCTTTTTGGGAGTTGTAGGTTGTTTTCTCTTCATGCGAAGATTGAATGTTGTGAACACCCTATGCTATGACTTGTTCTTATCTTCTTTTAGGTTCCGTAGCGGCCTAATCGAGATTGTCGAAGCTTGATGGCAAAAGGGAACCTTTGGATGGAGAAAGAGAGCTTCAAATAGCAAAGGAGGGTAGAAGCAGAGCCAGAGTTGGCGCTCCAGCCTCATGGAGCGGGAGCTCCGAGTTCCCCTGCATACAACCAATTCTGCCGAGGATTTGAAGCTGACGCTCCAGCCTCATGGAGCGGGAGCTTCGACCTGCTGCTGAATTTGTAACACCCCGTAATTTTCACCCTTTATTTTTGGTGTTAGTTTATTTTAAAATGATATTCTTTTCGTAAAAAATAAATAATTTATTATTTTCTCTAGATCAATGATTTTTATTCTTTATAATTTGGGAGCCGAATTATTATTTTATTATATGGTGTGTTAGTGTGTGCATTATATTTATATTTATAATATAATTTATTAGAATTATTTTTATTATTAAGTATGTTCAAAGTTTAGGCGCGATTTAGGAATTAACCGTTTTATCGCGTATCGGGCTTTCGGAGCATGGATCGTTGTTGAATTGGGCCGAAAGTTTTGTGTGGGTGTTGGGCTTGGGGCAGCCGGCCAAGTGAAGGATTAAGGGGAGCCTTCTCCTTTTCTTTTCTCTTTTGTTTTTCTCATGACTCTTTGTTGCTTTGTAACCCCCCCTAATCATTCTCCGTCATTAAAACCCTTTATTTCAACCATTAAACATCCATAAAATTCTTATTTTTATTCAAAGAAGTTCAGCAGCATCATTCTCATTTAACCCCCCCACCGTTTCAAGAAAAGAAAGAGAGAAAAGGAAGAGCAAAAGAATAGAAAGTTCAACCCGGTTTTTCCTGTCGCACCTTCACGAAAATAACCGTAGCCGGAGATCTAACCGTTAGATCGTCTTCAAATTTGGACACAACGTTTATAACGTCTTGTTCTACATTCTGACCAGAGAGATTTAGAATCTGAGCTTTTGATCATCGGGAATCATGGTCGTAACAGAGCAGTACGAAACAAGAGTTTTCAACGTTCAAGAAGAAATGCCTAGTGTCTTGTTGCTACAATTCTCGTTCGTTATGCCTTGGGGTTAGAAGAGGATTTGGATTGCATGCTTAACTCGTGATTGTCTCTTTAGACTCAGCTCTCCTCCCGACGATCCAGGTAACTAGTTGTTATCTTAGAACCATAGTGATTAGGGTATTATTCGGTATTAGATTACTACGTTAGGAATTATCTAAAATACTTTTTGAATGATATTTTTGATGAAATTTGACATGAACATACGTGACACATGCTATGTGAATACTGTGTAGAGAAAAATAATTTTCTCATGATTTTTAATATTTATTTGATTTAATTAGTATTTTGTGCGTTTTTGGCTAAATTTCGTAATAATTATTGAACGACTGTTAAAATTGATGAAATCATTTTTATTTGATCATGTTACATGCGTATAATGTATTCCATGCCTTAGAATAATTTTTATCTACTGTTTACTGTTTTAATTAATTGATATATCTGTTTTTGTAATTTCTGTTCAGTCAGTATATAATTCATGAAAATTATTTATAGAGGCAGAAAAATTAATTTATTTGAATAATATGTATTTACGTGAGTTTTTACATGTTATGTGAATTTTTAGTAATTTTTGGGCGTCTTTTTATATTTTTAATTATTATAATGGCTTATTTGAGGAATCTGTATATTAACTGTTAAAAATACTTTTTGAGTCCGAAAATTATAAATAAAAATTGTACCATGTCAGTAGAGCTATTAGGGTTGTATGATAATTTTTGTGTGATTTTGATGCTCGAATTTGTAGGTTTCATAATTATTATGGTGTTTTTGTGATGAAATTGAGGACACACTATTAAATTGTTTGAGGGCTTGTAAATCAGATATAATTTATAATTTAATATATTCTGGGTTTCTGATTTTCAGTAGTATACAGTATGCATCATTTGGGTAACCACATGTTTAGGTTTGATTTATGAAATAAAATGATTTAATTGTTATTACTCTTTTAATGAATATGATTTAGAGTTAATTGGTGATGTATTTGTGATTGAGTGTGGTTGCTGTAAAAACCAGTATATTGTCATTGTTGATGTTTTGGAATGTTCAAGTGTTATTGTGAGAGATATTTGTTGAAAATTTGTAAGTGATTTATTTTGAGGATTTTTTGAAGAATCACTTTTGATGAATTATGGGTATAAGGCCGGGTGGCATCCCTTTTGACGAATATTTTTGAGATGAATAATACTTTGATGATATTTATGATTTTATTTTGAGATAAGAACATCCGGTGGGATAGATGTAGTCCCCGGTGAAGAACATGCCAACCACCTGGTTTGCGAACTAGGGGTAAGCCTGGGTTAATTGTTGTCGTCCGAGAGGTCAGGGAGTTCTGCGTATTCTACCCTGCATCGGGAGTTTGGCCATTCTTAGACACAGGCAGTGGGGAACGTAAGCCCATAGACTGACCTGGAGATTGCGATCTGACAAACCTTAGGAAGTGATTTGCGAATCACTAGCGTTCGGTTTCTGTCTCAGACACTTGTTTTACCTATACTTTTATTTTTCTAAAAGTACTCTTGAGATGATTTATTTATTTTTATCCAACTCACTTGCTATTTATTATTCATTTGCGTTATTTGTGAGTTATATGGAAGTAGATGCATATTGTAGTTAACTTGACTTAATTATTTCCTTTCTAATTAATCTATGTCTGAATCGTACTTTGATTGCTTTTGTTCTGGGAGAACTGCTAGTTACTCCCCACTGATTGTGGATATTTGTTGTATATTTTGCAGGTTTTGTTGATGGGGATTTTCTTTGATTTTGGGCTCGGGTTGAGATGCGAGAAATAAACTATTAGGGGTTTTAGTTCTAGACTTCTCTTTAGTTTGAGATAGTTTTCTCATTTTTATCTAAGTAATTAATTTACTTATAGTATTTACTTATGTTTGTTTTTATCACTTAGTTATTTAAACACTATTCTTGTAGTAGTGACATTCCCAGAAGACGATGTTTCCGCCATCGTCCTATTAAATATATTATTATTTCTTTCTTTTCGGTCTTTGAAATTCTGGGGTGTTACAGAATTATTTTCCACCATGCTCAGAGCTAGCGCTCCACATGTGGAGCGGGAGATTCGACTGCTCAGAGCTCGCGCTCCACACATGGAGCGGGAGCTTCGACCTGCTGCTGAAATCTCTCAATTAAGTCCAGAGCTCGCGCTCCACGCATGGAGCGGGAGCTCTGAATGGTTTAGCTCCCGATTTTTTTCGCTGTTTGCCTTTACTTTAAGTTGTATTTGTGAGAGGTATAAATACCCTCTCTAAAGACATTTTAGGGCAATCTTTTAATTCCAGAAAAGTGGATTCAAAGCAATAGCACACTATTCTAGGTTAATTAGAGAGAGAAAAACACATTCTTAGGAGAGAGAAAGTTGTAACTCAACCTTTGTTCTTCATTTTTATCAATCAAAGCATCAATCTTTTGGTAATTTCTAGTCTCTAATCCTTATTTCCTCGCTTATTTTTGGTTATTTGTTTAGTTTTATGCTTGTTTAAATTAGTTTATACTTGCCTTGACTAGTCTTAGTAGTCTATTGTTCAAAGGTTCAATCTTTCTCGTTTTCACTAATCATGCTTAGTAGTTTTAGTATGTTTGCTCCTTTTATTGTTGCTTTTACTAGTCTTACTATGTTCTCCTCCTTCCTAGGCTAGATTTCTAGCTAGGGAAGGGGGATAATGGGACTTTGTGATGATTTTGAATGATGTTTGGTTGGCTTTGGTGATTGTTCTTTTGATGCTCGAATCAAGGTATTTTATTGTAAAAGTATGAAACTTGATCACCTTTATGCTTAAATCTTGTGCTAATGTTGGGTTATGTGAGAGCAAGCTTGATATTAGTGATGACTTGATGATGGGTAGACCACGACCTCAAAGGCGGGGTTGGGTAGGCGGTGTTGAGGGGTGTGCGAGAGTGACCTCTTGATGTTGGACCAAGGCCCTCAATAGATTTGATCCATTGCCCACCAAATGTTGTCGAAATCGTTGTTGTGAGTTCCACGATTCCCCCATCTCCCTAGTGTTTGTCTTATTGATTAATCACTCTTATTTTATCTTCCTTAGGTAGTCTAGTTGATAACTCAAACCCCTTTTCTTTTACTCCCGTCAATTGATTGCATCTCGAACTAAGTGTAAAACCCCTTGCTTCTCCGTGGATACGACCCCTTACTACGCTATACTACCTTATTAGGCTAGTTAGTTAGACTAGGGAGATTTTATTCTTGACCCGGAACCATAGGAAGTAACGACACCTAGGGGACCGATCACCCTAATTTCAATTATGATAATAGTATGCTATGGTGTAGTGTTAGCTCTCAATTAAAGCTACCTACTTCCAGTAACAGTGCCAGTTTCCATCCTTTTCTTTGGCTATATTCAGTTAATTATCCTTCTTTTTTTACGGGTAATTGCGATTCCCCTATTTTTTAGGGTTTCTGATAAAATTGGGGCTTTCTTGTGTGAGTTGCTTTTTGCTTGCATTTAATCCGATTCAGAGTGGGTTATTGAGGAGTGTGAGTTTTCGGTGTTATTGTGAGGTCTCTCTCTCAGAGAGATTATGGTACCTCTTGGTGCCAGTAATTACCGTGTTAAGCAACTTTATATTAAGCTTTTGGATATGCAGTCTATTCTCGCATTTAATGCGATGGTAACTTACTTTTCTTCAATTGATGGGGATTTGTGTAGACAGTTGGCTCATGCAAACCCTATTTGCTATATGTACCTGTGTTGGGTTAGTCGGATTTCTTCACATCTTTCAGTGTGTTTGCTAAAGTTTCCTTTATTTCATTGTGATTGTTTGATTGTGCTCATTTCTGTTGGCTTTTTTATGGCTAATAATCCTTCTTTCAAAGATGATATTTTGTCCAATCCCTCCTTGGGAGTTGGAAGTGCTGTTTGTTTTGGCTGATGATGTTACAAACGCTCGTGTGCAAGCTCCGTCCCTCTGGTAATATTCCTGCTCCCCAGCCTACTCATGTCTGTGAACCCCCCTCTTTCTATCAAGAAATTAAGGATTGTTGAAGGTTGAAAGACTTAATGTGGGCCCCAAGAAGGTATGCCTGAGCTCCGTTATCTATACACCGAAATCCTGCAAAACAAGGTTAAACTACCCCGGGGGTTGTTTCGAGATTGCACCAGTGAGGTAATTGAGACTATTTTTGCTCTACTTGCGAGCCACAGGTAAAGAAGTTATAACTTAAACCATTGCCTTCTCACCTTAAATACGGTTTTTTCACCATATACACCTGACAAATTTTTTTGTTCACCAGATACCCCTACTTTTTTCAAAATTCACCATATACCCCTGAGTTTCTTAAAAATACATTAGAATACCCTTAATGACTAACGACGGTTAACTCTGTTATTAATTAACCCTAAAAACCATAATTAACCCCAATTAACCCTATTCTCTCCTCCTAACCACCAACACTCAACCAACACCACTTGACCCCCTATCCTAGCCCCACCAGCCACCTCACCCCCGTAGCTCCCACCCCACCCCCACTAGCAGCCCCCCACCTTAGCCCCGCGACCCCCCACCCCACCCCACCAACCACCCCCGCCCCCACCTCGCCCTCCCACCCCACCTCTGTAACCCCCACCTCACCCCCACCCCACCCCCATGAGCAGCCCCAACCCTCTCTCCACCCCCACCAAAGAACCCCACCCCTCCCCCTCCCCTCACAAGCCACATAAACCTACATGAACAGATGATCGAAAACCACGAGACATTGCTGTTCGCTGACTTCGAGTGTGGCAGCAAGGGGGAACGACTGGAAACCTTAACACCCACCTTCGTATGCACCATTTCCACCAGCAATATCAACCCCCAACACCCCATGAATCGAAATCGAACCTCAAAAACCCAGAAATCAAACAAACCCAAGAAATTGAAATCAAATCCCAAAAATAAAAATTGAACCAAATATCAAAATCAAATTCTAATAATCGAACCCCAAAAATCCAAACATCGAAATAGAACCAAGGATCTGATTTTGATAAAAAGTTGAAATCGAAATAGAACCAAGGATTTGATATCCCAAAAGACACAAGCTTCAAAATCTTGAAGATAAAAAACACAACAATGCTGCCATTAACTCAGCTTGTATCGTCGGTTGATCTGTTGAAGGGGATATGAAATGAAGAGAAGATTTAAGGGAGACAGCAGAGAAAAGGGTGGTTTCGAGTGAGTAGTGGTTGTGGACGAAACGTGGTTTCAGGCGAGTGGTGGTCGAGCAGTTTCGGATGAGTGGTGGTTTCGGGTTGATGAGGGTTGACTAGGTGGTGGTGGTATGGTTAGTGGTTAAAATCGTGATTTGTGGTGGTGGGTTGTTGAGGTTGGAAAAGGTGATTGGTGGGGTTGATGAGGGTTAATTAGGGTTAATGACTAACGGAGTTAACCGCTATTAGTCATTAAGGGCATTCTAATGTATTTTCAAGAAACTCAAGGGTATATGGTGAATTCTGAAAAAAGTAGGTGTATCTGGTGAATAAACTGCCTTAAATATGCATTTCTTGATGATAATGAGGAATGCCTTGTGATTGTCAGTACTAAACTCACAAATAGCCAGCTTTCACAGCTTGTTACAGTGCTTTGTATACACAAAAAGACTATTGGGTATAGTATTGATGATCTCAAGGGTATTAGCCCTAATTTTTGCATGCATAGAATAATTTTGTAAGAGAATCACCGCCCTTGCATACAACCATAGAGACGATTGAATCCTAATATGCAAGAGGTAGTGAAGAAGGAAATAATGAAACTACTTGACGTAGGCATTATCTACCCCATCTCAGATTCTAATTAAGTGGGTGTGCCCGGTTCAAGTTGTTCCTAAAAAGGGGGACTATTGTTGTTAAAAATGATAGGGATGAACTAATTCCTACTCGTACTCTTACAGTTTGGCGAATGTGTATTGACTATCGCATATTAAATACAGCCGCCTTGAAATATCATTTCCCCCTCTCTTTTATTGATCAAATGTTAGAAAGATTAGCAAAACATAGCTTTTTCTGTTATTTGGATGGATATTCAGCTTCTTTCATATTTTCATTCACCTAGAAGATCAGGAGAAGACGATGTTCACCTGTCCCTACGCACTTTTGCATACCACATAATGCCATTTGGTTTGTGTAACGTTGATATAGGGAAAACTAGGTCGTTACTAGTCTCCTAAAGTCAAACAAAACCTAACTAACCACTAACCTAAGTATAACGGCAAGCAAGGGTCATTATTCCACAAGGACTAAGGGTAATCACCGAAAATGTTAATTATAATAAGTTAGGCTAAGACAACGGTGATTGGAATTTGGGTTTTTTATACTATGTAAGAACTAACTAAAGAGAACTAAATCAAGCAAAGAACAAAGGTTTACGATAAAATTGGAGGGACTAGGATAAAGGATTCACCACTCAAATCAATCATGAACTTCAACAAACAAGAAGGGGGATAACAATAGCAATAGATAAAAAGGGGTCATCTCTTAAATCCCTATTTACTCTTTCAAGCTAAAAAGGGATACTTAAGTTGAGGATTAAGGTCTATTTTCATGCACCAAAACTCCAACTCAAGAACATGAACGACAAGATGACAAATTAAACCCCTTTGTTAAAACCCCTATTTTCATGCAAGTCTAGCTAAGTGAACATATGGGGAGTTAACTCTTCAATTTCATCTTTCAATCCTTCATTGAAGTGACTAGCATTTAAGTTTCTATGGAGGCCAACCATAAAAAACTACCAATAGAAACCCCAACAGTTCATTTAGACCCATCAACCAAATTAGACCCCCAAAAAGAGTGCAAAGTTTATAACTTTATTGAGAGTTTTCACCCAAACCCTAACCAACAAACTACTCCATAAATACAAAAATGAGGACTTTAGAGAAATTAAGCACTAATAACATGATAATAATCATTAATCTAACATTAAACTAAACAAAATAACCCACAAATAATTAATCTAAGCATTTAACAACTAATCTAATGAAAACAATTAAAATAAAGCAATAAAAGAGGAGAGAAAGAGAGTAAGAAATGCTCATTGATAAATTGTTGAATCTTTAAATACAAGTTGTCACCCTTGAATCTCCAAATGTTCAATCTCTCTTTGAGTTTTCTCACTTTTCCCCTAAACTAAACTATGGAGGTTAATCCTCCCTAAGACCCTAAAAACTATTCTAAACCTAAGAGTGATAAAAAATAAAGCTTGGCTCCTCAAAAATCTCTCTTCCAAAAATGGGGGTTAAGAATATTTATACTACTCCAAAAAATAAAAGAGAAAAAGAAAGGAAAAGAAAATAAAAATAGGTAAAGGTAGGTAAAAGAAAAAGGGAAAAGAAAAGTAAACTAAAAAAAAGTGAAAAGGAGAAGAAAAATAAAAAGGAAAAGAAGAAGAAAATGAAAGTATTAGGGACACGTGAAGTACAACAAACAAGGGAGAAAAGAAAGAAAATAAAAGAAAAAGAAAACAAATTAGAAAAGGAAATTAAGAGAAAGGAAAAGATAAAAAGGAAAAAGACTAAAACATTATACCCCCACTTTTCCTTTCCTTCGTCTTCGTCTTCGCTGCTACTCCGCTATTCTTCTTCTCCGCATCATCATCATCATCAAACGGTCCATCATCATCATCATCAATGGTCCATCATCATCGAATTGTCTGCTGAATTTCTTCATCCACCGCAACTCGCACGGCTCAATTTATAGTTCCAACTCAAATCAAATTGCGACCGTCGAGCGTCATTAATTCCGTACAATATTTCAGAGCGCTCGCTCATGGCTCGCTCAAAACAGGCGCGCCCGCACTGGTGTCTGACGCGCGCCCGCACTGGGCGATTTTCAGGGTGTTCTAAACATTCTTCCACGCGAAAAAAGGACAGCGCACCCGCGACGGATTACACTACGCGCCCTCGCTGTGTAGATTTTAGGACAGATTCGTGGCCTGAGCGAGGTGGTATTATTGTGGTGTTGTAGGATTTAGTGAGGTGAGGGTGGTGATGGTGATGCTGTGGTGTTCGTTATGGGCTGCTTGTATTTGGAGTGTATGTGATATGGCGGAGGTTAAAAATGGTGTGGTGTAGGATAGGTGATAGATGTGGTGTGGGATATGATGATAGTGTGGTGAAGGATAAGCTTGCATTATAACTCCAAAACTAACTCGATCTTTGAATCTTGCAACTCCAAAACGCACACCTACAACCAAAACCAAAATACAATGGGAGAAACGGCATATAGAAAATAAAAAATGAACACTAAAAGGAAATAAAAATATACTAGCTAATCACGAAAATCAAACCGATCAATCTATAAAATTAATAAAACAAAGGAAATAAATAAACTACGAAATTAAGAGCTAAAAACTAATAAAAATCACTAAATAAATAATTTAAACTACAAAAAGTAAAAGGAATAAATAAAGGTCAAAATAGATGAAATAAATGAAAATAAATTACAAAAATAATCTGAAAACTACCCCTAAAAGTGACATAAATGTCACTTATCAAACTCCCCCAAGCTAAGCTTTTGCTCGTCCTCGAGCAAAACACGATGAAACACAAGGGATGAGAATGAATTTTATTCAAGCAAAACAAGAAAAATAAAAGAGATGAGAATATACACTAACTCACTTTCGTAGGAATCACGGTTGCATTTAGCATATGCAACAAGCTCTTTAAACCCCTAAATCGCTCTAGAGGGCGAGTGAGATCTCGCGAGGGTTTCCTAAGAGGCTTAACTCACAACTCTAATCAAGCACAAACATATATAAATAATAGGCCCAAAGTCATTTCTTCAAACATGGTTCACAATGCAATGAACGATTTAAGCAAACTTTCAAAGCATAACCATTATCAATATGGATCCATTACTAAATAATAGGCCCAAAGTCATTTCTTCAAACATGGTTCACAATGCAATGAACGATTTAAGCAAACTTTCAAAGCATAACCATTATCAGTATGGATCCATTACTTGGGAATATAGGGGATAAGCTAATCTAAGGTGCAAAATTGACACTATCAAAAGCTTCAAACATCAATTAGAGTCTACTAAGGCATTCAAGAGTTACAAATCATTCTCAAATGGATGAAGAAGGTCCCAAGATTGATCCTAATCACCTATAAGCGCACATAAACTCCCCCAAACTCGACTTTTGCTAAGAGAGAACCATGATTGTAGTATTATAACGATTGAGCAATGGGCCTAGAGTCTTAATGTTTAAGCCATAATGACATTCGTCATTACTAGGGAAACTCTACTTATAAAATTTTTAAGCTCCCACTCAATCAATTTCGACTAACCCACTTTCTCAAATCATGTGGTAGTTACCACTTATTGACTCTTTTCGATTTTTTTTTGTTTTCATGGACTTTAATAGGCTTACTATGCCTTGTGGGCTCATTGGCTCCACTTATTGGACTTAAGACATAAACCACTTTTTTTTTTTTTTTTTTTTTTTTTTTTTTTTTTTGTACAATCGAATTTAACTCTTAGCATAACTTATTTGGAGGTAAAAACTTGTGCACCAAAGAGATTTCAAGGTTCAACTAGGGTCACCACAACTTCCAAAAGAGAAATAATTCGACTATTTTCAACACAAAGTTTGACAACATTTAGAATCATAGAATGCTTTTTCAAGTAGAGAATTAAGCAACACAGATTAATCGAACCCTAATCGCCCCAAATTATACATACAAGCATCCAATGGAAACACCTATACTCATCTACCTAAATGACCAAAGCAAAGGAATCCACATAAATTGCCAACAACAAGAATCTTCCCTTGGACACAAAATGTTTCGTACTTTTCTTTTTCCCTCATTTTTTTGGATTTTGCCAAACATATTTTTCATTTGTTTTTTCAATTTTTTCATTTTTTAGGAAAAAGGAAATAAATTAAAGGAAAATATTTTTGGATTTTGAAAGAAATAAAGTATAAACACCTCCCCCAAGCTAGCGAATAGCTACTCCCCCCAAGCTAGAATGAAGCATTGTCCTCAATGCTTGAACAAGACAATCAAAGGGAGGGAGGGGGGAAGAACATCCAAACTAACAAGCATATGTACCACAATAATAAAGCATTAGAGAAAGAGAAAAGGAAGGATGCTACCGGATAGTAGGTGGGCGTAAATACCCGCATTTGACCCAATTTCTCCATTTCTAATAAACTTCTTCAAAACCATGATTTGCTTTACACGTGCTATTGAGAATGAGTCTTATTCTAATAATATACCTAAATCAACATCAAGAATATAAAAGAAAAATGAGTAAAATTAAAAGAAAATAAATCAAAGCAATAAATCACGGGTTACTTCCCGAGAAAGGCTTATTTAAGGTCCTAAGCTTGACCTTTCTAGTAAATATCCCGACAAAGAGCGCAAGAGCTTGTCAAATGCATTAGCACACATTTCAAAAAAGATACCATATGCAATAAGTATAGAATGAACTTGCACAAGGTATGGTGCATTTCTATGCAAAAATTGAGGAGGAAGATGTCGAAAATAAGTAGAATCAAAAGAAAAATCGAGAAAATAGAAAGAAGTATCAAAAGAATAAGGAAACAAAGAAAAAACCGGCAAACTCTCCTTGACAAACTCTTTTTGCTTGGCAATCTCACTATTTTCCTCAAAATCAACCAAATAAGGCACTTGAAGGGCAAAGGAGGAAATGGGCTCATCTAATGGAGGTAATTTGGGTAAATAAGGGAAAGAGATGGGAAAGCAAGGAACTAGGTCGAGGTTTCTTGAAAATGGGATATAAAGTGAAGGAATAGAAATTAAAGTTTCACAAATGGCTTCTCCTATATCATAAGTCTTCAAATCACACACTTTTTCAACCAATGATCCCTTCTAAACATCTTTACCATCATCTAAAGCCTCAAAAACATCACCGACCATCATATGAGGTGTATCACTCCCAAATTGACCAAGGTCTTCAATTAAGATAGGATGGGTAGGAGAGGATGAGTGCTCTAAAGCACGAGGAGGGAGAGTATGGTGCAATCCATTAGAGGTAGACACATGAGACTCAAAAAGAGAATGTAAAGACTCATAAACATCCTCACTTTCAACAACATCCTCGATAATGGGTCTTTTCTCCTCAAAAGCATACCCTTCATCATCACTACTCCAAAAACCATCATCAAGATCTAGGCTACTCTTTCCCAATTCATTCTCATTTTCAGCATGACTCGAATCAATATAAACAAAGTTGATAATGTCGTCTTTGCAATCCCATTTTTCCCTAAATAATTTCAAATCAATTTCTAATTGCAAAAGGGGATAATCAATAGGTGGGCGAGCATTTTGAGAATCAAATTGGGGAAGGGGTTCACAATCAAGCATATGAGATTCATCATTAGGAGCATAGGATTGATCATAGGAATTCATGCAAGGGTGTGAAGACAATTCATGAGATGCATGTACAACATTAGCATTAGAATATACTTCATCCAAATGAGACCAAGAAGGGGGATAAATACAAGTCTCGGGTTCATAAGTAGAGAAATTTTCAAGATTTTGATTAGTATGCATTGATATTTCCCATTCATATGTATCTCTAGCCAACCATTCAATTAGACTCCAAGCCTTATCCAAAGATTGAGCATGGAAATCACCATTAAACATAGACTCTACCACCCTTCTAGTTTCTTCATTTAGAACCTCAAACATGACATCACATATTTCCCATTTTTCAAAGCTATGGTCACAACCAAGAGAATCTCCAAGCCTCCAATAGTACCTCCAAAATACTTCATGTTCACATTGGGGAAGGGAGAAGATTGCCATTTTTTTATTTTTCTTCACTAATAGAATAAATGCTTATTGCTGCGGTCATTAAGTGGCCTATTGCGGCGGTTTTGATCGCGCAACAATTAACGGCGCAGCAATAAGTAATTAAACTGTTGCTGCGGTTTTAAACCGCAACAATATTATAACATATTGCTGCGGTTTTTAGGACAAACCGCAACAATATGTATATTTTTTATTAAAAAAAAGCCCAGAAACCGCAGCAATATCCTATTTTTTTATAATTTAAAAACACATATTGCTGCGGTTTGTCCTAAAAACCACATCAATATGTGTTTTTTATTATAAAAAAACAGAATATTGCTGCGGTTTCTCCCAGAAACCGGAGCAATATACTGCTTTTTTTTTTAAAAAATAAATTTATTTTATATGTTCCACCAACCTCATGCAAGAAGCAGAGAATGCAGCAAGCAGAATATTTTCTGCATCAATTTCGACAGAGCTCCGTTTGTAAATTGAATAAACCCATAATTGGGAATTAACCTGTACAATATTATATGCAACAACCATCCATCCATCATCCAAAATTCATCCAACATCCATCCATCATCCAAAATTCATCCAACAAACAACATATAATCCAAAATTCATCTAACATCCATCCATCATCCAACTTCCACGCACAATCCAAATTCCAAGTTTAACAAGAAATATATACGATTCAATCCAACATAGATATCATACGAATCCAATATATATATATATATATATATATATATATATATATATATATATATATATATATATATATATATATATATATATATATATATATATATATATATATCATGAAATCCAAGTCAATATATTACGATAATGTTGGTTGGTACAAGTTGCACTAAATTATATTCGTTTTAAGAGAAGCAAAGAAAATTAACATTCACTAACCTATGCAATGCAATTATCAATAGAGTATCTTGCCCACTTATTTTTCACCTCATTGATTTGATCATCTATATAAGGATCGCGGGTAAAGGTACGAGCAACCTGAAAATAATTCACCAAAGTTAGCTTTCAATAGTTAAATATATAAAATATAAAATGAATAATAAGTGAACAAAAAACTTACTTCATCGAAATCCTCCGAACCAGAATATAATCTGAGTACGTCAAAAATGTTGCGCATGACAAAATAACCGCACTCCATGCCTCCTTGTTGTTGTGGACACTTAAACGAAAGTTTTAAGAAAATGAGGAAGTTTAATTTATCGTATAATGAGAATGACATAACATATGCTTTTAATTGAATAAAATAAGTCTATTATACCTGAACACATCTCCAAATAAGCTTGTGGTGATGAACTTCGTTGCCGCTCATCTGAAACCTCCTAAAAGCACTACATAAAACAAAATCAAATGAGTTACTCTTTACTTGCTTTATATTATAATTTAAGTTCATTTAAAATATATCAAAACGATCAACTTACGCTATCATAGACGGTCTAATCTTTAATTTCCGCTCCTTGTGAAAGCTAGCGGAATCAAAGACATAAATGATCCCGAGCATGGGACGTATGACAAGGAGCATCCAATGACGGCTATTGCAAGATTGAATAATTATAATTACTTAAAAAATTCACATGTCATGCAACAATCCTTATTTGTAAAACTATTAAGATAGAATATTACTCTTGAAAGATTGGCGCGAAGATGATACTAGCACTAGCAACGACAGATCCAGTCAAAGCACACTGAATGTAAGTCGTTATATTCTCCAAAGCATGCACATTCGCGGTACTCTCCGGGCACATCCAACAAACTCGAACAACAGCCCCAAATCCATCCAAGTCAGACTGTGTTGCTTTAAAAAAAATAGATAAACGTAAATTTTATGTGGAAAATACAACTATCATACAATCAAATGTAAAAAAAAAAAATCATAACTTTGATTATTGTTACCTCATGTACACTTGGAAATATTAAGCATTTCCCCTTTCAGGAACTGAGCAATATCCTCCTTGGTCAGATAAGCGGTGGCATCTTCTGAATAATGGAACAATGAGCTCGGCAATGTTACAGCAACGGTATCATCGTCTGTGACGGCAAGGGCAAGCGTATCTGCTAACTCCTTACAGTCTTCAGTGAGGGATTCCAAGAACGATTCATCATCGACAATTGGACTATAACGAGTAGCCGAACCGGCTGAAAGCTGCTGGCTAGGACATCTAACAGCCTCCCCCGAAATCCCCTTTTGTTTTTTAGGTGTCCGTGTAACCTAATAATAAATTTTAAGAACGCGCATAATATTATGTAATTTTTAAATTTAATCCTATTATTTTTACAAAAATGGATAAAATTTGAACAATTACCTCATCACCTAATATTTGCACTAAATTTTTTGGCCATTGCACCCACGTACCCAAAGCAGTTTCTGTAGTGTCGATTTCATATGCAGGGACGGGGACAGGTAGTGGCAAATGACCATACTTCTCTACAAAACGATGAATTTTCACTCGAAGGTGATCATTCATCATTCTAGACCCATGAACTATAGTGGTCTCATCAAAAGCATAAGAATGTGCATCTGCTACTAGACAAGTCTTTCCACTAGTTGGATCTATCAAATACAATCGATAGGGAGTCTCATCCTAACAATAACATAAAGTTCTAAATATATAAGATAATTATTTGTATAAAACACATGTATATATGATAATTATTTGTATAAAACACATGTATATATGATAATTATATGTACCTTCGAATAGGGAGAATGAGTGTCGGAAAATCCAGATAGTGGAGTACGTAGCTGAGTGGGCTGTGAAGTAGATGGCCCAGCAGATGGTGAAGCAGCTGATGGACCAAATGGTGAAGCAGCTGATGGAATAAATGGCGGAAAAGGTAGCTGAGTAGGCTGAAAAGTAGCTGGCCCAGAAGATGCTGAAGCAGGTGATGGAACAAATGGAGGAAAAGGTAGCTGAGTGGGCTGAAAAGCAGCTGGCCCAGAAGATGCTGAAGCAGGTGATGGAACAAATGGCGAAAAAGGTAGCTGAGTGGGCTGAAAAGCAGCTGGCCCAGTAGATGGTGAAGCAGGTGATGGAACAAATGGTGCAACAAATGGTGGAGTAGGTAGCTGAGTGGGCTGTGAAAGCACCACATTCTGCATATATGTTGCAATGTCAACTCTCCACCTTTTTGTCATTTTCTGCATGAATGCTTCCTCTTGTTCCTGACTCGAGCTCCAATAGTTCCTAGGAGGTGGAGGACCAAAAGCCTTCCTATAGCCAACATTGTAGCCTCCAAAACCATAACAACGACCCGAGTGATCTGGCTTCTCTCCAAGAGCCATAAAAAGGGCGTCTTTGTTACGTACCAGAGTGAACTCACCCTTGGCTTGCTTCTCCTTGTACTCTAACTGCCCAAAAAACAAATTCCAAATAATCCATATATGTATTTAATAAATATAAAACACATATATGTCAAACTAAAAGTTACAGTGATATACATACGTATTTGTCAGCTGCAATCTTTGTTTCCTCAACTGGAATAAATCGATGTTTAGTGACTGGATCCTTCTTATGCATTGCGCACCACCAGTCATCACCCCGAGTAACATGAGAGGACACCGACGAGGATGGTGTACTAGATGACGATCCAGAATCAAAACTAGGTGGACAAAAGTTCTCCTGCTTCCATAACTCTCTAGCATCCCCATAGTTCCTTTGACCTAAGTGGTGATGATGTGTATTCTTTTTTGCACTCTCGAGCGCCTTTTCTCGCTTTTTCTGCAATAAAAAAACATTAAGTTAGTAGAATATAATGTAATTTAATAAAACCAAGTTAATTTGATTATAAACTTACTACAGCCTCATCTAACGTCATAGCCTCTTTGAAGGTAAGTCAATCCTTCATCTTGATGTGCTTGTATACATCTGGCGGAGTATCACCTAACTTCTCCTTCTTTGATCTGACTCTGGTCATTGTGATCCAACCAGATACCAATTTGCTCTTGAAATCCCTCCATCTAGAGTTCACAACAGTCAAGTAGTGCCTCTTATAGTTTATCTCGTCCGGAAGGTGAAACGTATTCTGTTTTCCATCATAAACAAATAAATAAGCACGTTAGCTCAGCATTAGAACAATAAATCCCAAAATTGTAAATGAAACATATCTTACCATAGTGTCTGTCCACATCAAATCCAACAAGGCAGGAGAAATGTTTTTCCATTTCCAATTGATGTTAAGCCTACGTATAGAAAGACCGACCCAAATACCATACTTGGATCGCCACGTGCCTAATAGAAAAAACAATTAGAAATCCAAACATTAAATCGTAAGCATGATAAATTATAACTATCTTACAATCAATAATTACCTGTTGGTCTCCCCAATTCATCAAACTTTAAGAACATATCTTCTGTGTTGTGGAGATTCATCGTGGGACCTCTTTTACTCTTTCTAGATGCCTTTGTCTTCCCACCCGACTTCTTCCCCCTCCCTTGTGCACCATAATATGCACTGGTCTGACGAGGATCTAAGAATCAAAATAAGGAAACTAAATTCGAGAACGAACAAATAAATGACATATTCAATATTACAATAATGGCGAACCTGAGGGGGGTGGCTGACGTGGATCAGATGTCACCTCAATATCAAGTAAAGCATTTCTATCAGCTTCTACTTCCATTCTTTCCATCCAAGCATCAAATGCATCTGCAGCACGATCACTGCCCTCCCCCTAGTCAGCCTCCTTTTCCGGGTGAAATGGTGCATCGGAATCCGATGATTGATCGCCCGAACCGTCACTAGCCATATCTGTAACATATACATAGAAAAAGCAAAAAGTGTTAACAAAATTTAAAACAATATATATCAACACAATATTGTAATGAAATCTATTATAAGTACATCAATTTATAATTCAAATTAATCATATAAAACATTTTTTACCTTTAATTTTGGTCAATAGGTTGCTCGATGACCGTTATACCTTCTTGGTGATCCATTCGTATGTAATTATTTTCAGTATCAGACACATCCATCATATCATCACTTGGGATTGAGAAAGGGGGGATATCATCAAACTTATCATATTCTTCTTCATCATCAACATCACCTACTCCTAAAATTCGCCTTTTACCATTAACAACAATGGACCACTGAGTGTCTACAGGATCAGATACATAAAACACTTGTTTTGCTTGTGATGCGAGGATAAAAGGTTCTTCAGTGTCACGCAGACGACTCATATCGACTACAGTAAAACCACACTCATCCGTTCGCAAACCACGTCTATTATCCGCCCACTTGCATTGAAAAATAGGCATAGTGAAGTCACAATAATCGAGCTCCCATATTTCCTGAATGATCCCATAATATGATTGTTTAGCATCAATCGGAGTTTTATCCTTTGCACTCGGATACTCCCTAGATGATGCAACCATTGAAACCCCACAATTCTGTACCACCTTTGATTTCTTGTCCTGACGTTCAGTGTAAAAGGTATATCCATTGATATCATACCCCTCATACGATTTAAAACTGTCACGTGGACCGTATGCCAACCACTTAATTGTATCCGGTACATGATGGTCGTTTGCAGACAATTCACCAATTACTTTATTGTGGAACCAATCAATGAAAGACCTGTTATGCTCATTCATCAACGCCTTCTCCCCTTTTGACAGGTTTTTGTGGCGCAATTCACGCATATGTCTCTCTAAGTATGGATTAACTTCAGTAACATGGTGCAACATGAAAAGATGAGCTTTATTCAACTCACTCAATGAAGGCGAAATATGTCGCATTCCGACACCACCCTTGCCTTCTAACCTTCCCTCGTGTCTGGACTTTGGAAGGCCTATCGTCACAGCCTTAGCAAAATGAGAAGAACAATATCCTCCAACCTCTTCGGCAATTGTTCCTTGAATAATACTCGCCTCTGGTCTTGCTGGGTTCCTCACTTTCTTTTTCAAAGAACCCATATGTCTCTCAAAAGGGTATGCCCATCTTAAAAAAACAGGACCACACAATTTAATCTCTCTTACCAAATGAAGGACTAAGTGAACCATAATGTCAAAAAAAGAAGGTGGAAAATACATCTCAAATTGACAAAGTGTTATCACCACCTCATTTTGCAAAGCATCCAACTTATGAGGGTCAAGTACCTTGTTGCATATGGTATTGAAAAATGAACACAACCTCGTGATGGCAAGCCTGACATGTTTTGGAAGAATCCCGCTTATTGCAATCGGCAAAAACACTTGCATCAACACATGACAGTCATGGGACTTCAGCCCAATTAATTTCAGATCATTCAAAGAAACAAGTCTTTTCATGTTAGATGAGTATCCAGTGGGAACCTTAATACCGTATAAACACTCACAGAACAATCGTTTCTCCTGCCTAGACAATGTATAACAAGCTGGAGGCAAATATGTTGTTGTTCCTTTTCCTTTCTTAGCTTTTTCCTTAACCTTTGGCCATAAATTAGGCCGAATCTTCAATTTCTCCATATCTCTGCGAACCTTCAGACCATCCTTAGTTTTTCCCGGCATATTCAACAGACTGCCAATATCGAGACAATGTCTAACTGGTAAGTATTTCCAATAAGGAAGTCTCCAAAATATAGACTCTTTTTTCCAAATGACACCATCGTCTTCCGAAGGTTTAACCCCCTTACCAAATATTGTGCCCATCCCCTTAACACGATTATAAACTTCTTTTCCGGTCAACTGTCTAGGAGCTGGAGCATTTTCAACTAACCCGTTAAATGGTGCTTTTTTCTTTCGATATGGATGAGAATTATGTAGGAATTGCCTATTAATGATATAGACATGTTTCCCACAATGTGGCAAATGTGTAGCCTCCATACCATTCTCACAGATGGGACATGCCTTTTTTCCTTTGACCTTATACCTCGACAAATTGCCATAAGCAGGATAATCATTTATAGTACAAAATAATATAGCACGAAGCCTGAAATCTTCATTGGAATACGCATCAAATACCATAACACCTTCGTCCCACATCTTTTTAAGATCTTCAATGAGAGGTGCAAGATAGATGTCTATAACATTTCCCGGCTGTTTAGGCCCAGAAATTAAGAGAGACAACATAATATATTTCCGCTTCATGCACAACCATGGAGGAAGATTGTATATCACTAACAGAATAGGCCAAGTACTATGTTGACTACTCAAAGTACCGTAAGGGTTAATTCCGTCCGTACACAATGCAAGTCTCAAGTTCCTAGCTTCCTGACCAAATTCCCGATATCTGGCATCTATAGCCTTCCATTGAGGAGAATCTGCTGGATGCCTAAGCATCCCATCTTTCTTTCTCCGATCAGCATGCCATCTTAGGTTCTTTGCATCTTCTTTGATAGAAAAGAGCCTCCTAAACCTTGGCACAATTGGAAGATACCACAACACTTTCGCAGAAGGACCCGTATTGCCCGGCCCAGGCTCAACCCCATTCGGCAATTTATAGCGGGACTTACCACACCTCGGGCATTCATAAAGGTCTGCATTCTCATTTCGATACAACACGCAATCATTCGGACATGCATCAATGCGCTCATATTCTAAACCCAAAGGACACATTAATTTTTTGGCATAGTAGGTGGATTTTGGTAATAAATTACCCTTAGGAAACATATCTTGTAAAGCTTCTAAGAGTTCTGTGAAGCCTACATCAGTCAAATTATGTTTCGCTTTGATGTTGAAAAGGGTCAAAACCCCACTCAATTGAGTGTATTTTGTACACCCTGTATAAAAGGGGTTTCCCATCAGCTTCAGACAAACTGTCAAACACTCGTGGCCGCTCATTAAAATGGTCACGGGCCCCTTCCAACATCTCACCTAATCGATCATCACCAAACTCTTCATCCTCAGTGTCACTACTATCTCCGTTGTCATTTTCATTACCTACAACATCATCACCTTCAATCCTAACATGATCTTCAATCACAAATTTATTCTCTGCCCCAACATTCGACATATCAATCTCTAATGAGTTACTAGTGCCATCATCAACAATAACCCTATTCTGAGTATACTTTCCTTCTCACCATGCCATAACCAAATATAATACTCAACTCTAAATCCTCGACGAATAATATGATCTCTTATTAACCTAATATCAGAATTCGTATTCACATTGTAGCAATCAACACATGGACAATATATCTCATCCTCGCAAGTAAGTTGTTGATGCTCTACAACATGTTTACAAAACTCATTCACACCTTGTACGAGCTCCAACGTATTCCGCTTTCCATACATCCAACTTCGATCCATTTCTAAAAACCCCCACACATATATACATACATTAAAAATTATTATCAATTAAAAAATTCACATAAATATAACACAACAAACTAATATTCAATGCATGCTTCCACTGGGTCCTTATCACTCCAACCTAACCCATCCTTAAACGTCCAATCCCACTAGTGAATGCATGTATCATCTTTGATTCTAAGTAAAATTCGGCAACATTTCCCTTCAGTTCTCCAAGTACACGATGAAGATAATTGCTTATCTTATATGCACCCGGAGAACAAATTAGGGAAATGATTAACCGTATTTCACTTAGAATCAAAGAATCAACACACATTCACTACCTAAGTGAGATGTGACGTTTAAGAACAGTCCTAAAACGGGGACTATTCAAGACTTACTCCTAATGAGTAAGTCTTGAACGTGTATCTAGGCATTATGATGTACATAAAAACAATCGCATTCAAGCGATTCCAAGTCATCACCAAACAACAAATACCAAACCATTCCTTAGATTTCCCTTCCCCTCCCATTGGTGAGTCTATAAATATGAAGGCATTGCAAAAAAAACAAACGCATTATACATACAAACAATCGCATTTAAGCGATTTCAAGTCATAACCAAACAATAAATACCAAACCATGCCTTAGATTTCCCTTCCCCTTCCCATTGGTGAGTCTATTAATATGAAGGCATTGCAAAAATAATCCCATTATACATATCACTTCAAACAATTCACCACACTTATGCAAAAACAATCCCGTATAACATTCTAGGGCATACAAAAACTTAAGCAAAATCATCACAAAATTTGTTTTTAATCCTTAAATCTTATAACTAATCATATATATATATATTATATTGAGCATTTTTAACTACTATTTAAGCCAAATTTTTTATTAAAGCCCTAATAAAAAAGAAAATTGAAAATTAATAAGAATTAATGAAAAACTAACATTGTATGACAAGGGGAAGGTGGTGCTGGCGGCTCTGAACGGAGTAGAGGAGTGCGAACACCGGCCGAAAACCACACCAAAAGAAGGCCGAAAACCGCACCAAAGAGGGGCGAAAACCGGCCGAAAACCGCACCAAAAAGGGCCGAAACCGCCGGAAAAACGAGTTAGGTGACCCTTGTCGCCGGAAACCGAAATCTTGTTGCCGAAAAATGGAACATTTTCGCCGAAAATTTGAAGATAGTGAGAGAGTGTGAGAGTAGAGAGAGAGAGAGAGAGAGTGTGAGAGTAGAGAGAGAGAGAGTCGAGAGAAACAGTGAAGCCAAAAAAAAAACCCCGTGTTTTACATCCAGATTTGGGGGGATATTGCTGCGGTATCTATCAGAAACCGCAACAATATATTAACATAATAATAAAAAAATATTAGACAGAAACCGCAGCAATATATTAAAATAACATTTTTTTTATTTTATTTTAATATATTGCTGCGGTTTCTGACAGAAACCGCAGCAATATATTAAAATAATATTTTTTTATTATTATTTTAATATATTGCTGCGGTTTCTGATAGAAACCGCAACAATATATTTCTGGAAAAAAATGTTCAACTTTTTTTGAAAAAATCCGTTGGAAATATATTGCTACTGTTTTCTCTAGAAAACGCAGCAATATGGTTGGTCAAATGGTTAACTATAACCATATTGCTGCGGTTTTAAAAAAAAAAAACCGCAGCAATATGTTTATTTTATAATTAGCTTTTTTTTGTCGTTATATATTGCTGCGTATGGGTAAAACCGCAGCAATACCACCGCAGCAATAAGCATTTATTCTACTAGTGCTTAAAAGGAAAATAAAAGAAAATCAAATGAACCAAAGAAAAGAGAGATATTCACAAATGACCTAGACTCATCTAATCAACACAAATCAATGTTAGCCGAAGTCCTCGGCAACGGCGCCATTTTGATATAGGGAAAACTAGGTCGTTACTAGTCTCCTAAAGTCAAACAAAACCTAACTAACCACTAACCTAAGTATAACGGCAAGCAAGGGTCATTCTTCCACAAGGACTAAGGGTAATCACCGAAAATGTTAATTATAATAAGCTAGGCTAAGACAACGGTAATTGGAATTTGGGTTTTTTATACTATGTAAGAACTAACTAAAGAGAACTAAATCAAGCAAAGAACAAAGGTTTACAACAAAATTGGAGGGACTAGGATATAGGATTCACCACTCAAATCAATCATGAACTTCAACAAACAAGAAGGGGGATAACAATAGCAATGGATAAATAGGGGTCATCTCTTAAAAATCCCTAATTACTCTTTCAAGCTAAAAAGGGATACTTAAGTTGAGGATTAAGGTCTATTTTCATGCACCAAAACTCCAACTCAAGAACATGAACGACAAGATGACAAATTAAACATCTTGGTTAAAACCCCTATTTTCATGCAAGTCTAGCTAAGTGAACATATGGGGAGTCAACTCTTCAATTTCATCTTTCAATCCTTCATTGAAGTGACTAGCATTTAAGTTTCTATGGAGGCCAACCATAAAAAACTACCAATAGAAACCCCAACAGTTCATTTAGACCCATCAACCAAATTAGACCCCCAAAAAGAGTGCAAAGTTCATAACTTTAATGAGAGTTTTCACCCAAACCCTAACCAACAAACTACTCCATAAATACAAAAATGAGGACTTTAGAGAAATTAAGCACTAATAACATGATAATAATCATTAATCTTACATTAAACTAAAGCTAAACAAAATAACCCACAAATAATTAAACTAAGCATTTAACAACTAATCTAATGAAAACAATTAAAATAAAGCAATAAAAGAGGAGAGAGAGAGTAAGAAATGCTCATTGATAAATTGTTGAATCTTTAAATACAAGTTGTCACCCTTGAATCTCCAAATCTTCAATCTCTCTTTGAGTTTTCTCACTTTTCCTCTAATCTAAACTATGGAGGTTAATCCTCCCTAAAACCTTAAAAACTATTCTAAACCTAAGAGTGATAAAAAATAAAGCTTGGCTCCGCAAAAATCTCTCTTCCAGAAATGAGGGTTAAGAATATTTATACTTCTCCTAAAAATAAAAGAGAAAAAGAAAGGAAAAGAAAATAAAAATAGGTAAAGGGAGGTAAAAGAAAAAGGGAAAAGAAATGTAAACTAGAAAGAAGTGAAAAGGAGAAGAAAAATAAAAAGGAAAAGAAGAAGAAAATGAAAGTATTAGGGACACGTGAAGTACAGCAAACAAGGGAGAAAAGAAAGAAAATAAAAGAAAAAGAAAACAAATTAGAAAAGGAAATTAAGAGAAAGGAAAAGATAAAAAGGAAAAAGACTAAAACATTAGACCCCCACTTTTCCTTTCCTTCGTCTTCGTCTTCGCTGCTACTTCGCTGTTCTTCTTCTCCGCATCATCATCATCATCAAACGGTCCATCATCGTCATCATCAATGGTCCATCATCATCGAATTATCTGCTGAATTTCTTCATCCACCGCGACATCGCACGGCTCAATTTATAGATCCAACTCAAATCAAATCGCGACTGTCGAGCGTCATTAATTCCGTACAATGTTTCGGAGCGCTCGCTCATGGATCACTCAAAACAGGCGCGCCCGCACTGGTGTCTGACGCGCGCCCGCGCGGGGCGATTTTCAGGGTGTTCTAAACATTCGGCCACGAGAAAAAAGGACAGCGCGCCCGCGACGGATTACACTACGCGCCCTCGCTGTGTAGACTTTAGGACAAATTCGTGGGGTGAGCGAGGTGGTATTATTGTGGTGTTGTAGGATTTAGTGAGGTGAGGGTGGTGATGGTGATGTTGTGGTGTTTGTTATGGGCTGCTTGTATTTGGAGTGTATGTGATATGGTGGAGGTTAAAAATGGTGTGGTTTAGGATAGGTGATAGATGTGGTGTGGGATATGATGATAGTGTGGTGAAGGATAAGCTCTTGCGTTATAACTCCAAAACTAACTCGATCTTTGAATCTCGCAACTCCAAAACGCACACCTACAACCAAAACCAAAATACAATGGGAGAAACGGCATATAGAAAATAAAAAATGAACACTAAAAGGAAATAAAAATATAAAGCTAATCACGAAAATCAAACCGATCAATCTATAAAATTAATAAAATAAAGGAAATAAATAAACTACGAAATTAAGAGCTAAAAACTAACAAAAATCACTAAATAAATATTTTAAGCTACAAAATGTAAAAGGAAGAAATAAAGGTCAAAATAGATGAAATAAATGAAAATAAATTACAAAAATAATATGAAAACTACCCCTAAAAGTGACATAAATGTCACTTATCAAACGCCCCTACTACATTTTAGAGATGCATGATGGCCTTTTTCTCTGATTTCATCGAGAATATCATGGAGGTAATTATGGATGATTTTAGTGTTTATGAATCTGACTTTGATGTATGTTTGCATCATCTTTCTAAAATTCTGAAACGCTGTTCAGAAGTGAATTTGATTCTAAACTGGGAAAATTAAGGTGCCACTTCATGGTGAATGAAGGAGTGGTACTTGGACACCTCATATCTGAACGTGGCATCCAGGTGGACAGAGCAAAAATTGAGGTGATTGAGAAACTTCCTCCTCCCGTTAATGTCAAGGGAGTGAGGAGTTTTCTGGGTCATACGGGTTTCTATCGCAGATTTATAAAAGATTTTTTCGAAATTGCGAAACCCCTTACTCAATTGTTGCTCAAGGATGCCACCTTTGTTACTAATGCTTGTATGGAGTCTTTTGACAGGATTAAGGAAGCATTGATCACCGCCCCTATCATACAACCTCTGGATCAGATTCTTCCATTCGAGATTATGTGTGATGCTAGTGATTATGCAGTTGGTACTGTGCTTGGCCAACGAAAGAACAAAGTACTCCATGCTATCTACTATGCCAGCAAGACATTGGATGAAGCCCAGGTCAACTATGCTACCACAGAGAAAGAGTTATTGGCCATTGCCTATGCTCTTGACAAGTTTCGGACTTACATCATAGGTTCAAAAGTGATTGTACTGACCATGCTCCACTGAAGTATCTATTAGCTAAGAAGGAAGTTAAGCTACGACTTATTTGATGGATACTATTGTTAAAAGAGTTTAATTTGGAGATTCGCGACAAAAAGGGTGTTAAGAATGTAGTTGCATATCATCTATCCAGATTAAGATCTGAGTCAAAAGCCGATGGTCCTATTGATGATTCTTTTCCTGATGATCATCTATTTGTTGTGTCTACTCAATCCCCATGGTACACAGATTTTGCTAACTATTATGTTGGTGGTTCTCATCCTCCTAACTTGACTTACCAGGGGCAAGAAGTTTTATCATGATGCTAAGAACTACTATTGGGAAGACCCACTCCTATACAACTGACTGGGAGATAGCTGGGGTCCTACAACATTGTAATAGCATGCTTCTAGTGGAAATCTTGGTTCATAGGCCACAACTTATAGAGTTCTTCAGAGTGGTTTCTACTGGCCTACTATTTTCAAAGATGCCCATGCATTTTGCCTTTCCTGCAATGAGAACGGGAAATATTTTAAAGAGACAGGAGATACCATAGATGGAAATTTTAGAGATTGAGCCCTTTGATGTGTGGGGCATTGATTTCATGGGACCTTTCCCTTCTTCTTGTGGGAACAGGTATATCTTGGTAGCTGTGGAATATGTGAGAAAGTGGGTTGAAGTTGTGGCTTCACCTACTAATGATTCCAAGGTGGTAATGAAGCTCTTTAAGAAGATCATATTTCCTCGTTTCGGAGTCCCGAGAGTATTGATCAGTGATGAGGGGTCTCACTTTCATCAGAGAACCTTCAAAGCTTTACTGAAGAAGTATGGGGTCACTCATTAAGTTGGTTTGGCTTATAATCCTCAGACTAGTGGCCAAGTTGAAGTCTCTGATAGCCAGATCAAGCGCATCCTAGAGAAGGTGTTAACATATCAAGGAAGGATTAGTCAAAAAAGTTGGATGACACCTTGTGGGCACTGCGAACAGCTTATAAGACACCTTTAGGAACCACTCCATATCAATTGGTATGTGGTATAGCTTGTCACTTACCAGTTGGAATGGAATATCTCTCAGCTTAAGCAGTTAAAGAAATCAACATGGATTTAGAGGCTGCAAGTGAGGCAAAACTTCTTCAATTAAATGAGCTAGAAGAGCTTCGACTGGAAGCATATGAGAATCACAAGATTTACAGGGAGCAGACGAAAAAAGTTTCATGACAAGATGATTGAGAAGCGAGAATTTCATGTTGGTGACAAGGTCCTCTTGTATAATTCTAGACCAAGGCTTTTTCCTGGAAAGCTCAAGTCAAGGTGGTCTGGACCTTTTGATGTCACTGATGTGAAGGCACATGAAGCCATTGAAGTTGCTAATGCCGAGGGGATAAAGTTTAAAGTGAATGGTCAGCGTCTAAAGCTGTACCATGAGGGTGCTTTCATAGGTCAAGTGGAGTTTATCTACTTCCAAGCTCCCCCAGTTTGAATTCTAAGCTACTACGGTCGTGTGGGACCTTTCTATACCAGCGCTTTGCGGGAGGCAACCTGTCTTTTCTTTCATTTTTCTTTACTAGTTTAGACTACTTTTGTTTAGAGAGGTGAGAGAGAGTGTATTGATTTTTAAACGAGCTTAATGTGTGCAGGGGTCTCCACTACGTGAAAAATTTGGCAGAAAAAAGTGCAAGAAGGCAAGTTTGCGCGGTCACCCAGACGGATTCGCCCTACCGGGCTTCTTAATTTGCCCCACCAGGCGACTTCGCCTGACCAGGTGGATGAGTAGTTTTTGGTGCAGTTGAAAAAAATTGGCAAAGTAACTTTCGCCCGATCGACCGGGCGTCTAAACTTTGCTCACCTGCTAACTTCTACGGATCTGCGAGAAAAGACGTGAAAAAAAATTCGCCCGGGCCTCTAAACTTCACCCCTCCACGCACTTGTGCTGGTCTGTGAGAAAAAACGTGAAAAAAAAATTTCGTCGAGACGGCCAACCGGGCGGCTGTTGTTTCTTCCGAAAATTGTGCCCTTCTTGCTTTAAATGCCCGACCCCACCTTCCAATTTCTCACTTATATTCTCCTCTAACTCTTCATCCTCTGAAACCCTCTCTCTCTCCTCCAACCTCCATAGCCATACTCCTTCCTACTCTTCATCACCTCTTCTAAAATAATTCTTCTTCCCACTCAATTTTCTCCATCTCCCATCACTTTTCTTATCTTTTAACACACAAATTCACAAAAGCTCCACCTTTTGTTCATCCCACCTCACTTCACCTCTCCACAAAAAGTTCAATCTTTTCACTATGTCTAGACCCAGCAAGAGGAGGTAACGAGAAAGGGGCGAATTAAGCAACCAAATTTCGCCTGATCCATACTTCCCGCAGGTAATAATTAAAAATTAAGAACAAAAGGAAAGATTCCAAAAACTGAAATTTCAAATAGTTTCCCCGACCCGCTTTGTTGATTCTAATTGCTTGCATGCATTGGGTATCTATGCTGAAACAAAGACTTTGTTTGAAAAATTGTGGTTGGGGCTCTATGTTTGGCATGTTCTATTGGACCTATCGGGATATCACATTTGAATTTCTGAGTTCTTTGGAAGTAGGAAACAAAAACCAAGTTATCCGATTCCGCCTTATGGGCGAAGATCGGAAGCTTACCTTAGGCTAATTAGCCGTTATATTTGGCCTAACTGTTACAGGTGAGACTCGACCCCCTCCCCATGTTAGCGTTATCGCTTTGTGGGAGGCATTTACAGGGGATGATGAATGTAATACTCATGACATGACTGCTGACCATTTACATTTCCCCAGTCGTCGCTATTTGCAGCGATATTTGGGTTGGCCACTATTTAGGCGTGCTGAGCCCCAACCCTATCAAAAACAAGAGATTTTTCTGATGGGCAGTTACTTGTTTCCCGACTTGGATTATTCTTTGTGTCTCCCCTTCCTTTTTTGTGTCTCGGCTTAAGCGGGTTGCTGCTTCATTTCCTGCTCTCTTTGACGACGGCACATGTACGGGGTAACCTATTATTTTAGGTTGTCTCATTACTGCCATTGCTGTTCACTATGGGTTTGTTCCAGATATAAATAATGTCGTGGCTGGTCCGGCTAAGATTTGCATTGATTATCTGACCAATGCCAAATGGATCACTGCTCAGTATGCGAGCAAGTTTAGGTGGTTAATTGATAAGAAGGAATCTATCTGTAACACCACGAATTTTCGGTCATAGTTTCTTTGAGTTATTTTCCCTTTCTTACTATTTTATGTTAAAATTAGAATATTTTACTCCTTAAAAATATTATATTGTATACATTTTTTTTCCAACTTTTAAATGTTATATTTATATATTTATTTAATTGAAATTATATATATTTTCTAGTATTTAAAACGCTGGTTTAAGCTAGTATTTTATTATATCAATGTTTTAGCGCATGTCGACCGTTTTCTACCACGAGCTTGGTCCGACTTAGGACATCTCTATTGGACGAACTATTTTGGGGGAATTAATTTTCAGAAACTTAGTGAGGGTATTTTCTTTTTTAAGCAAGCTTTGTAAATCCTCTCCTGGTCTTCCCATTATTGTCCATAACTTCCATATTTATAACTCCTTAATTCTAGCGATTGTAACACCCCTTTTACTACTCTTTTAATCACCTTTGGGGCAGAGTTTTAAAGCAAAATTTCTACATCTTCATCCCATTATTCCGATAACTTTGTTAAGGAGATAAAGAGTTTTTCCAACTTTTATTCCACAAGTTTTATGATTTACTTATCACCTTTTTCCACCATTTTTCACCCTAAAATTTCAATCTCTTCATTCCTATTATTTATCTCGAGTCGTTAAGTTCATGTTTTGGGTAGCTTCGAGGAGAGTTCGTGAGAACGACGCTCGTGAGAAGAAAGTTAGAAAGAAGTTGGCTACACTCCTCTAGTTGGCCCAGGTAACTAATGGTTCCTTAGAACAGTTAGAATTCACATAAGGATTATATTAGTTATAATACTTAAGTTGGGTTAGTATTATTATAGGAATTTGGGTGGGAATAATTTCTTGTTGTATGTTTATTTTCACGAGCTTTGTGAACTATATGATCACATAATATCTTGAGTTTTATAGCTAGATGAGTATGATTACTTGTAGCCATTATTTTTTTTATTTAAGTTATAGGTTGTTAGTTAGCATGTTACAGTTGGTATCAGTGCAAATGATCCAAAAACTCTCAATGAGTTGCTACATATTCCATGGGAAATGTGTAGTTGTTGCATCTAGGATTATTAGTATTTTAGGCTTCAAGAAAAGTTCTTAGTGAGAGTTACTTGGGTAGAAAAGAAACCTTGCGAGTTATTTTTTTTTAACTAATGTGATATATGTTTTTCATATGTGTTAGTTAGTGATTTCAAGTGACTAATGTTTTCGTTTTTATAGAATTCCTCCAAGGCGTTACTTGGATGGCCGTAACTAAGCGGTGCGTCGTCGTCGTATAACATCTTTTCTTATTGTTTCAAGTTTCGAGGACGAAACTCTCTTAAGGGGGAGTGATTGTAACACCATGGATTTTTCGGTCATAGTTTCTTTGAGTTATTTTCCCTTACTTACAATTTTATTTTAAAATTAGAATATTTTACTCCTTTAAAATATTATATTGTATACATTTTTTTTTCCAACTTTTAAATGTCATAATTATATATTTATTTAATTGAAATTATATATATTTTCCAGTATTTAAAACGCGCTTTTAAGCTAGTATTTTATTATATCAATGTTTTAGCGCATATCGACCTTTTTCTACCTCGAACTTAGGACATCTCTATTGGACGAACTATTTTGGGGGGATTAATTTTTAGAAACTTAGTGGGGGCATTTTCATTTTTAAGCAAGCTTTGTAACTCCTCTCCTGGTCTTCCCATTACTGTCCACAACTTCCATATTTATAACTCCTTAATTCTAGCTGTTGTAACACCCCTTTTACTACTCTTTTAGTCACCTTTGGGGCTGAGTTTTAAAGCAAAATGTCTACATCTTCATCCCATTATTTCGACAACTTTGTTAAGGAGATAGAGAGTTTTTCCAACTTTTATTCCACAAGTTTTATGGTTTACTTATCACCTTTTTCCACCATTTTTCACCCTAAAATTTCAATCTCTTCATTCCTATTATTTATCTTGCGTCGTTAAGTTCATGTTTTGGGCAGCTTGGTGGAGAGTTCGTGAGAACGACGCTCGTTAGAAGAAGGTTAGAAAGAAGTTGGCTACACTCTTCTAGTTGGCCCAGGTAACTAACGGTTTTCCTAGAACGATTAGAATTCATATAAGGATTATATTAGTTATAATACTTAAGTTAGGTTAGTATTATAGGAATTTGGGTGGGAATAATTTCTTGTTGTATGTTTATTTTCATGAGCTTTGTGAACTATATGATCACATAATATCTTGAATTTTATAGCTGGATGAGTATGATTACTTGTAGCCATGATTTTTTTATTTATTTATGTTATAGGTTGTTAGTTAGAGTGTATGATAAACCTTATAATCTTTTTATTATGGAAATTTGCGATGTTATTGTTGTTATTAATTTTATCATAAGTATGAAGTATACTTTGTAAATGAAGCATGACCATGTATTCGTGTTGGATAGGTATTGTGTTGAGGATTATTATTGTTAACTGGAATTAGTTGGAGAAAGTGAGTAAAGTCGTGTGTTTAATGTCTTATGGAAATACTGGACCAGAGCAGCGTCGCAACACACAACGGTGGTCGCAACCCGCGACCGGTCCTTGATGATCTTGTGTTTCTTCTTAATATGTGTTCGTTGTTTGGGTGCCTTAGCTTGCTTCCACATTTTCGTCTTCTTGTGTGTAGTGCATGATAGCATATCGGAGGTGTAATTTGAGCCGTGTTATGGGTTGTAATTCTTATCTAACTAAGTTGTACATTAGTATCATTTTTTTTTGTTAGTGGCTTACACTGGACCTTTCTCATCATACTAAATAATCTAGTTGGATTGTATATTGCACATGGTAATGAACCTAGTTTCACTTGGATTGATTATGCTATTGATGCTATTTTATTTTATACTTATATTATTTGTTATGAGTATACGTGTGTTAGCTGAAATAATGGTAAAAGGATGATTTTATTATGATGGTATTGTGTATGAATTTGTTTGGTTGTTGGATGAAAACATTGTTCTTGAGAAATTGTAAGTTGTTCTGAATTGGAATTAATGGGTTGAGTCCCTAAAGTTCCTGCAGTTTGATGTATGTGGAATTGATGGGTTGAGTCCCTAAAATTCTTGCAGTTTAGAATTGATGGGCTAAGGTCCTAGATTCTTGTAGTTTGATGTAAGACCTTGAATGGCATTCTCTAGACAATGAAAATATATTATATATTACTTGTTTTTGTTTGAGGATGATGACAAGTGAGGCGGCATGCTAGTCTCCTAAGAATGAGCAGTCACTATGTACTGAGCAGGGTACATAGTTTATACTTACGTACTAAGCAGGGTATGTAGGTCCGTCTTGGTTATTAGTTGTCATCTGTGAGGTCGAGAAGTACTGAGCAGGGTACTCTCTCACATTTGGGTGTGGCCATACTAGACATAGGCGAGCAGAGTCCTAATACTATGACCAAATAGGAATAGTGGGTTGCGATCCACTTACGTTCAATTCCTCCTCAAACGTGTTAAGATTATTTTGGAAACATCATAATTTATCATTTATGTTGTTCATATTATTATTTCGTAGAGCATGAAAGTTTATTTTGTTGATCCCTTGAGTTCATATGTATTTTTTTTATCTATTTATTATGTTATCTTTACCCTATTTGTAGTTAGCATCTTGTATTGTCTTTATCGTATTTATTTATATATTTGTTTATTTGATTATTTGAAGTATATTTTTGAGATGTTAGGTATGACTTGATTATTAAAACTTTTATAACTCTTATATGGATCCTGATTGAGCTTGGAGAGCTGTTACTTACTCCCCACTGATTGTGGATGTTTATTGATATGTTTGCAGGTGTTTATTTCGTGCTATGGGCAGTTTAGAGAGAGACTAGTTAGGATATTAAGACATTTTAGTTTGTTTCCTATTTATGTTTACTACTTTGGGTTTTGAGGTTGTTTTTGCCTATTTATGGATATTTATGGATTTTTTTAATTGGGTTTCAATTTTATTTAGTTGAATGTTACCTTTTTTTAGAGTAACATTTCCATCAGGTGATATTTCAGCTATCGCCATTTCTTTAGTAAGTTATTCTATTTTCCTTAATTTATGTCTATAATTGGACGGAGTGTTACATTTGGTATCAGAGCATATGATCCAAAAACTCTCAATGAGTTGCTACATATTCCATGGGAAATGTGTAGTTGTTGCATCTAGGATTATTAGTATTTTAGGCTTCAAGAAAAGTTCTTAGTGAGAGTTACTTGGGTAGAAAAAAAACCTTGGGAGTTATTTTTTTTTAACTAATGTAATATATGTTTTTCATATGTGTTAGTTAGTGATTTCAAGTGACTAACGTTTTCGTTTTTATAGAATTCCTCCAAGGCGTTACTTGGATGGTCGTAACTAAGCGGTGCGTCGTCGTCTTATAGCATCTTTTCTTATTGTTTCAAGTTTCGAGGACGAAACTCTCTTACGGGGGAGTGATTGTAACACCATGGATTTTCGGTCATAGTTTCTTTGACTTATTTTCCCTTACTTACTATTTTATATTAAAATTAGAATATTTTACTCCTTTAAAATAATATATTGTATACTTTTTTTTTCCAACTTTTAAATGTCATATTTATATATTTATTTAATTGAAATTATATATATTTTCCAGTATTTAAACGCGCTTTTAAGCTAGTATTTTATTATATCAATGTTTTGGAGCATATCGACCGTTTTCTACCTCGAACTTAGGACATCTCTATTGGACGAACTATTTTGGGGGGATTATTTTTGGAAACTTAGTGGGGCATTTTCATTTTTAAGCAAGCTTTGTAACTCCTCTCTTGGTCTTCCCATTACTGTCCACAACTTCCATATTTATAACTCCTTAATTCTAGCTGTTGTAACACCCCTTTTACTACTCTTTTAGTCACCTTTGGGGCTGAATTTTAAAGCAAAATGTCTACATCTTCATCCCATTATTTCGACAACTTTGTTAAGGAGATAGAGAGTTTTTCCAACTTTTATTCCACAAGTTTTATGGTTTACTTATCACCTTTTTCCACCATTTTTCACCCTAAAATTTCAATCTCATCATTCCTATTATTTATCTTGCGTCATTAAGTTCATGTTTTGGGCAGCTTGGTGGAGAGTTCGTGAGAACGACGCTCGTGAGAAGAAGGTTAGAAAGAAGTTGGCTACACTCTTCTAGTTGGCCCAGGTAACTAAAGGTTTTGCTAGAACGGTTAGAATTCATATAAGGATTATATTAGTTATAATACTTAAGTTGGGTTAGTATTATAGGAATTTGGGTGGGAATAATTTCTTGTTGTATGTTTATTTTCATGAGCTTTGTGAACTATATGATCACATAATATCTTGAATTTTATAGCTGGATGAGTATGATTACTTGTAGCCATGATTTTTTTTTATTTAGGTTATAGGTTGTTAGTTAGAGTGTATGCTAAACCTTATAATCTTTATATTATGGAAATTTGCGATGTTATTGTTGTTATTAATTTTATCATAAGTATGAAGTATACTTTGTAAATGAAGCATGATCATGTATTCATGTTGGATAGGTATTGTGTTGAGGATTATTATTGTTAACTGGAATTAGTTGGAGAAAGTGAGTAAAGTCGTGTGTTTAATGTCTTATGGAAATACTGGACTAGAGCAGCGTCGCAACACACAACGGTGGTCGCGACCCGCGACCGGTCCTTGATGATCTCGTGTTTCTTCTTAATATGTGTTCGTTGTTTGGGTGCCTTAGCTTGCTTCCACATTTTCGTCTTCTTGTGTGTAGTGCATGATAGCATATCGGAGGTGTAATTTGAGCCGTGTTATGGGTTGTAATTCTTCTCTAACTAAGTTGTACATTAGTATCAAGATTTTGAGTTAGTGGTTTACACGGGACCTTTCTCATCATACTAAATAATCTAGTTGGATTGTATATTGCACATGGTAATGAACCTAGTTTCAATTGGATTGATTATGCTATTGATGCTATTTTATTTTATACTTATATTATTTGTAATGAGTATACGTGTGTTAGCTGAAATAATGGAAAACGGATGATTTTATTTGATTTTATTATGATGGTATTGTGTATGAATTTGTTTGGTTGTTGGATGAAAACATTTTGTTTTGGACTCTTGAAATTGTTTTCAAGTTATTATACGTATTTCTGTTATTTTTCTAGTTTATTGATGAGTAAAATTATATTTTTCGAAGACGATATTGTTAATATTATGATTATTGTTCTTGAGAAATTGTAAGTTGTTCTGACTTGGAATTAATGGGTTGAGTCCCTAAAGTTCCTACAGTTTGATGTAAGTGGAATTGATGGGTTGAGTCCCTAAAATTCTTGCAGTTTAGAATTGATGGGTTAAGGTCCTAGATTCTTGTAGTTTGATGTAAGACCTTGAATGGCATTCTCCAGACAATGAAAATATATTATATATTACTTGTTTTTGTTTGAGGATGATGACTAGTGAGGCGGCATGCTAGTCTCCTAAGAATGAGCAAATCACTATGTACCGAGCGGGGTACATAGTTTATACTTACGTACTAAGCAGGGTATGTAGGTCCGTCTTGGTTATTAGTTGTCATCTGAGAGGTCGAGAAGTACTGAGTAGGGTACTCTCTCGCATTTGGGTGTGGCCATACTAGACATAAGCGAGCAGAGTCCTAATACTATGACCAAATAGGAATAGTGGGTTGCGATCCACTTACGTTCGATTCCTCCTCAAACGTGTTAAGATTATTTTGGAAACATCATAATTTATCATTTATGTTGTTCATATTATTATTTCGTAGAGCATGAGAGTTTATTTTGTTGATCCCTTGAGTTCATATGTATTTATTTATCTATTTATTATGTTATCTTTACCCTATTTGTAGTTAGCATGTTGTATTGTCTTTATCGTATTTATTTATATATTTGTTTATTTGATTATTTGAAGTATATTTTTGAGATGTCAGGTATGACTTGATTATTAAAACTTTTATAACTCTTACATGGATCCTGATTGAGCTTGGAGAGCTGTTAGTTACTCCCCACTGATTGTGGATGTTTGTTGATATGTTTGCAAGTGTTTATTTCGTGCTATGGGCAGTTTAGAGAGAGACTAGTTAGGATATTAAGACATTTTAGTTTGTTTCTTATTTATGTTTACTACTTTGGGTTTTGAGTTTGTTTTTGCCTCTTTATGGATATTTATGGATTATTTTAATTGGGTTTCAATTTTATTTTCTTGAATGTAACCTTTTTTTAGAGTAACATTTCCATCAGGTGATATTTCAGCTATCGCCATTTCTTTAGTAAGTTATTCTATTTCCTTAATTTATGTCTATAATTGGACGGAGTGTTACAGTTGGTATCAGAGCAAATGATCCAAAAACTCTCAATGAGTTGCTACATATTCCATGGGAAATGTGTAGTTGTTGCATCTAGGATTATTAGTATTTTAGGCTTCAAGAAAAGTTCTTAGTGAGAGTTACTTGGGTAGAAAAGAAACCTTGGGAGTTATTTTTTTTTAACTAATGTGATATATGTTTTTCATATGTGTTAGTTAATGATTTCAAGTGACTAACATTTTCGTTTTTATAGAATTCCTCCAAGGCGTTACTTGGATGGCCGTAACTAAGCGGTGCGTCGTCGTCGTATAGCATCTTTTCTTATTGTTTCAAGTTTCGAGGACGAAACTCTCTTAAGGGGGAGTGATTGTAACACCATGGATTTTCGGTCATAGTTTCTTTGACTTATTTTCCCTTACTTACTATTTTATATTAAAATTAGAATATTTTACTCGTTTAAAATAATATATTGTATACATTTCTTTTCCAACTTTTAAATGTCATATTTATATATTTATTTAATTGAAATTATATATATTTTCCAGTATTTAAACGAGCTTTTAAGCTAGTATTTTATTATATCAATGTTTTACAGCATATCGACCGTTTTCTACGTCGAACTTAGGACATCTCTATTGGACGAACTATTTTGGGGGGATTAATTTTTGGAAACTTAGTGGGGCATTTTCATTTTTAAGCAAGCTTTGTAACTCCTCTCTTGGTCTTCCCATTACTGTCCACAACTTCCATATTTATAACTCCTTAATTCTAGCTGTTGTAACACCCCTTTTACTACTCTTTTAGTCACCTTTGGGGCTGAGTTTTAAAGCAAAATGTCTACATCTTCATCCCATTATTTCGACAACTTTGTTAAGGAGATAGAGAGTTTTTCCAACTTTTATTCCACAAGTTTTATGGTTTACTTATCACCTTTTTCCACCATTTTTCACCCTAAAATTTCAATCTCTTCATTCCTATTATTTATCTTGCGTCGTTAAGTTCATGTTTTGGGCAGCTTGGTGGAGAGTTCGTGAGAACGACGCTCGTGAGAAGAAGGTTAGAAAGAAGTTGGCTACACTCTTCTAGTTGGCCCAGGTAACTAACGGTTTTCCTAGAACGGTTCTAATTCATATAAGGATTATATTAGTTATAATACTTAAGTTGGGTTAGTATTATAGGAATTTGGGTGGGAATAATTTCTTGTTGTATGTTTTATTTCATGAGCTTTGTGAATTATATGATCACATAATATCTTGAATTTTATAGCTGGATGAGTATGATTACTTGTAGCCATGATTTTTTTTATTTATGTTATAGGTTGTTAGTTAGAGTAGAATTCATGCACCCTGAATCATGTCTTGTATGCTAAACCTTATAATCTTTATATTATGGAAATTTGCGATGTTTTTGTTGTTATTAATTTTATCATAAGTATGAAGTATACTTTGTAAATGAAGCATGACCATGTATTCATGTTGGAGAGGTATTGTGTTGAGGATTATTATTGTTAACTGGAATTAGTTGGAGAAAGTGAGTAAAATCGTGTGTTTAATGTCTTATGGAAATACTGGACTAGAGCAGCGTCGCAACACACAACGGTGGTCGCGACCCGCGACCGGTCCTTGATGATCTCGTGTTTCTTCTTAATATGTGTTCGTTGTTTGGGTGCCTTAGCTTGCTTCCACATTTTCATCTTCTTGTGTGTAGTGCATGATAGCATATCGGAGGTGTAATTTGAGCCGTGTTATGGGTTGTAATTCTTCTCTAACTAAGTTGTACATTAGTATCAAGATTTTGAGTTAGTGGTTTACACGGGACCTTTCTCATCATACTAAATAATCTAGTTGGATTGTATATTGCACATGGTAATGAACCTAGTTTCACTTGGATTGATTATGCTATTGATGCTATTTTATTTTATACTTATATTATTTGTAATGAGTATACGTGTGTTAGCTGAAATAATGGAAAACGGATGATTTTATTTGATTTTATTGTGATGGTATTGTGTATGAATTTGTTTGGTTGTTGGATGGAAACATTTTGTTTTGGACTCTTGAAATTGTTTTCAAGTTATTATACGTATTTATGTTATTTTTCTAGTTTCTTGATGAGTAAAATTATATTTTTCGAAGACGATATTGTTAATATTATGATTATTGTTCTTGAGAAATTGTAAGTTGTTCTGAATTGGAATTAATGGGTTGAGTCCCTAAAGTTCCTACAGTTTGATGTAAGTGGAATTGATGGGTTGAGTCCCTAAAATTCTTGCAGTTTAGAATTGATGGGTTAAGGTCCTAGATTCTTGTAGTTTGATGTAAGACCTTGAATGGCATTCTCCAGACAATGAAAATATATTATATATTACTTGTTTTTGTTTGAGGATGATGACTAGTGAGGCGGCATGCTAGTCTCCTAAGAATGAGCAGTCACTATGTACTGAGCAGGGTACATAGTTTATACTTACGTACTAAGCAGGGTATGTAGGTCCGTCTTGGTTATTAGTTGTCATCTGAGAGGTCGAGAAGTACTGAGTAGGGTACTCTCTCGCATTTGGGTGTGGCCATACTAGACATAGGCGAGCAGAGTCCTAATAATATGACCAAATAGGAATAGTGGGTTGCGATCCACTTACGTTTGATTCCTCCTCAAACGTGTTAAGATTATTTTGGAAACATCATAATTTATCATTTATGTTGTTCATATTATTATTTCGTTGAGCATGAGAGTTTATTTTGTTGATCCCTTGAGTTCATATGTATTTATTTATCTATTTATCATGTTATCTTTACCCTATTTGTAGTTAGCATGTTGTATTGTCTTTATCGTATTTATTTATATATTTGTTTATTTGATTATTTGAAGTATATTTTTGAGATGTCAGGTATGACTTGATTATTAAAACTTTTATAACTCTTATATGGATCCTGATTGAGCTTGGAGAGCTGTTAGTTACTCCCCACTGATTGTGGATGTTTGTTGATATGTTTGCAAGTGTTTATTTCGTGCTATGGGCAGTTTAGAGAGAGACTAGTTAGGATATTAAGACATTTTAGTTTGTTTCTTATTTATGTTTTCTACTTTGGGTTTTGAGTTTGTTTTTGCCTCTTTATGGATATTTATGGATTATTTTAATTGGGATTTAATTTTATTTTATTGAATGTAACCTTTTTTTAGAGTAACATTTCCATCAGGTGATATTTCAGCTATCGCCATTTCTTTAGTAAGTTATTCTATTTCCTTAATTTATGTCTATAATTGGACGGAGTGTTACAGTTGGTATCAGAGCAAATGATCCAAAAACTCTCAATGAGTTGCTACATATTCCATGGGAAATGTGTAGTTGTTGCATCTAGGATTATTAGTATTTTAGGCTTCAAGAAAAGTTCTTAGTGAGAGTTACTTGGGTAGAAAAGAAACCTTGGGGGTTATTTTTTTTTAACTAATGTGATATATGTTTTTCATATGTGTTAGTTAGTGATTTTAAGTGACTAACATTTTCGTTTTTATAGAATTCCTCCAAGGCGTTACTTGGATGGCCGTAACTAAGCGGTGCGTCGTCGTCGTATAGCATCTTTTCTTATTGTTTCAAGTTTCGAGGACGAAACTCTCTTAAGGGGGAGTGATTGTAACACCATGGATTTTCGGTCATAGTTTCTTTGACTTATTTTCCCTTACTTACTATTTTATATTAAAATTAGAATATTTTACTCGTTTAAAATAATATATTGTATACATTTCTTTTCCAACTTTTAAATGTCATATTTATATATTTATTTAATTGAAATTATATATATTTTCCAGTATTTAAACGAGCTTTTAAGCTAGTATTTTATTATATCAATGTTTTACAGCATATCGACCGTTTTCTACGTCGAACTTAGGACATCTCTATTGGACGAACTATTTTGGGGGGATTAATTTTTGGAAACTTAGTGAGGCATTTTCATTTTTAAGCAAGCTTTGTAACTCCTCTCTTGGTCTTCCCATTACTGTCCACAACTTCCATATTTATAACTCCTTAATTCTAGCTGTTGTAACACCCCTTTTACTACTCTTTTAGTCACCTTTGGGGCTGAGTTTTAAAGCAAAATGTCTACATCTTCATCCCATTATTTCGACAACTTTGTTAAGGAGATAGAGAGTTTTTCCAACTTTTATTCCACAAGTTTTATGGTTTACTTATCACCTTTTTCCACCATTTTTCACCCTAAAATTTCAATCTCTTCATTCCTATTATTTATCTTGCGTCGTTAAGTTCATGTTTTGGGCAGCTTGGTGGAGAGTTCGTGAGAACGACGCTCGTGAGAAGAAGGTTAGAAAGAAGTTGGCTACACTCTTCTAGTTGGCCCAGGTAACTAACGATTTTCCTAGAACGGTTCTAATTCATATAAGGATTATATTAGTTATAATACTTAAGTTGGGTTAGTATTATAGGAATTTGGGTGGGAATAATTTCTTGTTGTATGTTTATTTTCATGAGCTTTGTGAACTATATGATCACATAATATCTTGAATTTTATAGCTGGATGAGTATGATTACTTGTAGCCATGATTTTTTTTATTTATGTTATAGGTTGTTAGTTAGAGTAGAATTCATGCACCCTGAATCAGGTCTTGTATGCTAAACCTTATAATCTTTATATTATGGAAATTTGCGATGTTATTGTTGTTATTAAATTTATCATAAGTATGAAGTATACTTTGTAAATGAAGCATGACCATGTATTCATGTTGGATAGGTATTGTGTTGAGGATTATTATTGTTAACTGGAATTAGTTGGAGAAAGTGAGTAAAGTCGTGTTTTTAATGTCTTATGGAAATACTGGACTAGAGCAGCGTCGCAACACACAACGGTGGTCGCGACCCGTGACCGGTCCTTGATGATCTCGTGTTTCTTCTTAATATGTGTTCGTTGTTTGGGTGACTTAGCTTGCTTCCACATTTTCGTCTTCTTGTGTGTAGCGCATGATAGCATATCGGAGGTGTAATTTGAGCCGTGTTATGGGTTGTAATTCTTCTCTAACTAAGTTGTACATTAGTATCATGATTTTGAGTTAGTGGCTTACACTGGACCTTCCTCATCATACTAAATAATCTTGTTGGATTGTATATTGCACATGGTAATGAACCTAGTTTCACTTGGATTGATTATGCTATTGATGCTATTTTATTTTATACTTATATTATTTGTTATGACTATACGTGTGTTAGCTGAAATAACGGTAAAAGGATGATTTTATTTGATTTTATTATGATGGTATTGTGTATGAATTTGTTTGGGTGTTGGATGAAAACATTTTGTTTTGGACTCTTGAAATTGTTTACAAGTTATTTTACGTATTTCTGTTATTTTTCTAGTTTCTTGATGAGTAAAATTATATTTTTCGAAGACCATATTGTTAATATTATGATTATTGTTCTTGAGAAATTGTAAGTTGTTCTGAATTGGAATTAATGGGTTGAGTCCAAAGTTCCTGTAGTTTGATGTAAGTGGAATTGATGGGTTGAGTCCCTAAAATTCTTGCAGTTTAGAATTGATGGGTTAAGGTCCTAGATTCTTGTAGTTTGATGTAAGACCTTGAATGGCATTCTCCAGACAATGAAAATATATTATATATTACTTGTTTTTGTTTGAGGATGATGACTAGTGAGGCGGCATGCTAGTCTCCTAAGAATGAGCAGTCACTATGTACTGAGCAGGGTACATAGTTTATACTTACGTACTAAGCAGGGTATGTAGGTCCGTCTTGGTTATTAGTTGTCATCTGAGAGGTCGAGAAGTACTGAGCAGGGTACTCTCTCGCATTTGGGTGTGGCCATACTAGACATAGGCGAGCAAAGTCCTAATACTATGACCAAATAGGAATAGTGGGTTGCGATCCACTTACGTTCGATTCCTCCTCAAACGTGTTAAGATTATTTGGGAAACATCATAATATATCATTTATGTTGTTCATATTATTATTTCGTAAAGCATGAGAGTTTATTTTGTTGATCCCTTGAGTTCATATGTATTGATTATCTATTTATTATGTTATCTTTACCCTATTTGTAGTTAGCATGTTGTATTGTCTTTATCGTATTTATTTATATATTTGTTTATTTGATTATTTGAAGTATATTTTTGAGATGTCAGGTATGACTTGATATATTTGCAGGTGTTTATTTCGTGCTCTGGGCAGTTTAGAGAGAGACTAGTTAGGATATTAAGACATTTTAGTTTGTTTCTTATTTATGTTTACTACTTTGGGTTTTGAGTTTGTTTTTGCCTCTTTATGGATATTTATGGATTATTTTAATTGGGTTTCAATTTTATTTAGTTGAATATAACCGTTTTTTAGAGTAACATTACCATCAGGTGATATTTCAGCTATCGCCATTTCTTTAGTAAGTTATTCTATTTTCCTTAATTTATGTCTATAATTGGATGGAGTGTTACAGTTGGTATCAGAGAAAATGATCCAAAAACTCTCAATGAGGTTCTACATATTCCATGGGAAATGTGTAGTTGTTGCATCTAGGATTTTTAGTATTTTAGGCTTCAAGAAAAGTTATTAGTGAGAGTTACTTGGGTAGAAAAGAAACCTTGGGAGTAATTTTTTTTTTACTAATGTGATATATGTTTTTCATATGTGTTAGTTAGTGATTTCAAGTGACTAACGTTTTCGTTTTTATAGAATTCCTCCAAGGCGTTACTTGGATGGCCGTAACTAAGCGGTGCGTCGTCGTCGTATAGCATCTTTTCTTATTGTTTCAAGTTTCGAGGACGAAACTCTCTTACGGGGGAGTGATTGTAACACCATGGATTTTCGGTCATAGTTTCTTTGACTTATTTTCCCTTACTTACTATTTTATATTAAAATTAGAATATTTTACTCCTTTAAAATAATATATTGTATACTTTTTTTTTCCAACTTTTTAAATGTCATATTTATATATTTATTTAATTGAAATTATATATATTTTCCAGTATTTAAACGCGCTTTTAAGCTAGTATTTTATTATATCAATGTTTTAGAGCATATCGACCGTTTTCTACCTCGAACTTAGGACATCTCTATTGGACGAACTATTTTGGGGGGATTATTTTTGGAAACTTAGTGGGGCATTTTCATTTTTAAGCAAGCTTTGTAACTCCTCTCTTGGTCTTCCCAAAACTGTCCACAACTTCCATATTTATAACTCCTTAATTCTAGCTGTTGTAACACCCCTTTTACTACTCTTTTAGTCACCTTTGGGGCTGAGTTTTAAAGCAAAATGTCTACATCTTCATCCCATTATTTCGACAACTTTGTTAAGGAGATAGAGAGTTTTTCCAACTTTTATTCCACAAGTTTTATGGTTTACTTATCACCTTTTTCCACCATTTTTCACCCTAAAATTTCAATCTCTTAATTCCTATTATTTATCTTGCGTCGTTAAGTTCATGTTTTGGGCAGCTTGGTGGAGAGTTCGTGAGAACGACGCTCGTGAGAAGAAGGTTAGAAAGAAGTTGGCTACACTCTTCTAGTTGGCCCAGGTAGCTAACGGTTTTCCTAGAATGATTACAATTCGTATAAGGATTATATTAGCTTTAATACTTAAGTTGGGTTAGTATTATAGGAATTTGGGTGGGAATAATTTCTTGTTGTATGTTTATTTTCATGAGCTTTGTGAACTATATGATCACATAATATCTTTGAAATTTATAGCAGGATGAGTATGATTACTTATAGCCATGATTTTTTTTATTTAAGTTATAGGTTGTTAGTTAGAGTAGAATTCATGCGCCTTGAATCATGTCTTGTATGCTAAACCTTATAATCTTAATATTATGGAAATTTGCGATGTTATTGTTGTTATTAATTTTATCATAAGTATGAAGTATACTTTGTAAAAGAAGCATGACCATGTATTCATGTTGGATAGGTATTGTGTTGAGGATTATTATTGTTAACTGGAATTAGTTGGAGAAAGTGAGTAAAGTCGTGTGTTTAATGTCCTATGGAAATACTGGACCAGAGCAGCGTCGCAGCACACAACGGTGGTCGCGACCCGCGACCGGTCCTTGGATGATCTCGTGTTTCTTCTTAATATGTGTTCGTTGTTTGGGTGCCTTAGCTTGCTTCCACATTTTCGTCTTCTTGTGTGTAGTGCATTATAGCATATCGGAGGTGTAATTTGAGCCGTGTTATGGGTTGTAATTCTTCTGTAACTAAGTTGTGCATTAGTATCATGATTTTGAGTTAGTGGCTTACACTGGACCTTTCTCATCATACAAAATAATCTAGTTGGATTGTATATTGCCCATGGTAATGAACCTACTTTCACTTGGATTGATTATGCCATTGATGCTATTTCATTTTATACTTATATTATTTGTTATGAGTATACGTGTGTTAGCTGAAATAATGGTAAAAGGATGATTTTATTTGATTTTATTATGATGGTATTGTGTATGAATTTGTTTGGTTGTTGGATGAAAACATTTTGTTTTGGACTCTTGAAATTGTTTTCAAGTTATTATACGTATTTCTGTTATTTTTCTAGTTTCTTGATGAGTAAAATTATATTTTTCGAAGACGATATTGTTAGTATTATGATTATTGTTCTTGAGAAATTGTAAGTTGTTCTGAATTGGAATTAATGGGTTGAGTCCCTAAAGTTCCTGCAATTTGATGTAAGTGGAATTGATGGGTTGAGTCCCTAAAATTCTTGCAGTTTAGAATTGATGGGGTAAGGTCCTAGATTCTTGTAGTTTGATGTAAGACCTTGAATGGCATTCTCCAGACAATGAAAATATATTATATATTACTTGTTTTTGTTTGAGGATGATGACTAGTGAGGCGGCATGCTAGTCTCCTAAGAATGAGCAGTCACTATGTACAGAGCAGGGTACATAGTTTATACTTACGTACTAAGCAGGGTATGTAGGTCCGTCTTGGTTATTAGTTGTCATCTGAGAGGTCGAGAAGTACTGAGCAGGGTACTCTCTCGCATTTGGGTGTGGCCATACTAGACATAGGCGAGCAGAGTCCTAATACTATGACCAAATAGGAATAGTGGGTTGCGATCCACTTACGTTCGATTCCTCCTCAAACGTGTTAACATTATTTTGTAAACATCATAATTTATCATTTATGTTGTTCATATTATTATTTCGTAGAGCATGAGAGTTTATTTTGTTGATCCCTTGAGTTCATATGTATTTATTTATCTATTTAGTATGTTATCTTTACCCTATTTGTAGTTAGCGTGTTGTATTGTCTTTATCGTATTTATTTATATATTTGTTTATTTGATTATTTAAAGTATATTTTTGAGATGTCAAGTATGACTTGATTATTAAAACTTTTATAACTCTTATATGGATCCTGATTGAGCTTGGAGAGATGTTAGTTACTCCCTACTGATTGTGGACGTTTGTTGATATGTTTGCAGGTGTTTATTTCGTGCTATGGGCAGTTTAGAGACAGACTAGTTAGGATATTAAGACATTTTAGTTTGTTTCTTATTTATGTTTACTACTTTGGGTTTTGAGTTTGTTTTTGCCTCTTTATGGATATTTATCGATTATTTTAATTGGGTTTTAATTTTATTTAGTTGAATGTAACCTTTTTTTAGAGTAACATTTCCATCAGGTGATATTTCAGCTATCGCCATTTCTTTAGTAAGTTATTCTATTTTCCTTAATTTATGTCTATAATTGGACAGAGTGTTACAGTTGGTATCAGAGAAAATGATCCAAAAACTCTCAATGAGTTGCTACATATTCCATGGGAAATGTGTAGTTGTTGCATCTAGGATTATTAGTATTTTAGGCTTCAAGAAAAGTTCTTAGTGAGAGTTACTTGGGTAGAAAAGAAACCTTGGGAGTTATTTTTTTTTAACTAATGTGATATATGTTTTTCATACGTGTTAGTTAGTGATTTCAAGTGACTAACGTTTTCGTTTTTATAGAATTCCTCCAAGGCGTTACTTGGATGGCCGTAACTAAGCGGTGCGTCGTCGTCGTATAGCATCTTTTCTTATTGTTTCAAGTTTCGAGGACGAAACTCTCTTAGGGGGAGTGATTGTAACACCATGGATTTTCGGTCATAGTTTCTTTGACTTATTTTCCCTTACTTACTATTTTATATTAAAATTAGAATATTTTACTCCTTTAAAATATTATATTGTATACATTTTTTTTTCCACTTTTAAATGTCATATTTATATATTTATTTAATTGAAATTATATATATTTTCCAGTATTTAAACGCGCTTTTAAGCTAGTATTTTATTATATCAATGTTTTAGAGCATATCGACCGTTTTCTACCTCGAACTTAGGACATCTCTATTGGACGAACTATTTTGGAGGGATTAATTTTTGGAAACTTAGTGGGGCATTTTCATTTTTAAGCAAGCTTTGTAACTCCTCTCTTGGTCTTCCCATTACTGTCCACAACTTCCATATTTCTATCTCCTTAATTCTAGCTGTTGTAACACCCCTTTTACTACTCTTTTAGTCACCTTTGGGGCTAAGTTTAAAAGGAAAATGTCTACATCTTCATCCCATTATTTCGACAACTTTGTTAAGGAGATAGAGAGTTTTTCCAACTTTTATTCCACAAGTTTTATGGTTTACTTATCACCTTTTTCCACCATTTTTCACCCTAAAATTTCAATCTCTTCATTCCTATTATTTATCTTGCGTCGTCAAGTTCATGTTTTGGGCAGCTTGGTGGAGAGTTCGTGAGAACGACGCTCGTGAGAAGAAGGTTAGAAAGAAGTTGGCTACACTCTTCTAGTTGGCCCAGGTAACTAACGGTTTTCCTAGAACGGTTAGAATTCATATAAGGATTATATTAGTTATAATATTTAAGTTGGGTTAGTATTATAGGAATTTGGGTGGGAATAATTTCTTGTTGTATGTTTATTTTCATGAGCTTTGTGAACTATATGATCACATAATATCTTGAATTTTATAGCTGGATGAGTATGATTACTTGTAGCCATAATTTTTTTAATTTATGTTATAGGTTGTTAGTTAGAGTATAATTCATGCACCCTGAATCATGTCTTGTATGCTAAACCTTATAATCTTTATATTATGGAAATTTGCGATGTTATTGTTGTTATTAATTTTATCATAATTATGAAGTATACTTTGTAAATGAAGCATGACCATGTATTCATGTTGGATAGGTATTGTGTTGAGGATTATTATTGTTAACTGGAATTTAGTTAGAGAAAGTGAGTAAAGTCGTGTGTTTAATGTCTTAGGGAAATACTGGGCCAGACCAGCGTCGCAACACACAACGGTGGTCGCGACCCGTGACCGGTCCTTGATGATCTCGTGTTTCTTCTTAATATGTGTTCGTTGTTTGGGTGCCTTAGCTTGCTTCCACATTTTCGTCTTCTTGTGTGTAGTGCATGATAGCATATCGGAGGTGTAAGCCGTGTTATGGGTTGTAATTCTTCTCTAACTAAGTTGTACATTAGTATCATGATTTTGAGTTAGTGGCTTACACTGGACCTTTCTCATCATACTAAATAATCTAGTTGGATTGTATATTGCACATGGTAATGAACCTAGTTTCACCTGGATTGATTATGCTATTGATGCTATTTTATTTTATACTTATATTATTTGTTATGAGTATACGTGTGTTAGCTGAAATTACGGTAAAAGGATGATTTTATTTGATTTTATTATGATGGTATTGTGTATGAATTTGTTTGGTTGTTGGATGAAAACATTTTGTTTTGGACTCTTGAAATTGTTTTCAAGTTATTATACGTATTTCTGTTATCTTTCTAGTTTCTTGATGAGTAAAATTATATTTTTCGAAGACGATATTGTTAATATTATGATTATTGTTCTTGAGAAATTGTAAGTTGTTCTGAATTGGAGTTAATGGGTTGAGTCCCTAAAGTTCCTGCAGTTTGATGTAAGTGGAATTGATGGGTTGAGTCCCTAAAATTCTTGCAGTTTAGAATTGATGGGTTAAGGTCCTAGATTCTTGTAGTTTGATGTAAGACCTTGAATGGCATTCTCCAGACAATGAAAATATATTATATATTACTTGTTTTTGTTTGAGGATGATGACTAGTGAGGCGGCATGCTAGTCTCCTAAGAATGAGCAGTCACTACGTACTGAGCAGGGTACATAGTTTATACTTACTTACTAAGCAGGGTATGTAGGTCCGTCTTGGTTATTAGTTGTCATCTGAGAGGTCGAGAAGTACTGAGCAGGGTACTCTCTCGCATTTGGGTGTGGCCATACTAGACATAGGCGAGCAGAGTCATAATACTATGACCAAATAGGAATAGTGGGTTGCGATCCACTTACGTTTGATTCCTCCTCAAACGTGTTAAGATTATTTTGGAAACATCATAATTTATCATTTATGTTGTTCATATTATTATTTCGTAGAGCATGAGAGTTTATTTTGTTGATCCCTTGAGTTCATATGTATTTATTTATCTATTTATTATGTTATCTTTACCCTATTTGTAGTTAGCATGTTGTATTGTCTTTATCGTATTTATTTATATATTTGTTGAATTGATTATTTGAAGTATATTTTTGAGATGTCAGGTATGACTTGATTATTAAAACTTTTATAACTCTTATATGGATCCTGATTGAGCTTGGAGAGCTGTTAGTTACTCCCCACTGATTGTGGATGTTTGTTGATATGTTTGTAGGTGTTTATTTCGTGCTATGGGCAGTTTAGAGAGAGGCTAGTTAAGATATTAAGATATTTTTGTTTGTTTCTTATTTATGTTTACTACTTTGGGTTTTGAGGTTGTTTTTGCCTCTTTATGGATATTTATGGATTACTTTAAATATTGGGTTTTAATTTTATTTAGTTGAAATTAACCTTTGTTTACAGTAACATTTCCATCAGGTGATATTTCCGCTATCGCCATTTCCTTAGTAAGTTATTCAATTTTCCTTAATTTATGTCTATAATTGGACGGAGTGTTGCACTATCCTTCTCCCTTACCCTGCTCAGACTCACCTAGAACCTGGTGTTGGCTCCTACCTCCTCCCCATGCGCGGTCAATAACGCACTGTTCACCGACCTTTGTGGACCTACCATAGGCAGCCAATTGGGCAGGCCTCATCTTCTCTCCTACACCCATGAACCCTATGATGGCGGTTCTTAACTGCCTCGAGCAGGGTAAGCATGCCTTTACCTCTCATATGGGACGCCTTGAGCTTGGTCAGGCTACCATCCATACCCATCTGACCTCGTTGGATACACGATTGACCACCGTGGAATCCGACTTGCGCTATGCTATGTATCCCGTATACCATGATAACTTTCAGCAGGGGCTTGTTGCCCATGATGCCACCCATCTTTCATGGTACACACTAGAGGTACTTGAGCCCACTATTTCTAGTGGTGTGCCCCACTGTAGGGGTGGTACTACTAGCCATGCTCCTTTTGGTGTTACAGGTGGTAGCAGTGGAGGTTTTTACTACAGATGCGCCCGATGATGATGAGTGAGTCCTTTCCTTCCCTCTTGCTGCAATGAGGCCATTGTCGAGTTTAGCTTGGGGGAGGATTTCTGTAAGTTCACTTTTCTCTATTTACTGCTTTCTAGTATAGTTATAGTAGTTTAAAAAAAAATAAGTAAAAATAACAACTAAAAATAAAAACACCAAAAATACGGGTTTGACATGAGCATTATGAGTTGCATGATTGTTTCCCTGTGCCCCAATATTTTGAGTGACTATTTTGACTTTTAATCCATGATAGTTGGCATGCGTAGTTGTTAGTCTTGAGTTGATTTTCAATCTTCCATAACCCTTGATTGCATGATACTTATGGAACTTGCATTGATTGTGGAGCTAAATTGGTTAGACTGTAAGATTTCTTGAGCCATGGATGCCCATCTTTCATCTAGTCTTCCTTCTTTGTTGTGTGATTAGTTCCTCTTCAGTTATGATATTGATCTTGGTTTTGATCCTGTACTCTTTAAAATTTGATGTGCATACATTTTGACATGATTGAGGCGTTATTTTCATACTTTCTAGCTCCGGAGTTGTGATTGATTACGTTATTCCATTTCTAGCCCCACTGAAGCCTTTCTGTCCGTTTATGATTACTAACCTTTATTACAATCCCTTTAGCCTTATTTGATTCTTGTACCAACCCTAGCTTGGGGGAGCATTAGTAGAGTGATTGAATTGCTTTGATAGTTATGTATGATGTGATGTGTGCTAGTTGGAGTTAGATTATGATGAGTGTATGATTAACTTGATACTTCATGATTGAAAAATAAAGAAAAGAAGTTCAACAAAACAAATCAAGAAAAGAAAAGAAAAAAAAGGAAAGAACAAAGGAAAGAAAAGGAACAAAAAGGTTGAAAAATGAATGAAGTGCTATTTGAAAAGAAAAACAAGTTCAAAGAAAGTGAAGATGGTGCTTGAGTTGAAAAAATAAATGTGAGTAATTTTTTAGAGAATGTTGATAGTTGGAGTTATGAAGGCCTCATTGGCCTAGTTTTGCTAGTCTATGCTCCTCCATGCTTTGTTTATCCACCACATTCCCAAATTAATTCCATACCCATAACCTCAGCCCCATTACAACACTTAAAGGTCCTCATGATCTTTATGTGTTGCATTGTTGGATTGAAAGTGAGTCAAAGAATCAAAGTTAAATAGTAAGTGTCATTTATGAGTCGACTGAACTAGGTTGAGTGTCATATGTTACCTTCTAAACACACGAAAGTAGTGAATTGGGAAGGGTCATATGATGGGAATGGAGAGAGATCAGGCACATCTTTTGCCTGCCACAAAAATGAGAGGGAGCGTCTCCCTTGGTGAGCACCATCTTTGCACCTGCATGATATGCACAATGACCTTACTTGATTGTCTTTCTCGGAGATTGGTTGTTGGATTGATATAATTGAATTGATTGATGATGATTTAAACTGGATTTTCCATGGAGTGAAACAATTTCATTTTCTAACTCATTTGTGTGGTTTTGCTGAGGGACAAGCAAAATGTTGGCTTCGGGGATTTTGATGTGTCTATTTTATATAGAGTTTTTAGCCCAATTCCCTTAGCATGCATTGAGTATTATTTTGAGCTCTTTTGACTCATATTTGTGTGATTTGATATGGTTGGGCTTGGTTTCGTTCCTTTATCTTTTATTGTGCAGATTATGCATTTCATGCCTTGATGTGAAATCAGTTTCAAATCAAGAGGTATTACTAAGTACTAATCTTAAAAACAACAAAGGAGAAATTGATGGCCTAAAGATTAGTACTAATGTGATCATGCTAAGCAACGAAGGAAGAGAAGCTAAGTAAACTAGCAGCTGCCTATGGGTGTTGGGGAGGTGTGTGCTTAAGGTGCTTATTATCAATTAGTGTTAATTAAGTCTTAAACATGCTTTACATTCACTAATTGTACTAATTAGCTACTTAGCTCTTAAATCAGTTTTTGTAACTTTCGGTTTTATATAACCGATTTTATTTTACTTAGCTTAGGTTGTAATGGGACATGTAATATGTGATGTAATAAGCTCTTAGCTAACTCATAGAGGTGCTTAGGCAACTTGTAGCATTGGAACCAATTACAAGCTTTCCTTCCTAGCTACGAAAGCTCCCCCTTTTTGCTGAACTCCTTGAGACGCCAAATGAGGAGTAATTGCAGCCTATAAATGAGCTCTTTGCTTAGGTGGAGATATCCTCATGTGGAGGAAGGTTCTCAGTAGTTTACTTCTCTTGAAGCACGTTCCAAGAAGTAGTGCAGCAAGCTAGTACTAGATGTACTGATTTCAGCTAGTTTAGAAGATATTTTGTAATTTCTTTGCTTTGTTAATTTCCTTAGTGTACTAGACTTAGTTGTTGCTATTTTAAGTCTTTCCACTCTTGTATTATATACATGTAAACTTGAGTATCAATGAAGATCAGATTTAGTTGTTGAAAAACATTGTTAAAAAAAATCGTCGAGTTTAAAGATTAAAAACCGGGCGTTTTTATTCTACTTTGCACGAATTTCTTGGGAGGTAAAACAACAAGAGTTCAACCCAATTAACAAGATTTGAGAGTGATTCACTTATTTTGTTAATTAAAACCCTTTTAGTTTAAGGTTGAGAGTGATTCACTTCCTTAACTAAAACTGAATTACTTGCTTTAAGAGTGATTCTTTTGGCTTGTGTTCGAATCTAACCTAAACACTATTCGTCATTGACTTGTGTTTGTTTCAAGTGGTATCAGAGCTCAGTTCTGAAATGGGAGACGAAAAGAGTGAGAATGCTAGAAGGGACGCCATGTTAGAGGCGTTAGCAAGACAAAACGAGTCATTACAAGCTATGATGACTCAATTAACCTTAGAAATGTTTAAAAAGAAATCCAACGAAGAAGAGAGGAGTTCTAGGCTGATGATAAGATATTAAAAATTGAAGTTCCCGAATTTAATGGAACTAGTGATCCAGTGTACCTTGAATGGGAACGTTCCTTAGAACATTTCTTTAAATACAAAGATACTCCAAATGAGAAGAAGTACAAGGTAGCTGTTTTGAAGTTAATCAAATATGCATCCATTTGGTTAGAAGGTGTGAAGAAACATAGGGTGAAGGAGAACAAATCAAAGATTGTGACATGGGAGAAACTGAAGAAGCAATTGAGGAAGTGTTTTGTTCCAACTAACTACAAGCAAAATCAGTATGTTAGATGGTACACACTCAAGCAAGGCGCCATGTCCATGGAGGAGTACATCAAGGAGTTCGAGAAGCTTTCCATTGTTTGTGAAATAGAAGAAATGAAGGAGCAAAATCTAGGCCGGTTCATAGGAAGCCTAAATAAAGATGTACGAGAGAAAGTGGAGGTGTACCCATACCTTACTTTTGATGAAGCTTGCAAAGTGGCTCTCAAAATTGATAGCCAAAAGAAGAAATCAGTTACAAGTAGGTCTTATTCAAAGCCATTTAGTACTTTTTAAACTAATCCTAGTACTAGTAACTTTGCTAAGAACAAAAAACCAGATTTCACTAAAAAAGATAAGGAGAAAGTTATAGATGATAAAACCTTAAAAGTGAAATGTTTTAAGTGTCAAGGTTATGGTTATTACCAATTTGCTTGTCCTACTAAAAGAGTCATGACTATAAGAGATGTAGAGGAGATAGAAGAGTTGGAAAAAGAATCTCTTTTAGATATGGAACATGCAATGATAAAAGTAAAAGTGAGAAGGAGGACGTGTGTAATCCATAAATGGCAGGTGAAACTTTGGTTCTTAGGAGGTCCTTATATTCTAGTGTTGTGGCTGAAAATGAGGAACAAAGAGAAACCATTTTTCATTCGAAATGCTTAGTAAATAAGAAGCTATGCATGTTAATCATAGATGGTGGTAGTTGTACCAACGTAGCTTCAACTGAACTTGTAGAGAAGTTAGCGTTACCTACTACGGAACATCCACATCCTTATAAACTAAAATGGTTAGATGACGATAGTGAAGTAAGGGTGAAAAATAGAGTTTTAATCATGTTTTCAATTAGAAATTATGAAGTTGAAATTCTATGTGATGTAATCCCTATGACGGCTTGTCACGTTCTACTTGATAGACCTTTGCAATTTGATCGGCAAGTTATTCATGATGGATCTACTAATGTGTATAAGGTGAATAAGAATGGCAAAATCAAAACCTTACTACCATTACCCCCTTCAAAAATCCGAAACACAAAGCCTAAGCCAAAAGAGAACCTAGTGTGTGGTAGCGTGTTTTTGGGGATAAAAAGATTCGAGAGAGAGTTGGAGGCTAATCATGTTGTGTATATTCTGATTGCTAAGGAGGTGAAAGAAGGAGTGGAGGTTAAAGATTCGAATTTGAGGGAGTTGTTAGAGGAGTTTAGGGATGTATTTCCTAACGACCTACCACCTGGCCTACCCCCTAAATGTGGAATTGAGCATCAAATTGATCTCATTCCCGGAGCAGCAATTCCGAATAAGCCTTCCTATAGATGTAATCCTAAGGAAAGTGAGGAATTGCAAAGCCAAATCAGTGAGTTGATGAAGAAAGGCTACGTGAGAGAGAGTAAAAGTCCGTGTGCTGTTTCGGCTTTACTTATGCCAAAAAAAGACGAAACTTGGAGGATGTATATTGATAGTCGTGCTGTGAATAACATAACCATAAAATACAGATTTCCTATCCCTAGATTAGATGACATGCTAGATGAGTTGAGTGGATCCAAGGTGTTTTCGAAAGTTGATTTTAGAAGTGGATATCACCAAATATGCATGAGAGAGGGAGACGAATGGAAAACGGCTTCAAAACGAAGTATGGGTTGTATGAATGGTTGGTTATGCCGTTTTGTCTCACAAATGCCCCTAGTACGTTCATAAGATTGATGAATGAATTACTTAGGCCATTTTTGGGAAAGTTCGTGGTTGTCTATTTGGATGATATTCTTGTTTACAGTTCTAACAAGGATGATCATTTAAATCATTTGCAACAATGGTTTGAAATTCCTAAGAAAGCAAAAACTATACGGCAAGCTTGAGAAGTGCACGTTTATGCAAAGAGAGATCGGCTTTCTTGGCTTCATCATTTCAGATGAAGGTGTAAGGTGGATCCATCCAAAGTGGAGGCGATTTCCTCTTGGCCGGTTCCAAAAACTATCACCGAGGTGAGATCTTTTCATGGTTTAGCTTCATTTTATAGGAGATTCATAAATAATTTCAGCACTTTATTAGCTCCTATAATTGAATGCACTAAACATGGAAAATTTGTATGGAGTGACGCAACTCAAAAGGCGTTTGAACTTGTAAAGGAGAAAATGTGTAACACGCCTATTCTAGCTTTACCTGATTTTACTAAACCGTTTGAAGTTGAATGTGACGCAAGTGGAACAGGTTTTGGGGCTGTTTTGATTCAAAGTGGCAAGCCTATTGCTTATTTTAGCGAGAAGCTTAACAACGCCAAATTGAATTATTCTACCTATGATAAAGAGTTTTACGCTATGGTTAGAGCTCTTAATCATTGGAGTCACTATTTACGACAACAAGCTTTTGGTTCTTCATTCTGATCATGAATCGTTGAAATATATTTATGGCCAACCTAAGCTTAGTGCTCGTCATGCTAAAAGGGTAGAATTCTTACAACCTTTCAATTTTGTTGCTAAGTACAAAGCTGGAAAAGCTAACGTTGTGGCAAATGCATTATCTCGGAGGGATTAATATGGTGGATTTGAGGGTACTTGAGTTCGAATTTATTAAAGAGTTCTATGTTCTTGATGATAAGATGCGCGACGTGTTCGTGGCTACCAAAGATGGTCCAAAAGACCATTATCATCAAATGGAGGGGTTCTTATTCAAAGGGAACAAACTTTGTGTTTTTAAGTGTCCCGTTCGTGATTTGCTGATTAGAGAAGCTCATGGAGGTGGTTTGGCTGGCCATTTTGGCGTTAGCAAAAACCATGGACCTATTGCAAGAACATTTTTCATGGCCTCACATGATCAAAGAAGTGCACGCTGTTTTAGCTCGTTGCGATGTTTGTCAAAGGGCAAAAAGCACGTTCCATAAGGGGTTGTACACTCCATTACAAGTACCGGAGAGACCATTGGAGGATGTTAGTGTGGACTTCGTTGTAGCACTTCCTAGAACACAAAGAGGAAAAGATTCAATCATGGTGGTGGTGGACCGTTTCTCTAAAATGGCACACTTCGTGCCTTGCCATAAAACAGAAGATGCTATTAACGTTTCTTGTTTTTATTTCAGGGAAATTGTACGTTTACATCGACTACCAAGAACTATTGCCTCGGATCGAGATAGTAAGTTTTTGAGTCACTTTTGGAGATCCCTATGGAGAATGATAGGTACTAAGTTGTTGTTTAGTACTTGACATCACCCTCAAACGGATGGTCAAACTGAAGTGACCAACCGAACTCTAGGCACCTTATTAAGGGGCTCAGTGAGCAAAACAGGAAGATATTGGGACGTCAAGCTAAGCAACGACGGAAGAGAAGCTAAGTACGCTATCAGCTTCCCATGGGTGTTGGGGTGGTGTGTGCTTAAGGTGCTTATTATCAATTAGTGTTTATTAAGTCTTAAACATGCTTTACATTCACTAATTGTACTAATTAGCTACTCTTAAATAAGTTTTTGTAACTTTCGATTTTCTAAAATCGATTTTATTTTACTTAGCTTAGGTTGTAATGGGACGTGTAATATGTGATGTAACAAGCTCTTAGCTGACTTATAGAGGTGCTTAGGCAACTTGCAGCATTGGAGCCAATTACAAGCTTTCCTTCCTAGCTAGGACAGGTCTTGCTGAACTCCTTGAGACGCCAAATGAGGAGTAATTGCAGCCTATTAATGAGCTCTTTGCTTAGGTGGAGATATCATCATGTGAAGGAAGGTTCTCACTAGTTTCTTCTCTTGAAGCACGTTCCAAGAAGTGGTGCAGCAAGCTAGTACTAGATGTACTGATTTCAGCTAGTTTAAAAGATATTTTGTAATTTCTTTGCTTTGTTTATTTCCTTAGTGTACTAGACTTAGTTGCTGCTATTTTAAGTCTTTCCACTCTTGTACTATATATATGTAAACTTGAGTATCAATGAAGATCAGATTTGGTTGTAGAAAAACATTGAAAAAAAATAACCGTCGAGTTTAAAGATTAAAACCCGGGTGTTTTTATTCTACTTTGCACGAATTCTTGGGAGATAAAACAACAAGAGTTCAACCCAATTAACAAGATTTGAGAGTGATTCACTTATTTTGTTAATTAAAACCCTTTTAGTTTAAGGTTGAGAGTGATTCACTTCCTTAACTAAAAACCGAATTACTTGCTTTAAGAGTGATTCTTTTGGCTTGTGTTCAAATCTACTCTAAACACTATTCTTCATTGAGTTGTGTTTGTTTCATGCCTTAATCTAGCAACGGAAGAAAATTCCAATGATCACACATTGCCCACAACAGTTCTGGGAAGCGAGTCTAGCAGTTTAGATGAAGAGACGAAGTCAGAAGTGAGGAAAGGCTCTCGCCCGGTCGACCTGGCGGTTTGGCCGGACCGGGCAAGCTAAGTTATCTTCAATCTCCTATGCGCATATTCGCCCGGCCGACCGGGTGAAAAATAGGCCAAAACTACTTGCGCGCCCGATTGTGCGGCCTTGCCCAGTTGACCGGGCGAAATCCCAGCTGTGCTCGTTAATTATTTGCTTTCACACACAACTATGGCAATAAAGTTGCCCTCTTTGATATAGAACAAAAAGGGCAACCTATGAACTCAAAACTTATATAACATAACAAAGAGGGCACTTATGTTTTTTTGCCCTGTTTGGCTCTTTTTTGCCTTCTTTGGCTCTTTATGAGACTTTAATTTCACAATACAAGCTCATTGTTACCTAATCATATATTTATTGCACAAAATCAAGATAACTTAAAGATTCATATACAACTGTAGTGCAAAAGAAAAAAACACCTACAACAAGAAGCTAAGAACAAAAGTAATATCGGTTTCTAGCTTATTCTATAGTGTTTGATTACAGAGCTTTAATCACTAAAAGTCCTGATCATTGAAGGCACGAGATCAATGATGGACCACTTCTGCGATAAGCTCCATTCACAAGTACACCTGCACCATCACATTGCACATGTATAATTGTCAGCAAATGTAGCAACGTATCTCTAAGAATAAGAAATAGTGAGACACATGCACAGGCAACAATACAGGTAGATAAATGACATTACGTTCACAAATAATGTTGCCTGGTAAATGGTAATATGTTCAACTTCAGAGAAGGAACTCATTCATGGTTTAAGCTTTAGTGATACTCTATTTGCCATAGACCTCATGCTACTATTTCCATCCTTTCTTCTCTCAACTGAATTTTTCTCTTCCTTCGAGTGTCAAGGCGGGTCTTCTCTGAGTTTGGTTTCTATTTCCTAGGTATAAGGGCTTTTGGATCATCAATACTAGAGATTCCCATAATTTCTCTTGTGACTTTACTTGCTTAATGGATTTCCGTAAATGTTTCTACTACTAACATTGCTGATAATGATATTCTTCTCCATTCCCCTGGCTCACTTACTGGTAATTTCCCACTGGTGATTTCTTTGAAGCATTCTTTCTAATTTTACACATTTCAAAGCTTGGAGAAAGATGAACGATAATTATTAGGAAAAGTTGATAAGAGCAGGCCCAACTATGGCCATCCTGCCATAATAAGGCCCAACTATGGCCATCTTGCCATAATAAGTCCCAACTATTGAATATCTCACAGCAGACCAAACTTTTTGTCATAGTTTACAAGAGTGGTCCTATATTACTGGTTACCGGCTAAGTTTATAAAAAAACTTTTGTTTTTTTCATTTGAATGTCTAAGCAGCTGTAATTCTTGATATTCCTCTGCAAATTCAAGAAGTCTTTAAAAATTAAGAAATAATAGGACAAAATTAACCCAAAACAAATATTTAGGTGAATTGATGTGTAAATATACTATAAGGAATAAAAACCAATGTCTCCAATTTCTATTGATGGCCGTAGCCCGTAAGGCCTTTCCAATTAATGAATTTACCTCACCAAAGATCTCTCCTTCTATTCTCAAGTCTCTCCATCTCCATCTCTCCATTTTCTCTCTCCTCTTCTAACCTCCATTTTCCTCACCAGCATCTCTGCTTCCTCTTTTCAGCAAGTGCCAAGTGGGCCCACAAATACTCCTCTTCTTCTCTAAGATTTAGTCTCTCACCTTCAACGAGATCGTCGGAGCTACGTCGACAATATCGAAAACTCTCTTTCTCTATAACAATTGTGTGTATCAATGGCGTCGTACGCCTTCTCTGTATCATATTCTCTCTCCTCTTTCTGGGCTTTCCTTCCAATTTTAGTAGAAGGTAGTGTTGGCAAAAAATAAGCAAAGCAGAACCACCGAAGAGAGAGAAAAAGGTGAATTCGATTGATTTTGAATTTTTTATTACAAGTCTATGAAAGGTGGGAATTTTAAAGTGTTGAGCTAGCTTGTGGCTGTTGTTTGCAAAATGAATGAAATTATTTATGTGCAATAGCTAGCAGAACCAAAATATGAAGAGCAGCATTGCTTATTAGGCAGTTAAACTCAAATTGATAATTTACTAGCAGTTGCAGTTATGTATCATTACATCACCTTCAAAGCGTTCCAATTTGAAGTCAGAAGGTTCAAGAGTAATACTCAAAAGTTGAATTACACACATCAAAATTTTGAGAAAAATGCACATGGTTGAAATTTTGAAACAAAGGGTTGAACAGAGAAATTTTACAAGAAATAAAGAAAACGGGTGTTCTAAATGCTAGTCAATCATGTGAACCTCACGTGACCAAATTTACCTGCTGTAGTAGGTCATTTACCTGCTAGCTAGGACTACTCTTGTAAACTATACTATAAAGTTTGGTGAGCTGTGAGATATTCAATAGTTGGGACTTATTATGGCAGGACAGTGATAGTTGGGTCTGTTCTTATCAATTTTTCCTAATTTTTACAGGTTCTCTTACTGGTATGTTTACCATATTCCATCAACAAAAGCAGGCTAGCAACAAACCGTGAAGTAAACATCACCCAATATATTCACCGTGCAGCAGAGGATGACTTCCGGTCCCTGCTGACGAATCCTCCGTGCTAAGCATTCCAATGGAACATCTAACCAAATAGTAATACGCGTACCTTAACCCAAGTAGTTTTTAATAGTTCAACACATCCTCACAAACTAATAGTAGTATATAGACAAGAAGGTACAAAAGCATTGAGGTAGAGCAGAAAAACTACTTTGACTCACCTCTTTTTCCCTTAAGAAGCCTTCTCCATGTTGCTTGAAGATATCTGCAACAGACGTTCCCCTCCATTGTTTGCTCCACCAATAAACCCTGCAGCATGCAGAACAATAACTAACAATTAGTAAAGCACATAAACTAGGGTTCATGTTTCAATTTTGTCAAATAATTTTATTTTTTTTTATTTTTTTTTTTAACAACGAGAAATTGTACATTAATTATAAGCGGAAGTACAGCGTAATGCTAATACAACCAGGCCTAAACCAAACAAACAAACCTAAATGAGCTTGATGAGCTCGTACATTCCAACTAAAACCAAAATAAGTAATATGGATAAAAAGTCGCTTAGGAGGGGCGTCGCTGGTCAGCGCTTGTGATGGTGGAGTCAAACCTCGGATGGCTGATGGAAGTGGTAGAAGGAGCGGATGACATTCACGATCCGGACAATGAACAACCAACAGCGAGCGTCGTGTCTCGCCGCATGAGCAATCCCAACAATCTGCTATCGATTGGGATTCTGGGCTCATGAACTTTTGAAGAGTCACGTTCTGTTGTGACTCATTACTCTCGCTCGAGAGCATTTCAGGTTTCTCCATGAGGTAAGAGAAACACATATGAGTGGGCGTGGTGAAAACCCCCAGATACAACTGGGGTGCCGCCTTCAGATTTGAACTTGTCAAGGCAAGGACCATTAAGGTCAATGCCAAGCTAGAAAGAGAGTCAAATAAATTGAACTCTCGAACACACCTTCGGTTTGCGAAACTGGAAAACATACGTCCCAACCATGAAAAACTATCATCGCCTCGTCCACGCTCATGAACTTCTTGAGTCACCACGTCCCTCAGCACATATTCCCAAAACCGACATATTCTACTATTACAACCTTGAACCGCCAATCCTGACCCAACTCACAAACACTTGTCGATGGCCACAACCAACCATGGACAACATCTTTAGCAACTCAATAAAAACGCACTCCTTTTATTCGGAGATTAAACTCACATTTTAGGAAAAAAAACTAACATAACTAATTGGAGATCCCAACAACCAGGGGGAGGGGGGGGGAGGGGAAGCCCGACACTAACAGAAGGGAGGGGAAGGGAGAGCTCAACACTAACAGGGGGAAGGGGAAAGAGGAGCCCGATACAAAACCAGGGGAGGGGGAGGAGAAGACCAAAACAACCATAACACAAAACAGGGGATTGTGCCTATCAGACGCGAAGACGGGAATGAGGACCATGGATGCCGAAACTAACAGACAGCGACGAGGAGGGTGGGAGACTGACCAACGCACAACCATATAAATAGAAGCGACAGGGAGGGGGAGACACGGGGGAACCGGGAAAGGGAAGGGAAAACAGGGGGAGGGAGATAAGAGCACCTACATTGGTAGGTAAATGAGGTTCCCCATTTCAAAAAAACTGAAAATGGGAACCTTCCCACCAATGTAAGTAGGTTGCTCTTAATAGGAAATAAATGGGGAACACCCTCAATTTGGGAACCTTCACAAAATGAGGACGAATGGGAAGGTGCCATGTGTAAAGCAGTTTGGGGAAAAAATCCCACGTGAAGCTTCCAAGTGCAGTGCTTCTTCCGTTTTCTTTTTAAAAAAACTGACGCGGGCCAATTAAAATGCGCCACTTGGCATTAAAAAGTAGGGGAGATGTTGCAGTCAACCCAAGCGTGCCATGTGTCATTCTTTTAAATGTTTACAACGGTAATATTACCATTTATTAAAACTGGCACAACTTTTTATATATTATGAATAATAAAAAATTATACCAACGGCCATATTTTTTTATCCTCTATAAATAGAGACCAATCTTGATATATTTTCAACACTTTAAAAAATCCATAATTTTTCATTAAGTACTTCATAAATCTTATTTGATAATTATGGATCCCAATCATCCTAATTATAGAAATAGATATCAACAAAATGCAAATTACCAATAACATCCAAATTCCCAACAAAATACCAATTACCAACAAAATCCAAATTCCCAACAAAATCCAAATTACCAACAAAATCCAAATTCCCAACCAATTCCAAATACTCCTTTTGATCCAAACATGCTAAACAATCCTCAATTCCTTGCTATGTTCCAAGCCTTTGTAAATCAGAATACTCCTCAAAATTCGTCACCTGGCACACTTCATCCAACATCTCAACGCGTAGATCCATATCCCACAACTCCGGGAGGAGACGGGAGTAGCAATAGAATGCGAGTTGAAAACCAATTTCCAACACAATCACTCGGTGATGATGAAGATGTAGCTTTTTTGTTAATGTAATATAATTAATGAATTAATCCGATTAATTAAAAGGTAATTATTTAATTATAATTACAATATTTTGATTTAATTAATATTATCTAAAATTAATGTGATGAATCAAATTATTTTATTCATATTGGTGGGGTATTGAAAGTAGGTGAGAGAAAAGGAGGTGGGGTATGGAAAAGTAGGAGAGAGAAGGTAAATGGGGAGGTTAATGAATGTAGGTATGGAATTGTGAAATGGGGAGGGTGGGTGATAAAGTTAGTGGAAAATGATGTGGACGAATGAGGTGAGGAGAGAGAAAATAAGGGGATGTTAATGAATGTTGATGCTCTAACAAACGAACTCACCGGCAGGGGAGGGGGTGGGTAACGCGACGGCGAGGGAGGGGACTCGACGGCAGAGGAGGAGGGAGGGTGGGGTGATGCGACAAGGCGAGGGGAAACGACGGCATAGGAGGGGGGAGAGAAGAAAGGACACGACGAAAGGAAAGCAAAAGGACGCAAAGGAGGGCCCGACGCAGGCTTGCCGGCAACCTGCGGCCACCAGGTGAGCTGGCCGGGCGGGAGGGTCAAGTTTTACCTAGGGTTTGGTTTTGTTGGGGGCGGTTTTGAGAGAGATAAGGGTTTCGTGTTTGGCCAACTAATTTTGTCAAATAATTTTGATCCAACTAAAGAACAATAAAGGCTATGTTCAGTTCACTTATTTTTATTTACTTCGGATCGATCGGCCGGATCATATCGCATCGGAAAAAGAAGTTCGATCGATAAGATAAGTTCGCATCATTCTTATATTTAAAAACTTATTGTTATTGTTATTATTGTTTTTGTTGTTATTATTATTGTTATGTTATCACGATTATTATGATGATTATTATAATTATTAGTATTACTAATGTTATTGTTGTTGTTGTTGTTGTTGTTGTTGTTGTTGTTGTTGTTGTTGTTGTTATTATTATTATTATTATTATTATTGTCATTATTATTATTATTATTATTATTATTATTATTATTATTATTATTATTATTATTATTATTATTATTATTATTATTATTATTATTATTATTATTATTGTTATTAATATTATTATTATTATTATTATTATTATTATTATTATTATTATTACTACTTTATACGATTACTATTACTATTAATACTACTATTAACTAGTACATTTGTTCAAAAGGATTATTATTGTTGTTGTTGTTGCACTTATTAATTATTAATATTGGTTATTATTATTAATGTCGTTGCTATTATTATAAATGTCATTGATATCATTATTTTAAGCTATTTGTGTTCAAGAAGAAGAATGTTCTTTTCGCATTTGTACATATTCTTTTTTATATTTGTTCTTATTAACAATTTTGATATGCGATGTTCTTCTTGATGTTGTACATGTAAAGAACGTCATTGGTGTCACTATGTTAAGCTATTTGCGTTCAAAAAGAAGAATGTTCTTTTCGCATTTGTACATGTTCTTTTTATATTTGTTCTAATTAACAATTTTGATATGCGATGTTCTTTTTAATGTTGTACATGTAAAGAACATGACAATATGTTTATTTTTTTTTAACAATTTTGGCAGAATAATATAAAGTATATGTTACTTGTTTATATAAAACATGAGTAGCATCGGATAATCTAATGGTGTTGGCAGCACCTTCAAATTTTCCCTACAAGGGATTTCAACTTATCTTTAAAATAAAGTTTATATAGAACGGGACAACGATATAAGAAGAATATTTAACAATTTTGTTCACGATCATATGATTATATATATATATATAGGCTCATTTATAATAAAAAAAGAACAATTGATTGATATAACAAAGAACATATTGTTAGTTAAATCCAAACATGTCATCAATATAAAAATAACATCTATCTTTTAATTTTAGAATGTGTACTTTATATAGGTTTTGTATGCTCTTTCAATATATATTCTTTTTTTATTATCATTATATGTTCTTTTCATTACAACCTATATTCTTATTATAAACGGGCCTTAGACATGAACAATACGTGTTTATTATTATTATTATTATTATCATTATATGTTCTTTTCATTACAACCTAAATTCTTATTATAACAGACCTTAAACATGAACAATATGTTCTTTTTACTACAAACAATATTTTTTTTTTTACCAAAAATATGCGTTCTTTTATTTTTAATTGTATGTTCATATACTATGTGTTATTTTAAAAAAAAACTTATTATGTTATTATTATTATTATTATTATTATTATTATTATTATTATTATTATTATTATTATTATTATTATTATTATTATTATTATTATTTTTATTATTATTAGAAGTTGTGCATAGTAATAAAATGATAGTAATAGTAACACTAGTAATGAAATACAAAGTAATAATAATATGTTTTATAAAAGATAAGTTCAGATCAGATAAGTTCAGATCAGATAAGATAAGTTCAGATTAGATCAAATAAGTTCAGTACAGATCAGATGAGAAAAGAAAAAATAAGTTCATATCATATTAGATCAGCAAAAATAAGGTGAACTGAACATAGCCTAAGCCATAGTCAAGTTTAATCAAAGCTTAGACTATAATACATCTAAAACCATCCATTTACTTATAAGTAATAGACCTATGAGCAAAATAAGTAGTGCATGTCAATTTAGTGATAAAAGATTATAAATAGATAAAAAAACTAAATTTCATAAGTAAGAATTGTATCCAATCGGGATCTAACCAACAAGGTATATGCAATTTCATAAGTAAAATTTGTTTCACCTCAGCTGACTTTTTCTGCAATTATCATTGTGCTTCACTAAGATGATATATACTACCTACATTTAGTGGTGTCAGAAACAGATCTAACCGCTGGGTCAACCTGATACTGATCTGACTTGAACCTGATTCGACCTACGAGGGTCAGTCCCCAGACCTGACCGAAACCTGACCTGGGATTACCCAAACCTGACCAGCACCTGACAAGATCATATTCTGACCTGACCACACAAACCTGCATTCAAACCCGAACCTGACTGAAACCCAACCAGATATTAACACAAAACCCGACTAGACCTAGTAAATATCATGTTCAACCCGTTTTGTTTATGATCGACCCGAATTCAACTATAATTCATGTTAACTAGATAAAATAAGATTTGCCTTATTTGATCCAATTTTTCAAACAACCTATTTGAACAATTAAACCCCACAAAAATATTAAAATTCAATTATTGTAAATTATTTTTACTAAAATTAAATTGAACAAAAATTGAGCTGAACTTGACATATTTAAAGTAAAAACCGAACTTAACTGAACCAAAACTATTCTGTAACCAAATTAATTTATTATTATCTAGATCAAACTGTACTTGAATTCACAAGTCAATTATTTTTACTTTGATTTTTTTATTAAACTTATTATTATAAGGTATAATAACTTGAAAGATACGAATGTTTCACTAAAATTAGAGTTAACTTAACATTATGATTAATAACTTATGACTTGATCGAGTGATTCTCTAACCAAATAACTACAAGTCTACAACTACATTATGTCACTATTATATTATACGGTTAAAATATGTGAATGTTTTTTAAAATTAAAAGGTAACATCAAATTACGATTAGTTAACAATTAATTGATCCGGATTCAAGCATATTGGCTGTCACAACCACAGCAACAAGATATACATATAGCTAAAGTTTCAATCTTTCTTGCTCAGATTCAGGAACACATGACTCTTGGGATCAAGACACCCTCACACACTTGAACAATATACTACCATAATTCAATTTGGATACAATCTCACATAATATCATAATTATTAAGTTCAAAGTAACACCAAATTCTCATATCACATACACATGCATCAACCATTCTTTTCATATTATCAATCGAATTTTCAAACATCAAGACAAACGCCTAGTAAACCAAAATAAGCATGCCCAGATTCACATGTAACAAGACATTGTCCAAATAATAATAAAATTTAAACCAACAAACAAATGAAAAATACAATTAATAAACCAAACTCAATCAAATTCAAAAAATGCCATTAAAAATTGAAGCTTGCAAAAAGAAAAAAACACATAACATAGTAAGAAAAAACACAGATTCATGAATGCCAAAATAAAAATGGATCCGAGACAATATATGTAATTTGGGTCAAAAAAATAACTATCCATTTCAAGTAACCAAAAAATTGTAAAATATAAACATGAACCCTAAGAAAACTAGATTTATCATAATATTTAGATCTAACACTAAGCATTATATCAAGTATATAAACAATGATATTTTCATATTTTTGGCGAATCTTCTTGAATCTTGCGATTTTGACTAGAGATCTTCAACTTTACTTGAAACCCATTTCACATTGTAGATTTTCTTTGATTTCTTGGACTTTAGCACACCAATAAGAACATATGAAGTTAGGAGATAGAGAAACAGAAAGGTTAAGAGTGAGAGCTGAGAGAGAAAATAGATTTGAGATTCGAGAGTTGAGTGGAGAGAGGAAATTGTGGGAGGCGGAAATGAGGGTGAGACTCTTATGGATACCGACTGCTAAGTAGTCGCAAATTAAAATTGACAGTCGGTATTTACCAACAAAATTGAAGCAGTCGGTAAAGTGTATAATTACCTACCGAAAAAAGTTCAGTCGATGTTTTCGGTCGGTAAAAGCGCTTTTTCTTGTAGTGAAGACTGGTGGTGGTGGTGGTTAGACTGCTGGTGGTGGTGGTGGTGATGGTGCTGTACCATAAGATGGAAGAGGATTGAGGAAGATGAAGAGGGAGGCTGAGAGCCGTGAGGAACGAGTATGAGAGAAAGAGAGAGGGTTTAGGGATAGGGAGATATTCAATGGTTGGATTTTGATCTTTTTCAAATCAATGGTCTTAATTCATAATCCATGACATTATTTTTTGACCAATGAGAATTGAGAATGCCCAATCACATGGATTGCTAACTTAATCAATGATTGGATTTTCATTTTTCTAAAATCAATGGCCTAAACTACTAATAAACTAGTATTGTATTTTGATATTATTTTGATTTGAGTATTAGTTTAGTAACTTTAAAAATTAGTAGTGTTATTATAAATTAATAGAAATTATAAACTTTCGAAATTAAATTAGTATTATTGATTTTTAAGAAATTATTATTCTAAATTTATAAATTAGAAATATGTGAACATGTTACATGCGGTGATTAAGGATTAATTTAATGCTAACATGTAAGATGTAACACAATAACAGTTAGCCGATGAGTTTCAATTAACAACTAATAAGTTAGTGAAATACTGAGTTAATAGGTCTAAGTGAGTAACTGATTAAGTGTTAATTAGTTACTATATAATTGTTAACAAGTTAATATATAGTAAGTACGTATTAACTTATTGGCTTATGGTAGATTATTATTATTATTATTATTATTATTATTATTATTATTATTATTATTATTATTATTATTATTATTATTATTATTATTATTATTTATTATTATTATTATTATTATTATTATTATTATAAGTACTTATTATTAACTCGATTAAGTGCTAAGTTACTATATGTTATATATTATTATTTCGAATCATAATGCTTACCATAATCGAGTCATTTATATAAATCCAAAGAATTGATCGTATATTCGTAGTTAATATATAATACTCATTATTTTATCGTTAGTTATACTATTAGAGCATATTAAGAGTCAATACTCATTAATAATCAATCGCGTATTAGCTCGAATGATTCCAATATTATTATATCGTACTAAAATATTTAAGCTTACTGATAAAATAGTTTGTTTATAGTCACATATATATACAAGTTAAGACATATAGTTCAAGTAGATGTTTTTTGTTTCAAAATGCATTTCTCATAAAGACGATTAACTCAAATATTGATTTGTTATCTTGATTAACTTATCAACTACCATTGACACATTCATTTAGTATAATATGTAATTTGAATCATTCAAGTAGATTTTTTTGTTTCTGAAACGCATTACACTCGAGGACGATTATCCTAATGATTACCCACTTACATTGACTAATCTATACACTAATCCATTCGTATTACTTTGTGTTTATACTAATATATACTAGAAATGCAATATATTGATCTATACACTATCTATACATTGACATATAGTCGAAATGCAATACATTGATCTATACACTATCTATACATTGACATATTGTCGAAATGTAATACATTGATCTATATACTAATCTACTTTAGCCTAATGATTACCCCCCTACATTGGCTTTCGTCACGTTATACTCGTATTAGCTTGTGTTGATCGACTTTAGTCATCATCATCACCAATTATGATAACATTATACTCGTATTGTCTTTTGGCCAATGAGATTTGAGAAATGATAATGCTTATGGACAAGGGAGTAAGTAGCAACCGAGTAACCGACTAAGTGTTAAGTTACTATATGGTTGTTAACAAGTTACTATCTAGTAACTAGGAAGTACTTGTTAACTAATTTACTTATGGTTGTTACTTGCTAACAGTTAACTTATTGATTTTACTTTTTAATAAGTTATGGGTAGCTTTTATAGGGGAGAATGATTTGGGGGTATAATTTATTAATATCATTATTATTATTGTGCAACATATGAAACCTCGTTATAATCACTTAGGCCTCATATGAAACGTCGTTGTAAACATATGAATGTATGATTGTCATTTGTTATACTATTATAACATATAAATAGTCGTCATACTATTTGTATTATTATTATTATTATTATCATCATCATCGCTTTATGTTTATTATTATTATTATTCTCATTATCATCATAGCTATTTACAAACTTATACATTAATCTTAATGCTTATAATAATAAATCATTTATATTAAGCTTAGAATTGATCATCTACTCGTTATTATTGTCGTTGGTTATAATATATAATATTAGAACATATGAAGAGTCGCTCTACTCCTTTATACATTAGAGTGGTTTTACGCAGTTGATTAGTCGAATAAGAGTTGACTAAGAGAATACACTAAACATCACGGTAAACAAATGTAGTGTTTTTACTAGTTTTTCGTTATCATCTATATATTTATCGCACACACACATATGTATATATATATATATGTCAATCTTAATACTTTTAATAATATGATTCGTTTACAAAATTCATAACAAAATCTAAATGATCCGACCAGGAGTTAACCGAAATTGCACTCGTGGAATAAAGTTCAACCGCCGGTCAAAACCGGGCTTACCGCTGCGGTTTTTGGCCGCAACGGTTGGACTAGCAACGGTAGCCAAATTTTAGCCGTTGCGGTTCCGAACCGCATCGCTTAATAATTTACCACTGCGGTTTTGACCCAAAACCGCAGAGGTTAATCTATTAACTGCTGCGGTTATGAACCAAAACCGCAGCGGTAAATGATTAATTGCTGCGGTTTTGGGTCAAAACCGCAACGGTTAATCACCCCAAAAACCAAAAAAAAAAAAAAAAAAAAATTTTTTTGCATTTTTTCATTATTAATATATAGATAATCAATAATCATTTTATTATGCATATTATGCTCAATTGAAGCATAACTATAAATAATTAGATACTTATGAATATTAACAACTATAATCTAGCTAAGCACTAGTGGAATAAAGTCCAACCGCTGCGGTCAAAACAGGGCTTGCCGCTGTGGTTTTGGCCCGCAACGGTTGGACCAGACCGAGCTTTCATAAAAAAGCTGCTGCGGTTGTGAACCGCGACGTCAAAAGCACAAAACCGCGCGGTTCCAAGGCAAAATCGTAGCGGTTAATAGGAAAAACCGCTGCGGTTTGTGCTTTGCCACCAACCTCTTTGTATGCATTGGAACATTAACTGATGCAGTTCTCTTAGTAAACCGCACCAGTTAATGTTATATATATATATTTGTATATATATATATATATATATTTGTATATATATATATATATATATTTGTATATATATATATATATATATATATTTGTATATATATATATATATATAATATATATATATATACAAATATATATATATATATATATATAAATATATATATATATTATATATATATATATATATATACGTATATATTTGTATATATATATATATATATATATATTTGTATATATATATATATATATATATTTGTATATATATATATATATATATTTGTATATATATATGTATATATATAATATATTTGTATACATATAATATTTTATTATATCTAACCTGCTATAGTTGACACAAATCCCACAAGCGCGTCGTATACAAGTCAAATTATTATATATATATATATATAAATATAAAATTTGGAGAATGTACTACAAATGAAGTTGTACTAAGTACTAAAATCCAAAATAAACATCAATTATATTATTGTACCAAAATAATTAGCAAGTAACACAATAAGAACAAATAAACTCAAAGTCGCGGCATCATCTTCACATGCAAACTTCGATAAGGTAGTGTGCTAAGAAATCCCGAACCTCGTTTATCTCGGTTGTGGTGAAAGAACTCTCCCTTTGGTTGAAAACCTTAAACATAAGGAAACACACATACAATCATTTACCCAAAATGGGTTTCAAAGCATATGAGCGAACTTCAATTGACTCTTATAGTTATATATGTACCTATTAGAACTATATATGACCTAATATGTGGCAAAAAACGGGAAACTAAGTGAAATGAGCTTCAAGGCCAAAATCAGCCCGAAAAGGCCTTCATTTACCCAAAATATGTTTCAAACCAAATAAGTGGAGTTTAATTGACTCTAATAGTTATATATGTACCTATTGGAACTACTTATGACCTAACATGCGGCTAAATGCGGGAAACTAAGTGAAAAGAGCTTCGAAGGCCAAAATCGGCCCGAAATGGCCTTCATTTACCCAAAAAGCATATGAGTAAACTTTAATTGACTCTTATAGTTATATATGTACCTATTGGAACTATATATGACCTAACATGTGGCTAAATGCGGGAAACTAAGTGAAATGAGCTTCGAAGGACAAAATCGGCCCGAAACGGCCTTCATTTACCCAAAATGGGTTTCAAAGCATATGAGTGAACTTTAAGTGACTCTTATAGTTATATATGTACCTATTGGAACAATATATGACCTAACATGTGGCTAAATGCGGGAAATTAAGTGAAATGAGCTTCGAAGGCCAACATCTGCCCGAAACGGCCTTCATTTACCCAAAATGGGTTTCAAAGCATATGAGTGAACTTTAATTGACTCTTATAGTTATATATGTACGTATTGGAACTATATATGACCTAACATGTAGCTAAATGCGGGAAACTAAGTGAAATGAGCTTCGAAGACCAAAATCGGCCCGAAACGGCCTTCATTTGCCCAAAATGGGTTTCAAAGCATATGAGTGAACTTTAATTGACTCTTATAGTTATATATGTACGTATAGGAACTACATATGACCTAACATGTGGGTAAATGTGGGAAACTAAGTGAAATGAGCTTGAAGGCCAAAATCGGCCCGAAACGACCTTCATTTACCCAAAATGGGTTTCAAAGCATATGAGTGAACTTTAATTGACTCTTATAGTTATATATGTACGTATTGGAACTACATATGACCTAACATGTGGGTAAATGCGGGAAACTAAGTGAAATGAGCTTCGAAGGCCAATATCGGCCCGAAACGACCTTCATTTACCCAAAATGGGTTTCAAAGCATATGAGTGAACTTTAATTGACTCTTATAGTTATATATGTACGTATTGGAACTATATATGACCTAACATGTGGCTAAATGCGGGAAACTAAGTGAAATGAGCTTCGAAGGCCAAAATCGGCCGAAATGGCCTTCATTTACCCAAAATGGGTTTCAAAGCATATGAGTGGACTTTAATTGAGCTTTAAAGGCTAAAATCGGCCCTAAATGACATACATTTACCCAAAATGGGTTTCAACGCATATGAGTGGAGTTTAATTGATTCTAATAGTTATGTATGTACTTGTTAGAAGTGTAGATGACCTAACATGTTGTTAAATGCGGGAAACTAAAGAAATTGAGCTTAAGAGGCCAAAATCGACTTTAAATTAAGCTACGTATATTAGTTTTATATGTATATACCTTCTCAATATCCCCGACTTCCTTGCAACTTGAGGCTATATCGAACATGAACCTCAACACATAGTAGCCACACTCGGTTCCCCCCGGTCAGTTCGAGCACACTAATCATAGAATTACATAAAAAATCATGTAATTAACATACATGGTTGTTTTTTTGCTAAAAGAAATAAGTACGTAGCTTAACTAATATGTATTACCTTCATTGCTTTCCATTCAGGTATTTTTCCCGTGCTCTTAAATTTCTTCAAAGAACTGTAGTTAAGATAATTTCATGTGAGAAGTGGCCAAAGAATGAAATTAGTAAAAAGTGTAATGCTTAGCATTTTAAATAACAAATATACCTATTTATGCATGATTTGAGGAATAAGTGTCGTGGTGGATCTTGAGCTATAGAATCAAAATGATATACTGTGTTGTTTGAAGGACAAATCACAACGAGCGACCAATGGAGACTAAAATGCCAAAAAAGTTAGGAAGCAATCATGTGAGTACTTCTATTGTATATACAATGATAATTAAAGTGGTAAAAATAGATACAAGGATAAGAATTATACTCTTCAAAACAAGGGGCAAGTATGAACTTATGTTGTGCACGTAGAGATGTTTTGATACATAGCCAAATATACTCCTTCACCTCATTTGTGTTTTGCAAACAATTGTCGGCTCGGGTGAAATTTGGACATAACCACCCAAATTGCTCTTGTATGCTCTTGCGTCCACAACGATCATCTTGGAGTAATCTTTAAAGCACAACCAACTTCGTAACACAAATATATTATTGTATATTGCAAAGCATTTTTATTTACTTCAAAAGTACAAATGTTTTACCTCATGAAGACTTGAATCAAGGAAACATTCAACATCTCTCCGCAAAGGAACTCTTTCAAATCACCCTTAGACACCCATGTCGATGTATCCTCAAAGTAGTTGAATTGTGTGGTACCCAAATTCACCTCGAGTGGTGCATCATCCGACATATCACACGCATTTGCATGTAGCCATATGCATGCCTTAGTGAGACACTTGATCTTTGGTTTCTCGATCCAAGTATATGTAGTTGGGTTTTTCTTGGTGACTTGAATCTTGCATTCCTTTACCCAAAATGGCCTTCTTTGGCCCGCTTGAGCCCTTCTTCTCTGAACCCTTCTTCTCCTTCTCTAGAGGAGGTGAGTCCGCCTTGCTTTCCTTGGGCTTGTTTATTCTCTCCAAAACCTAATAATTCAACGGTAAAGACATTCAACTTAGTTAGTAGGTAGGTATGGAACAAATCATTATGAATATGGATTTAAGTTGCTTCAATTTACCTCATCTGAAAACCTCACCCATGCCGATGGCCACAACACATAACCACCACGAGCGTCGGTCAAGACATTTATATCAATTGACGGTTTAGGCAGCGGAAGAGCAAAGTCTTCGTAACCAGGAGTAATGGTGACTACACTAACCGCCAAGTGCTCATTGTCCACAGGCTCATGATGGACTATTGCTCGTTCACTTCGTGGTTGTGCATTTCCTACAGCCACACAATCAAACCCTCATCTTTTACCTCTAGTAAAAGCTGGCAAGGCGTTTCTTCCTTCAAAAAGTAAATGAAATTGAGGTTACGAACATGCAATTACAGAATATAACATGTTACTTAATTTTAAAAATTATAAGGATAATAGTTACCTCTAACTCAAGTGTAGATGGTGGGGATTTTTGTGTGTTAGGATGGCTAGCTTTGTCCTCCAAAAGACGATCCAGTTTAGGTTGATGTATCGCCGGTACCCCAAACTGTGAGAGGACCACGTTGAAACTCTCCGTGAGTTTCTCCGTGACTTTCTCCGTCACTTCCTCCGTAATTTCCTCCGTAAGCTTCTCCCAAATAGCTTGTGTCATAGCTTCCATATCATGTGGTTGAGAGCGTGATTTTGTACCCACGGAGTAATCTTTAGAATACGCTTTTGTCACACCTAGACAAATACCACCTAAACCCCTCAAACGTCCACTGTGGTCCTTTCCCAAAGTCTCATAAAGGGCATATTTGTGTGCCTTGGGGAGTGAACACGCCGCTAACCTCTTTTTGCTTGAGCCCCATCTATAAAGAAATTAACAACGGTAAGTTAAAAAAAAATCAACATCATAAGCGGCAGTGGCAGGGGGTGGGGCAGCACTGTGCGGGCGGAGCGGGAGTGGGGGGAGTGTGCGGGGGGTGGGGGTAGTGTGCGGGGTGGGGGCGGTGTGCGAGGGGTGGGGGGGTGTGGCGTGCGGCGGTGTGCGGGGGAGGGGGATGTGTGTAGGGGAGTGAGGGATGTGTGCAAGGGTGGGGGGTGTGCAAGGGAGTGGGGATGTGTGCGGGGAGTGGGGGCGGTGTGCGGGGGTGGGGGTTGTGCAAGAGTGGGGGCGGTGTGCGGGGGTGGGGGATGTGTGCGGGGGGAGTGTGCGGTGGGGTGGGAGTGTTCGGGGGGGGTAGTGCGGGGGTTGGGGGAGTGTGCAAGGGGGAGTGTGCGGGCGGTGTGCGGTAGGGGCGGTGTGCGGGGGGGGCAAGCGGTAGGGGGCGGTGTGCGGGGAGCAAGGCGTGAGGGGAGTGTGCGGGGGTGGGGGGGGATTGTTAGGTGTGTGGGCGGTGTGGGGGGTGGGGCTGGGGGGGGGAGTGTGCGGGGGGTGGGGGGAGTGTGCGGGGGTGGGGGATTGGTAGTGCATGTACTTACAACGGCATTGGCTATCTTCAAGGTTCTCGGATCTCGAAATGGTCATTTGATTGTTGATATCACGCCAATACAAGGAGCACCACCAATCGCCGACACGATCAACTTTGAGAGACGACGCGGCCTTAGAGCTAGAAGACGGCGTTGTAGTTGTATCGGTAAAAGGGTAAAATTTCTCGTCAATCCACAACTTTCTCGCGCTCGCACAAGTATGGGAACCCATATGATGGTAGTGCTTTCTCTGTCCAGCACTGAGTGAATGTTTCTCACGCTTAGCCTATAAATTCACATGGGCAATTAGAAAACACATGTAATTGTATTGAAAGTGAACATGCAAAGTCGAATATATATAGTTTAAAGTGAAATATCTACCACCATCTCCGGCGTAGTATTTTGGGCAACAAATGCCTCCCAATCTTCTGGTTTTATATGTCCCCAAATCTGATGAGGCAAAGAATTCGGTTGAAATGTATCTTCCTCTGCCCCTTCCTTTTCTGTTTCTTTTTCGGCCTCCTTGTCCGTCTAACCCTCATTTTGCTTTGATTTTTGAATTTTCCTCCTCTTTATAGTCCTCTTTCTCCGTTTTGTGATCCACCCACTCACTAGTTTGCTTTGGAAAGCTCTAAATCTTTCTGCCACCGCGGATAGAAACGCCGCCTTTTTTTCCTCATTATGAGTAATATGGAACGTATTCTATAAAAACAAGAAACAAACAAATAGTTACCCAAATGTGTTTCAAAGCATATAAGTGGAGTTTAATTGACTCTTATAGTTATATATGTACCTATTGGGACTATATATGACCTAACATGCGGCTAAATGCAAAAAACTAAGTGAATTGGAGTGTAAAGGCCAAAATCGGCCCGAAATGGCCTTCATTTACCCAAAATGTGTTTCAAAGCATATAAGTGGAGTTTAATTGACTCTTATAGTTATATATGTACCTATTGGGACTATATATGACCTAACATGCGGCTAAATGCAAAAAACTAAGTGAATTGGAGTGTAAAGGCCAAAATCGGCCCGAAATGGCCTTCATTTACCCAAAATGTGTTTCAAAGCATATAAGTGGAGTTTAATTGACTCTTATAGTTATATATGTACCTATTGGGACTATATATGACCTAACATGCCCCTAAATGCCGAAAACAAAGTGAATTGGAGTGTAAAGGCCAAAATCGGCCCGAAATGGCCTTCATTTACCCAAAATGTGTTTCAAAGCATATAAGTGGAGTTTAATTGACTCTTATAGTTATATATGTACCTATTGGAACTATATATGACCTAACATGCCCCTAAATGCCGGAAATAAAAGTAATTCAGTTAAAAAATAAAGTTACACAAGTGTCTTCCCATAATGATTTCTTCATTGCATCTGGCACATCTTTCCACCCCACCAAAATGCTCAGTTTGCGCACACATAACCCTAAATGCTGCCCATACTTTTTACGCCATTGACCACAAGGTTGACCCATATCATCATACTCGAGGGTCATAGGGGTGTTATAATTCAATCCCTTGGTCGCACCCCTTCCTTTCCGCTTCTTTGTTGCAACTTTACTTGGAGTTTTGGTACTAAGAACCTCTTTCCCCACATTTTTGTGTGGCACAATGACGGATGAAATACAAGGATAATCTTCCCTAGCATTGTTGTCAATGGGGGGAGCATGATCGGCTAGCTCCTCATTTATTTCAGCCAAGTGAAGTGCCTTATCATGCAAGCGCTTCTCCTCATCATGCGTTATGTCTTCCGGGTCACCTTTATCGTTCTCCTTCTCCGCATCATACTCATCATCATCATCCAATGACTTATAATAATCATCATCTGCTTCTTCCTCCACAATCACATCATCTCGGACCATGTTTGAAACTCCTGAAATTTTTAAAAACGATATTAGAAACACGTAAGATTAAACAAACATATGATTAGAAACCCCCCGCACGCCCCCACCCCCGCACTCCCCCCACCCCTTCACTGCCCCCCACGCCCCACCCCCCGCCGCACACTCCCCCCCCACCGAACCGCACACTCCCCCCTTCACCGCCCCCCGCACAGCCCCCCCTTCACGCCCCCCCGCACGGCCCCAAAACCCCGCACGGCCCCCGCACACTGCCCCCCCCTTTCACTCCCCCCACACCCCCCCTCCCCGCACTCCCCTCCCCCCCCCACTTCCCCCCTTCACTGCGCCCCCTGCACAGCCCCACCCTCGCTGTACACTCCCCCCCGAACCGCACACTCCCCCCCGAACTGCCCCCACCCTTCAGAACAACCCATAATTTTGCTCCTAGTTTTTTGCAAAAATTTTCTCTAAAATTATTATTTTCTCAAAATTAATGATTTTTATTTTATAATTTTGGGAGCCGGATTATTATTTTTATTTTATGGCGTGTTAATTTGTTTATTATATTTATATTTATAATATAATTTATCAGAATTATTTCCATTATTAAGTATTTTCAAAGTTTAGGCGCGATTTTGGAAGTTAACGATTTATCGCGTGGCGGACTTTTGTTGCATGGATCTTGTTGACTTGGGCCGAAATTTTTTTGGTGATTCTTGGGCTTGGAAAGCCGGCCAATGGGAAGGAGAAGAAGAAGCTTCTCTTCTTTCATTTCTTTTTATTTTCTTTTTGTGACCCTTTGTAGTTTTGTAACCCCCCTAATCATTTCTCCTTAATGAAACTATTAACTTTAACCTTTAAACACTCCAAATTCTGATTAAAATTCAGAACTCCATTGCTGCCATACTTCAAGAATTTCGGACATCATCATCTTCATCATTCGCTCAAACTTTTCATTTTCTTCTCTTCATCAATTGTTCGTAATTTGTTCTACTTGCCTCTTTCTTGTACGTGGTGCTTGGGGATTGAAGAAGGAGAAGGGTGCAAGCCTATAACGGGGTTTTCCAGTAATATTCAGCTCACCTCCGATGATCCAGGTAACTAGTAGTTATCTTAGAACCATAGTGATTAGGGTATTATTCGGTATTAGATTATAACGCTAGGAATTATTTAAAATACTTTTTGAATGAAATAATTGACGAAATTTGACATGAATATACTTGATGCATGCTGTGTGAATACTCTATAACGAAAAATAATTTTCGTCGAATTTTTGGTATTTATTTGATTTAATTGGTGTTTTGTGCGTTTTTGGCTTATTTGCATAATAATTATTAAACGAATGTTAAAATTGCTGAAATTATTTTCCATGGATCATGTTAAATGTGTAGTATGTATTCCATGCCTTAGAATAATTTTTTCCTACTGTTTACCGGTTTATTTAATTGATATATCTGTTTTTGCAATTTCGTTTATGTCAGTATATAAATCATTAAAATTATTTCTGGAGGCCGAAAAATTAATTTCTTTGTATATTATGTATTTCCGTGAGGTTATTCATGTTATGTAAGTTTTGGTAATTTTTTGGCGTTTATTTATATTTTTAATTATTATATTGGCTTTATTGAGTAATCTGTATATTAACGTTTAAAAATACTTTTGGAGTCCGAAAATTATAAGTTTAATTATTATATTAGGGTCGTATGATAATTTTTGTGTGATTTTACTGCTCTAATTTATTAGTTTAATAATTATTATTGTGTTTTTGTTGTGAAATTGAGGATACTCTTTTAAATTATATGAGAACTTGTTAATCAGAAATAATTTGTAATCTATTATGTTCTTGGTTGCTGATGTTCAGTAGGTTGCAGTAAGTATTATTGGGTATCCTTATGTTTATGTTTGATTTATGAAAGAAAATGATTAATTGTTACTACTCTTTTAATGAATAAGTTTTGGAGTTAATTGGTGATGTATTTTTTATTGAATTGCTAGTGCTGTAAAAACTAGTTTTTGATGTTTAGAGATGTTCAAGTGTTTATTGTGGGAGACATTTGTTGAAAGTTTCTAAGTTATTAATTTTGAGGAATAATGAAGAGTTGTTTTGATGAATTATGGGTATAAGGCCGGGTGGCATCCCTTTTTTATGAATATTTTAAGATGAATGATACTTTGATGATATGCATGATTTTACTTTGAGATAATAATATCCGGTGGGATAGATGTAGTCCCCGGTGAAGAACATGCCAACCACCTGGTTTGCGAACTAGGGGTACACCTGGGTTAATTGTTGTCGTCCGAGAGGTCAGGGAGTTCTGCATGTTCTACCCTGCATCGGGAGTTTGGCCATTCTTAGACACAGGCAGTGGGGAACGTAAGCCCATAGACTGACCTGGAGATTGTGATCTGACAAACCTTAGGAAGTGAATTGCGATTCACTGGCGTTCTGTTTCTGACTCAATAACTTGTTGTATTTTTGATTTATTATTATTTATGTATTCTAGAATTGATTCACTCACTATATCTTGTTTACTTATTGTTGATGATCACTTGTATTACCTATGAGCTTTATGGTTTTTAGATGCATGTTATTGATATATTTTAGATCACTTGTATTCCTGATGTATTTCCTGAAGAGTTGCCGGGTATTCCTCCTGAAAGAGATGTGGAGTTCTGCATTGATTTAGTACCGGGTACTGCTCCTATATCCAAGGCTCCGTATAGAATGGCGCCGTCTGAATTGCAAGAGTTGAAGACTCAATTGCAAGAATTGATATATAAGGGCTTCATAAGGCCTAGTGTGTCTCCTTGGGGTGCTCCTGTTCTGTTTGTCAAGAAGAAAGACAGGAGTATGCGTATGTGCATCGATTACCGTGAGCTGCATAAGGTAACGATCAAGAATAAATATCCGTTGGCTCGCATTGAAGATCTGTTTGATCAATTAAAAGGTGCTGGAGTATTTTCCAAGATCGATCTGAGATCCGGATATCATCAAATTCCCGTTAAGAAGGAGGATATTTCGAAGACTGCTTTCCGCACCAGGTATGGGCAATATGAATTTGAAGTGATGCCATTTGGTCTCACGAATGCTCCTGCGATTTTCATGGATCAAATGAATCGCTCTTTCCACGAGTACTTGGATACTTGTGTGGTCGTGTTTATCGATGATATTCTCGTTTACTCTAAGGATGAGAAGGAGCATGAGAAGCATTTGAGACTGGTGTTGGATGTTCTACGCAAGCAAAAGTGGTTCGCAAAGCTGTCTAAGTGCGAATTCTGGCAGAAGGAAGTTGCTTTTCTAGGGCATGTAATCACCAAGGAAGGAGTTAAGGTGGATCCCGCTAAGATCAAGGCTGTTGTCGAGTGGGAGAGTCCTAAGAATGTGACCGAGGTTCGAAGTTTTCTGGGTCTGGCTGGCTATTATAGGAGGCTCGTTCAAAATTTCTCCAAGATAGCTCAACCTCTAACTCGCTTGATGCGCAAGGACTGCAAGTTCGTCTGGTCTGAGGATTGTGAAGGGGCATTTCTGAAGCTGAAAGAGAGTTTGACCTCTGCTCCTGTTCTTACCTTGCCATCTGAGGGCGTTGGGTATGAAGTGTTCAGTGATGCATCGAAGAATGGTGCGGGTTGTGTTTTGATGCGGCAAGGGAAAGTAATAGCCTATGGTTCGAGGCAAACAAGGTGCATGAGAGGAATTACCTGACCCATGATCTGGAGTTAGCGGCTGTGGTGTTTGCACTAAAGATATGGCGACTCTATCTGTATGGTGTTCCGTGTAAGGTGTATACTGACCACAAGAGCCTGAAGTACATCTTCACTCAGCGTGATCTTAACATGAGGTAGAGAAGGTGGCTTGAATTGATCAAGGATTATGATCAGCCCTGGATTACCAAGAGGGTAAGGCGAACAAAGTAGCGGATGCTCTGAGTCGCAAGAGTAAGCATTCATTAAACGCTGCTATGGTGGTGCCTCGTGAATTGTGTGAAGAGTTTCGCAAGATGGATATCGAGGTTGTTCCTCAGGGTTATGTGTCTGCGTTGTTAGGTTCCATGAGTGCTGAGCCTGAGTTGTTCTAGGAGTTAAGAAGCAAGCAAAAAGGTGATCCGAAGCTGGAGAAGATCCGTGAGGCAAAGATGCAAGTTCGTGCAGAGAATTTTAAGATCTGTGCTGATGATAGCTTGAGGTTTATGGGGCGTTGGTGTGTGCCCAATGATGGTGAGCTTAATAGAAAGATTCTCGAGGAAGCTCATAGTACTCCTTATTCCGTTCATCCTGGGGGTGACAAGCTTTATAAGGATCCGAAGGCTAATTTTTGGTGGCCTGGTATGAAGAGAGATTGATTGAGTTTGTAGCTAGGTGTTTGGTCCGTCGAAGGTGAAAATTGAGCATCGAGGGCCCGGTGGTTTGTTACAACCTTTGCCTATTCCTGCTTGGAAGTTCGATTCAATCTCGATGGATTTCGTGATGGGTTTGCCTAGAGCTGCTGGTGGATTGAATGTTGTGTGGGTGATTGTGGATCGGTTGACCAAAGGGGCTCGTTTTATTGCGATGAAGAACACTTGGTCTATGGAGGAGTTAGCTGGAGCTTATGCTAATGAGATCATTTGTCTTCATGGGGTTCCCAAAGACATTGTCTCTGACCGTGATCCGCGATTCCTATCCCATTTACGGGACCGCTTTACAAGAGGCTTTTGGTTCGAAGTTGAAGGTTAGTCTTGCTTTTCATGCAACTACCGATGGTCGACCGAGAGAACTATTCGGACCCTGGAAGATATGCTTCGTGCTTGTGCCTTGGAATTTCAACAGTCTTGGGTCAAGTCTCTTAGCCTTGGTGGAGTTCTCTTATAACAACAGATTATCAAGCTAGTATCCAAATGGCTCCGTATGAGGCTCTCTATGGAAGGAAGTGTCGTAGTCCTACTTGTTGGAGCGACATCAGTGACTCATTGATTTTGGGCCCGGAGTTAATTCAGGATACAGTTTGAGCGGTGAAAGTAATTCAAGCAAAGATGAAGGCTGCTCAAGATAGGCGAAGTCATATGCTTGATTTGCATCGGAAACCTATTTCCTTTGAGGTGGAAGATAAGGTGATTTTGAAGGTTTCTCCTATGAAGGGAGTAATGCGGTTTTGGTCAAAAGGGCAAGTTGAGTCCGAAGTACGTAGGTCCCTATGAGATTCTTGAAAGGATTGGGGAGGTCGCGTATCGTTTGGTTTTGCGCCGTAGCCGTCGAAGGTTCATGATGTGTTTCATGTGTCGCAGTTGCGCATGTATCGTAGTGATCCTTCGTATGTGATCCCTGTTGAGTTGGTGTCAGTTGGGCCGAATTTGACTTTTGAAGAGCGACTTGTTCGTATATTGGACCGTCGAAACCGTGCTCTTAGAAGGAAGGTGATTCCCTTGGTTAAAGTACTTTGGAGAAGTCAAAAGTACGAAGAGGCTACTTGAGAAACCGAAGAGTCGATGTGGATCGAAATACCCGAACTATTCGTTTCGGGAACTATTTGTGTTCTTGTCTTGTTTGTGTGTTTTCGAAGTTTCGAGGACGAAACTTTATTTAAGGAGGGGAGATTGTAACAACCCATAATTTTGCTCCTAGTTTTTCGCAAAAATTTTCTCTAAAATTATTATTTTCTCTAAATTAATGATTTTTATTTTATAAGTTTGGGAGCCGAATTATTATTTTTATTTTTATGGTGTGTTAATGTGTTTATTATATTTATATTTATAATATAATTAATTAGAATTACTTTCATTATTAAGTATTTTCAAAGTTTAGGCGCGATTTAGGAAGTTAACGATTTATCGCGTGGCGGACTTTTGTTGCATGGATCTTGTTGACTTGGGCCGAATTTTTTTTGGTGATTCTTGGGCTTGGACAGCCGGCCAAGGGAAAGGTGAAGAAGAAGTTTCTCTTCTTTCATTTCTTTTTATTTTCTTTTTGTGACCCTTTGTAGTTTTGTAACCCCCCATAACCCCCTTAATCATTTCTCCTTAATGAAACTATTAACTTTAACCATTAAACACTCCAAATTCTTATTAAAAGTCAGAACTCCATTGCTGCCATACTTCAAGAATTTCGGACATCATCATCTTCATCATTCTCTCAAACTTTTCATTTTCTTCTCTTCATCAATTGTTCGTAATTTGTTCTACTTGCCTCTTTCTTGTACGTGGTGCTTGGGGATTGAACTCGGCCCAAATTTCTGCCCGCCCCGACCAATGGTCAAATTTTTTTAGCCACGGCCGGGCCTGAACTCGGCCCGGCCCGACTCATGATAACCTCTACCTTACAGCACAATTCCAAACGCAATAATAAACTAAAATCCGAACGAAATTCTAAACGCAATAATAAACTAAAATCAGAACAAAAAAAAGCAAGAAAAAACAATTAATTAAGAGGCCAAAAACAATCTTCATATTTCAGACCAAATGAAACACGGAAATTTCTTAACTCAGAGGCAAAATTACATCACAATCTTCAAATTTTCAGATTTCAGACCAAATGAAATAGGAAAATTACATGAATTAAGATAGAAATCAAAAACGCAAAAGCAAAAGATACTACTTATGAACCCTAAAATTACATGAATTCTGAATTCTCCGTCATCAACCACCGCATCGACGCCATCAACGATGACAAAAGCCAAACTCAAGAAATTCCCTCACATTCATCATCATCATCATTCCACATGCGAAAATTCAACCGAACAAAATGAAAATCGAGGATTGAACAGAACAAAAAGAAAATTTAACCGAACAAAATGAAAATCGAGGGATTTTATGGTTTCAAGTTCTGACGACGATTTTTGCGATGGAGATGATGAAGCGTCACCGACTGTTGCATCTATGCTTGGATTGAAACTCCTAAAATCGGGAAAACCGGCGTCGAAAATGAGGATAAATAGTGACTGGAATTCTCCATATAATCAAAACCCTAATTTGACGAAGGAGGTTGGCGAGGAGAAAGCATCGAAGCGGCGTCGAAGTGTTTATGTTGGTTGCGAATTGCGCATGTGGTGGTTCATTGGTGGCAGAGCTTTGGAGCACAAGAAAGAGAGATGAGGAGGAGGGTGGTGGTGGTGTTAGTGGAAAGAGAGCGAAGGACAGAGGTGATGGTGGTGGTGTTAGTGGTGGATTCTGTTGATGGTGTCGTTAGTGGAGGGAGAAGGACAGAGGTGAGAGAGAAGTTGAGGGGGTCAGGGTATTTTTGAGGAGAGAGAAGTAGAGGGGGTTAGAGTTAGGGTTGAAAGATGAATTTCGTGCGTAATATAAGGTGAGAGGCTCTCGTATTGTACTAGGCTATTATTGTGCTTGATTGGGGCTGCCATTTTGGGCCATAACTGATCCGGTTGGGACGAACTGGTTCAGTTAATAAAAACTAAACTAATTGACCCAAAATTTTGCGCTCAAATATGGATTTACTGATCCAGTTTTGGGACAACCGGATCGGTTTAGTTGTATCATTTAAGGTTTTTTACACTAGTGATTCAACTATTTTTCTCCTGAAGTAATTAAGTAATTGAACATCAATATATATAAATCCTCTCCCTGTGGATGCTAAATCTCTGCTAACAACAGACACCATGCACTTGCGGTACTATTTTAAAACCCATCAAAATCCTATTTATATATTTATATTATTAATAATTTTATTTTGCAAACTATAAATCTGTAGGTACGACACGTGTACGAAGGGGGTGCGGGTACCCATGCGGGTGGTGAGGCGGGGATGAAGTGGGTACGAAGCGGGTGCAGGTTACCATGCGGGTGGTGGAGCAGGGATGGGTTTAAATAAGTACCTGCTGGGGCGGGGATGGGTATGGAATTTTCCCCCGCTATGGGTGGTGGGGCGGGATGGGGATGGGAGTTTTATGCAGGTGCAGGTGTGGAGGGACCATCCTCCGCACCCGCCCCGCCCAATTGCCATCCCTAGTCATCTTCTTCCACCTTCATCTTCAACCTTTTGATTTTTTTCTCTCTCCTCTGAAATTCTTCATCTAGTGCGAAAATGATCATCAATATTCAAAATGCACAAATCGGTCCCAAATCATCAGTTTTCGAACATCTTACAACAATCCAAACCATGTTTTTGTGAAATTCATAATGACCTATAATTTTGATTTTGAGTTTGTTCATATTCAAACTCATACTTTAAATTCCATGGGATTTCGGATGTTTATGGTTGACCTACGATTATCAATTTCATGTTTCTTCATCTATTTCATGAATTTACAAAGATGAAAAGAGAAGAAAGAGTAAAAAATTTCCCCAAAATTTTCCCCCAAAATTGAAAATTATAATTTCGATTTCACAACTTTTCCATCACATATTCATGAATTCTTACCATTCCATGATAAGAGAAGGGTCTTAGATTAAATGAGGAAATTTACCGAAAATTCAAGAAGAATTGAAGATCCATGGAAGAGATGAGGGAGGAAAGGGAAGAGGGAGGGAGAGAGAAAATATGGGGAAAGAAAATTTCTAACTTTTTTCTGTCGAAATTAAATTTCTAAGTTCAAAATTTTTTCAGATTTTTTTTTTTTGTATTTTTTGAAATTATATATAATATTTTCAGAAATTAGAATAAATGATTTTGACATTTGTAAAATAATTTCAAAGGTAAAAAGGAAGAGAAGATAAAGATGATGTGTGTGGCTCACATTAATTATGGCTCCATAATTTCTATGGTCTTTTTTCAAAAAAGACCATCTAAGAATTTTCACATGTATAAGACTTCCATCCGTCCTATAATATAGTGCTTCACATTCATTTTTTTAGTGTCCCAAAATATTGTGCCTATTTTCTTTTGTTATCAATTTGTTTAGACTAAATTATCCTTAATTTCTACACAAACTTTTCAAAATACCCCTACTTTTCTTTCAAAACATGTGACCCCATTTATTGCTTTATACCATTCCAAGGAATATTTATTGCTTTTTGATTTTGTTAAAAGGAAAAAGAAAATAAAGAACTAATTTCATTACAAAAGTATCAAAAAACACTTCACTAAATATTTTTAAAAAAAAATTATACTACTCAATTCATTTTTCTTAATTTCGTGAAAAATAAAAAGTAAACACTATACCATGTAGAATGGAAGGAGTAGTAGTTTGGAAGGCCCAAAAACTCCCTCGAGAGTTGCGTCCTTAATCCCTTACCTTATCTCTGCTCCTTTACACCAATTATCATTCTCTCATTCTCTCTTCTCACTTCTCCCCCCATAACTCACTCAATCCACCCAAAACCCCGCTCATACTATTATAAACCCTAAAACCCCCTTTTTTTTTTTTGAACAAAATTAATTGGGTTCCCTTAATCATTGTATTGAGGGAACTTCCATAGTTGAGAGTTGAAGTAATGGAGTCAAAATCCCAGGTGGAAACGACGTCGCTTCTTACCCGACAACCCTCAGGTATTCGAGCTCTTCCTTCTCATGATGATGATGATGTTGATGAATTTGTTATAGAATCAGTTGCTGAAAACAATAATTCTTCTGAAAAAATGAGTGAAAACGATGAAAATAACAAGAATTCAACTACTAGTAGCAGTAATGGCAGCAGTAATGGTAGTATTAGTAGTAGTTTTACTAGTAGTGGTGGTAATAACGGGAGTTATGTGAATGGTGAGGAGGAGTTTGAGACTCCTATGGCTGGCCCAGATGATGAAACCCTAGAAAAATTAGGTAAGGTGGGTGTAATTGATGAACCTGCATCTGGGTCTTCGTTGGTTTCGCCGGGTGTGAGGGGCCGGAAGGCGGGTTTGCCGGTAGCGAAGGTGTCGGACGATGGGGATGATGAAGAAAATGAGGTGGGTAGCGGAGAGGAGGATAGTGGTGAAGTTGTGGATGAGATGGATAGGTCATATGCTGCTGAAAAGGCTCCTAGAGTTAGGGTTTTGGGTGAGGAGGGAGAGAATGAGGACGAGGTTTTTGAGGAGGTGAATGAAGAAACGAGTGTTTTGGGTGGTGAGGGTGCTGTAGAGAAGAGGGAAGGTGAGTCTGTGGAGGGTAAGGGTGTTGGTGTTGATGATGGTGTAGGTTCCAGAAAGGAAGAGAATGCTTCTCTAGATTCCAAAAATGCTGCTTCTGGTGGTGTTGAGTTGGTTGATGAGGGAGATGCTGTTGTGGACTCCATAAAGGTGGATGCTGGCGAAGCTCTAAGGTCAGGAGTTGCTGTTGTTGGGGTCGAAGAAGAAAGCAAGGCTTCAAAAATTGAATCTTTCGAGGAGCTGAAAGAAGAAGAAATAGGTGAATTGGGTAATGAGGGTGCTGAAAAGGAGAGAGATGGTGAGTCTTTGGAGGCTAAAGGGGTTGATGGTGATGATAGTGTGGGCTCTAAATTTGAAGATAAGACTTCCTTGGATACCATGAAAGTTGACTCTCGTAGTGTTGAGTTGGTTAATGAGGGGGATGCTGTTGTGGACTCCATAAACGTGGATGTTGGTGAAGCTGTGAGGTCAGGGGTTGCTGTTGTTGCAGTAGAAGAAGAAAGGCAGGATTCAAATGTTGAATCAATGGACAATGTCACTGAGGATAGAGAAGAAAAAGTGGATTCTGAGGTTGAAGTAGGGGAGGAAATCTCTGTTGTTGAAGAACCCACTTCAGTAGAGCCTGCATCTGTTGAAGGTACTGGGGTGAAGGTAACTGATGAGGGGGATTCTATATTGGAATTGAAACATGATGCTGGGGAGGCTTATAGGTCTGGAGCTACTATAGTTGAGGAGATAGAAGAAAGGAAAGGCTCAGAAAATACAGGAATTGAGGTTGGAGATACGGTTGTTGAAGAATCTGAGTCTATGAAAGAAGATTTTGTCGCCGAAGAAACGGCTGAAGGAGACTCTAAATCTGCAAAATCTGATGAGGTAAAGGTTACAGGTAAAGGAGACTCTAAATCTGTAAATTCTGATGAGGCAATGGTTACGGGTGAAGGAGACTTTAAATCTGTAAATTCTGATGAGGCAAAGTTTATGGGTGAAGGAGACTCTAAATCTGTAAAATCTGATGAGGCAAAGATTACGGGTGAAGGGGATTCTGTTGTTGATGGGATGAATATTGATGCTGTTGAGGCTGTAAGATCTGGAGTAGCTGTTGTGGGGGATTCTGGAGCAGTGGAAACGGAAATGGAAGAAAAGGATGTAGCAGCACCTGTTGGTGAAAACGTGACGTTGGCTAATGAGTTGGCACCACAGGTTCGTGCTAACACGTCCGAGGTGAGTACTTACTATGTTAGTCATGTTGAATTAGCTGCCAGTGGCATTGCTCAATCTTCTAAATCTGGTTTCCATTTGCAGATTGGTGAACAGCACAAAGAGGCACTTCCAAGAGAAGCAGAAATACCTGCACTAGTAGAGATTCCTGAGCAACTGAACACAGAGGAGACTAAGTCAGAAGTTGATGAATCATCCAAGCAGCGCGAGTCTGTTGATGAGGTAAAATCTGTTTCTGGTGGGGATCAAGATAAGGTTCAGCATGCAGAAGGGGATACTGCTGCATCTGATAAGATTGATGCTAAAACTTCGAGCTCAGATAAGGGAGAGGAAGCTGAGGAGAGGTTTCATGTACCACAAGAGGAGCATGATGATGGAGGCTCTTATGCCTCTGATGGTGAAGATGAATCTGTGTTCTTTAAGAATAAAGCATCTTCCAGAGATTTTATGGAAGAGTTGGCATCTGGTGATCGTTCCGAGATGATTGATGGCCAGATTGTCACAGACTCGGAGGAAGAAGCTGATTCTGATGAGGAAGGGGAGGGTAGAGAATTGATTGATTCTGCTGCTTTAGCTGCTCTTTTGAAAGCGGCAACTAGTGGTGGCTCAGATTCTGGCCCTATCACTATAACATCTCAAGATGGGTCTCGCCTTTTCTCTGTTGAGCGTCCTGCTGGTCTAGGAACATCACTTCGTTCTGTGAGACCTGCGTCAAGCTCAAGCAACTCCAGCATCTTTGCTCCACCAAGTGTTGCTGCTCCATCTGAGGAGAGCCTAAGTGACGAAGACAAAAAGAAGCTGCAGAATATACACGAGTTGAGGGTGAAATTCTTGAGGCTTGTTCAAAGACTTCGCCAGACAGCAGATCAATCTGTATCAGCACAAGTTCTCTATAAACTAGGAATTCTTGCAGGTAGGGCAGCACTTCCGTCCTTCACTCTTGACAATGCGAAACAGACTGCTATGCGGCTTGAGGCTGAGGAGAAAGATAATTTAGACTTTTCCTTGAACATCCTGGTTCTTGGCAAAACTGGTGTTGGCAAGAGTGCCACCATCAATTCTATATTTGGTGAAGATAAGGTCAAAATTAATGCATTTGAACCTGAAACCACTTCTGTTAACGAGGTTTGTGGAGTCGTGGACGGCGTCAAGCTAAGGGTCATTGATGCACCTGGTCTTAAATCTTCTGCATTGGATCAAGGCTTCAACCGTAAAGTCTTAGCCTCGGTCGCGAAGCTTACCAAAAGATATCCTCCAGATCTCACGCTTTATGTGGATCGGTTGGATTCACAAACAAGAGATCTAAATGATCTACCTATGTTGAGGACAATTACCAACTCTCTTGGGACTTCAATCTGGCGGAGTGTCATTCTCACTCTCACTCATGCTGCTTGTGCACCTCCAGATGGTCCATCTGGTGTTCCATTGGGTTACGAGGTGTTTGTGGGGCAGCGTAGCCATATTATTCAGCAGTCCATTGGTCAAGCGGTTGGTGATTTGCGTTTTATGAATCTAGGCATGATGAATCCTGTCTCCCTTGTGGAGAACCACCCTGCTTGTCGTAAGAACCGAGAAGGCGAGAAGGTACTTCCTAATGGCCAGGCTTGGAGACCACAGTTGTTGTTGCTGTGCTACTCTTTAAAAATCTTGGCTGACGCAAGTTTGGCCTCAAAGCCTCAAGAACCTGTAGATCCCAGGAAACTTTTTGGTTTCCGTGTTCGTTCCCCTCCTCTCCCATACTTGTTATCTTCATTGTTGCAACCTCGTACTCACCCCAAACTTTCAGCTGATCAGGGTGGTGACAATGGTGATTCTGATGTTGACTTGGACGACTTGTCCGATTCTGATCAGGAAGAAGAAGACGAGTATGATCAACTCCCACCATTTAAGCCTTTGAGGAAAATTCAGATTGCTAAGCTTAGCAAGGAACAGAGAAAGGCATATTTTGAGGAATATGATTACCGAGTGAAGCTTCTTCAGAAGAAGCAGTGGAGAGAGGAGCTCAAGAGAATGAGGGAAATGAAGAATGGGAAGAATAGTATGGATGACTCCAGTGAGATGCCAGAAGATTATGATGCTGAGAATGGATCCCCAGCTGCTGTACCAGTGCCATTGCCTGACATGGTTTTGCCGCCATCATTTGACAGCGACACTCCAGCTTACCGATATCGGTTCTTGGAACCAACATCACAATTCTTGGCTCGGCCAGTTTTGGACACCCATGGTTGGGACCATGATTGTGGGTATGATGGTGTCAATGTTGAGCAGAATCTTGGAATTGTGGGACGCTTCCCTGCAGCAGTTACTGTCCAGGTGACAAAAGATAAGAAAGACTTCAACATCCACTTGGATTCTGCAGTTTCGGCCAAGCATGGAGAAAATGGTTCTAGCTTAGTTGGCTTTGATGTTCAAACTATTGGTAAGCAGCTTGCTTACATTGTGAGAGGGGAAAGCAAATTCAAAAACTTGAAGAAGAACAAGACAGCTGCTGGAGTATCTGTTACCTTTTTGGGGGAGAATGTGGCCACAGGAGTGAAGCTTGAAGATCAAATTGCTTTGGGCAAGAGGCTGGTTTTGGTGGGGAGCACAGGAACTGTTCGTTCTCAAAAGGATGCTGCTTATGGAGCTAATTTGGAAGTACGTCTCAGAGAAGCAGATTATCCAATTGGCCAAGATCAGTCCTCGTTTGTGCTATCATTGATGAAATGGAGAGGGGACTTGGCGATTGGAGCTAACCTTCAGTCGCAAATTTCTGTTGGCCGGGGTTCGAAGATGGCTGTTCGTTTTGCCCTGAACAACAAACAGAGTGGGCAGATAACAGTGAGGACAAGCAGTTCTGATCATCTTGCTCTTGCGTATGCTGGTCTCATGCCAATTGCTCTTGCCCTCTATCAAAAATTGAGGCCGAATGTCAGTGAGAATTACTCTATCTACTAAAATCCCATTTCATTTTTGGTTTCTGTCATTTGCTTTCTTTTATCAATGGTGATTATATTGTGACGAATACTTTGGTATTTTATGAGTCATTTTTAATAATGCTTTGTCTCGTCACTTGTTGTTATTTCATTTGGGGTTGTCCCTAGTAATGCGGGTTATTATTAATGTATTCAATATGAGTATGAAATTGGATTTTGTTCTTTCTTTTTTTTTAGCATCGTGAAATTTTGCATTAATTAAAAACGAAATTAAAACCTTATGCTATTACAGCTAAACATAAAACATAGAACACCCAAACATTAAAATGAGCTTCACTTGTTCTTACATATCCTACTAACAAAAAACAATGTGTTGCTGATCCAATCCAAATGATCATCTTAGGCGATTTTAGTGGATTTGGGTAACCTGTCTTGTCGAAAAAGAGATGATATGATGAGAGAGAATCTGTTGAGATGCTGAAACCACACGATCTTCTTCAGAGAGATTGATGCACTTCATCTTGTTGCATCATTTGTTCACAAGATGATAAATCTTAAGGTCCTTGAGTAGAAATTTCTTCCTGGGATTCTACTGATTGAACTATCAAAGAAGCCACATCCTTTGGTGACTTCTGACCCTGCTTCGAGGGTACCTAGAGTTTTGCCTCGTAAGGCTAAAACTCAATATGTGTGGAGGTCGAAACATGCCCCATATCAAACTGGATGGCCTCCCACAAGATGCATTTTTGATGTCTGATGGTTTCTAAAGTCATCACATGAACTTGGGGTGAATTAGCTTGATTAAATTCGCCCATCCGTCGGATATGAAGATCTGACCTTTCAATTTTGAATATGGAAGATCAAGCCATAACGGACATACTTCCTATCCTAGAATGAGAACTACCTCTCATCTTACCCAACACTCGGACTCCTAAAGCTGCTTGAACCAAACAATGCCAAACTCCATGAGCAACTCCAATACAGATCAAATTTCCTAGATCATCCATCGTCTTAGGAAACCAAGATCTATTTGTTACCTACCTGGCACTACTAAATATCACACTAGCACAACCATAAACATAATGGCAAGGATAATTGAATATGGATATTACTAAACTAACATTGAAGTAGAGACCATAACATAACCAAGTCGAAGAAACGATCACCATAACCAAAAACGTTCTCCGATTACGAGTCTTCACTACACATGCGCTTCTTCGATGAATCGGCAACACTTAAGCCACAACAACAAAAACCAAAGGAGAACAGGGAAGGGGAATCGAACCTAAACACTTCAATACCTAGAACATGGAAAGGGAAATTAACCTAACCACTTGAACAGGGGAACGGGGAAAGGGAAATTAACCTAACCACTTGAACAGGGGAGGGGGAAGGGGAGTACGAACACTATACTGTGGTGACGAGATACTAGGGGGAGGAGAAGGGACGACGCACAAAAACAACACTAGGGGAAGGGCAGACGATGACGCACAAAAACCAGGAGAAAGAGGGATCGGGGCCTGGGAGGAAGAAAACACGACGGGAAGGGGGAAGGGGATATGCCCGAGACCGACGAGAACACCAGGGGGGAAGCGAAGACGCGCGAGCAGGGGAAGGGGAGGGGCAACACACGAACAAGGAAGGGGAAGGACGACGCACAAGAAGGGGAAGGGGAATGACAAAACACTACGAGGAAACACTTATCCTACAACAAGGGAGGCAGGTTTGCCGTCGACCGGTAGAGCGACCGGCCACTAGCGAGCGTGGGGTGGGCCTTTAGGGTTTTTTTTTTTTGGAGGAAGGCTGGAGAGCGGCAAGAGGTTTAGGGTTTTTTGAACAACTTAAATTTAAAGACAAAATAAAATACTTAGTCTTTGTTCTTTCCTATAAATGTCATTCTTATTGCTTAATACTTACTACATTCTTAAGCCATGGTTATGCTTGTTTAATTTGTCAAATTCCCCCGCATTTTATGTATTAGATGTCTGACTTTTGGGAATGATTCCATTACTTTTTTTGGCAATTCAAAGTTGTTATTGTTAACCAAAAAATAAGTTGGAATACAACAAGACCACAAACACCAACAAAACAACCTAACAACAACTAAAACAAACCACCACTAAATCAACAAAACAACCTATGTAATAAGCAAAGTCCTTTCATTGTCTTTGCAATTACAAGCAACTCGAAAATAATCTTCTTAATTAGACCCTGAACAGGAAGACTGCAAACAATTTGCTGTTTTTGTGTAGCCAAATAGAGTAAATGGCTTTAGTGAATAACATAACATAAACCCTGGAATTGATACTCTTGCTGTGAGCTTTAATCTTAGCTCTTCTGCACTCTTCATCAAAATGTTACACTTGATGACTCATATCCAGTCTGCTAAGCAAACCACTTCAAACCTCAACAACATATTTGCACTAAAAGAATAAGTGTTGAACAGATTCTTGAGATTCACCACATAAGCAGCAAATTGTATTACAAGCTATGTTCCACTTGATAAGCCTATCAGTGGTAGCTAGCTTGTTTTGAAGAACCAACCAAAGAATGAATTTACTCTTTGGGTTGGCCTTGTTATTGAAAATCAACCGTTTCCAAGCAACTCTCTGAACATCTCCTTGAAGAAGGTTGTATGCCTTTTTGATATTGAACTTGCCAGCAACCACTACAGCATCCCAACCCCCTACTATCTCTAAAAGACCTCTAGTTTCAATTATTTTCCTAAGAAGCCAAGATGTGTTACTACTAATAGTAACACTATAAATATCCTGTTTCTTAGATAATAGGCATTAATCCATTGAACCCACAACTTATGAGCTTTGAAAGCAATGTCTCAAAGAAGCTTCAATAAGCCAGCTTTGTTCCACACAGCCATATTCGTGAGACTCCAACCACCTGCCACCTTTGGATTATGAAAGAATTCCAAGAAATAGGAGCTTTCTTACAATCAACTGTTTTACCATTCCATAGAAATTTCCTACAGATTGCTTCCACAGCCTTAATCACCTTCTTTAACAGTGGGAAAATATGAGCATGCATACTACTCAGAAAGCTCCTAATAAGCTGAAGTCTACCAGCATAACTACGAGACTTTGCTATCCAACCTCGAGCTCTTTCAGTGATTTTATCAATAAGAGTCTTACATTGAGAAAAATTCAACTTCTTTGAAGATAAAGGCACTCCCAAATACCTAAAAGGAAGAGTACCAATAGGAAGTTGGACAACATTAGTAATAGACTCAACCTCCACACCAGAGATCCTAGCAAATATATATGTTGCTCTTTTCAATACTTGCTTCAAGCTCGGAAGCACTGGAAATTTTTGGAAAGCAGCCATGATCTTTGTGATACGCTCAAGTTATACGTAGTATTTACGTTACATTGGGTGCACTTTGCTAAGGGTTTGACTGTAATTGTTAACATTAGTGTTTTATTTAACTCTTAGCGAAAGTTCGGAGTGATTGCGAAATAATTTGTGTTAATGTCATGTAATCCGAGCTTCCAAGGTGAAGTGCATTTGAGCCGAGCAAAGCCCAAGCATCACCGCAAGCATCAAACTCCACCGCAAGCCCAAGCATCATCGCCAAGCCAGCACAAGCATCGCAAGCTCGCGAAGCCTGCCCAGCAGCCTCGCCCATCCAGCCGCATCGCACGCAAGCCATGCTCGCACCTCGCAGCCCAGCGCTCGCCCAGCGCCCAAGCAATTCCGCAAGCCATGCGCTCGTCCAGCAGCATCATCGCCCAGCGCTCGCCCAGCTCTAGCCCAGCCTGCCCAGCTCTCACGCACGCCCAGCGCAGCGGCTTCGCACCACGCGAGCTAGGTCGCACCTCGCGACCTCCCCGCTCGCACCTCGCGAGCTTGCTCGCACGGTGCGACACGCAGCTTGGCCCGGTTCTTCGGCTCGTTGCGAAGGCGGTAGCTCATCGCACGGTGCGACACATGTACCGCACCTCGCGACCCCTAGGTCGGTCTAAATGTCGGTCGACTTTTGAGCCTTAGTATAAATACTAAACTTTGTTTTTGGTTCTTAGGACACACACACTTGAGGAGAGAGAATATCTAACACTCCATTCTTCTCTTCTTATCTTCTCTTTTTAGTTTCCATTTTCTAGTTTTAGTTTTTAGGGATTTCAATTATGGAATTGGCTATTGCTATGCCGATTGTAGCTTGAACCGTTCTTGAACGAGATTAATATGAAGCTTCAAGCATTATTGTGAGATCTTTCCTCTCTATTTAGTTCCTTTGATTATGGTTTAATTTCTATGCTTGCTTTCTATGATTTTTGCATGATTATGCTAGGAATTTTACTAGTTTGATTGTGTAATTAATCTAATGCTAGATTTAAGAATAGAATCGGATTGTTTTATTCTTTTATCAATTGGTAGCAAACTAGGGAGTAACTTAGATGCGAGATCGTCTTGGTTATTTCTTGGGGAAATTGAATCAACCGTTGAATGTTTATCGCTTGTATGACGTTAGCGAGGTCTATTGGTTCTCTGTGTTTATTGCTGCTATTGGATTGAACTTAGACGCTATCGGACTAGGTTATCCTTTAGTTAGGGTTTTATAGTCACGCTGATCGTGATATTCAACTAATAATAAGGATAATGCGAGATTAATTCTCAACAATAGATAATTATGGAAATAATTAGAGTGGAGGTTCAAGGATCGATAATGAATTGAAGTGGATGTTAATCGGATTCAAGATCTTCCCATATTGATTTCTCATTTTATTTAGTTGCTAGTTAATTTTAGTTTGTTCGTAAATCTACTTGAAAACCCCCTTGTTTTTAGGTTACTCGACCGTTAGAGTTATCTAGGTACTAACTCACGCTAAATATAGAACTCGTCCCCGTTTCCCTGTGGATACGAACCTTACTTCCCTTCTACATTTAATTGTAAAAGAGAGTAGGAGAAATTTTATCTTTGGTTGGGTGGCGTTCACGACAAACGCGGCCCGCCAAATTTTGGCGCCGTTGTCGGGGAACGGTGTTACTTGTTTGTATTTAGTGTATGCTTTTGGATTGTATTGCTTATGGTTTTTGTTTATGGTTAATACTCGTGCTACTAACCAAGAACCTTTGCGATGCGATCGAGATCTAGAACTAACCCTTTTCGGGTTGAGAAGAGAATTGCGTGAAGACTTTAGAGAGCTCCCTTTTTCGCTTGAATTTGAAGAAGAGATGCCTCCTAGAGTTGAGCACCGCACTTTAAAGGAGCTCACTTGCTCCTAACCTTGACCAACAACCTTTGTGTATCACATTTCCGGACCGGGAAGTGGGGGACACATTTGAGCTAAAGTCGGGGTTGATACATTTGCTTCCCTCATTCCATGGGCTAAATGGTGAAGATCCAAATAAACATTTGTCGAGTTTCATGTGGTATGCGGCAAAGCATGAAACCAAGTGGAGTTTCGAGAAGATAGAATCAAGCTTAAAGCTTTCCCCTTTTCGCAAGAAGACGCAAAGAAAGGACTGGATGTACTACCTTCCGTCCGACAAAGATTACCACTTGGGCACAATTGAAAAAGAGCTTTCTCGAGAAATACTTTCCCACTTCTAAATCATCTACATTGAAGAAGGAGATAAGTAACATTGAGCAACGGGGTGATGAGTCATTTTATGAGTATTGGGAGAGGTTTAAGAAGTTATGTGCTAGTTGTCCATACCACGGTTAATCGAGAGGAAGATTTGGTGCTATACTTCTATAATGGCTTATGTGATGAGGATGCTAGGATGGTTAATGCGGCAAGTGGTGGATCCATTGTGAATAAAACCGCACTCGCCGCTAAGGAAGCTGTTAAATGAGCTTCTTTGAAAGCTCGAGGCGGTTTAGTAGAAGGTGCGGAACTCGACGTGTGGTCTCCGAGGGTTCTAGTTCTTCTAAGTTGGAAGATCGGTGCAAGCTCTCACATCCGTGATGTGAGACTTCATAGTGAAAGAGAAAACTCACCAAGTGAAGGCTTGTGGCATTTGCTCTTCACATCATCCAACCGATTTACGCCCTCATCTACAAGAACCGAGTGAAGAGGTTAAGGTGGCCGATTTTCGGGGCCAAGGTTTCCGAAAAAGATATGATCCATATTCTCGTACCTACAATCCGGGATGGCGAGATCATCCTAATTTGAGGTACGGGAACTCATCGAGGGAACCGAGCGGCGCCACAACGAGTATAACCGCCCACCACCTCCTTATTCGAGGGCACCTGGAGCAAGGAGCTCCATATTTTCGGCCGCAAGGCCAACCACAGAGGACCGAGTACCAAGCATGTCTACGAGAGGATATGATTAATGCTTTAACTAAAAATGTTACTAACATGCGAGGAAATATGGTTCGGTTTCGGGGAGGAGACCCGTTCGAGCATCAAGAACTTGGAGAGCCAAGTAAGCCAAATTGCGGGGAGCCGTAACCAAGTTGGAGGCTAGGGATTCGGTGAGGTTTCCATCCCAAATAGAACTCAACCCTAAGATGAACGTGAGTGCTATCACATTGAGGAGTGGAGCGGAAATTGCAAGCAAAGAGAGGTTGGTGGTTCGAGACAAAGAGATAGTGGAAGAGGTGATCGAGCATGAACCGACAACGAGATTGTACATCATTGCCACCTCAACAAGAGGAGAAAGTCCAAAAATCACCTCCTCCACCATATGAACCCGAGCCACCATTTCCCGAGGCATTGAGAGAAACCCGCAAAACAGAGCGCAACAATGACATTTACGAAATCTTTCGTAAATGTGAGGTAAACATTCCCCTTTTTGATGCTTTAAATCAAGTACCTAGGTTTGCTAAGTTCCTTAAGGAATTGTGTACTTCGAAAAGAAAGCAAAAACAAAAGGGAGTGCAAAAAGTGAAGGCTAGCGAGCATGTCTCTGCTATCTTTCAAAAGAAATTACCTCAAAAGTGCAATGACCCAGGCATGTTTACTATCCCATGTACTATAGGTGACGCCATGTTTCCTAAAGCCATGTTAGACTTAGGTGCGTCAATTAATGTGATTCCATATTCATTATATAAGTCTTTGAAACTTGGCAATTTGCATGAAACTGGTGTGGTGATTCAATTAGTCGATAGATCCAATGTTTATCCTAGGGGTAAATTAGAGGATGTGTTAGTTAAGGTTGGGAAATTGCAATTTCCTGCTGATTTTTATGTTTTGGAGATGGAACCTGATAAGCATGCCGCCCCCATCCTTTTGGGGCGACCTTTCTTGAAAACATCTTGCACTAAAATTGATGTTTGCGCTGGTTCTTTGACCATGGAATTTGAGGGAAAGGTAGAGGCGTTTAAAATCAATGATTCTAAGCCTTTGATTAAGGATGATAACCCTCTTTGCTCTATTAACATTGTTGACTCTGTTTTGCATGATGTTCTTGACATTGTTGAGGATTGTGCATCTCCTACTAACATGCAGGTTATGGTGCCGGAGTTGAAAGAGCGGAAAAAGCCTCCTGATTTACCATCTTATTTTGACACTGTACCACTAACGATGCATTGCAAGAGTCCTTCTCAATTTGTTTTGCAGGTACTTGAATTGGAGGTTGACATGGAGCCACCATTGTCACATATGGAGCACAAGCCCAATTTTTGAGCTCAAGGTACTAAGTCGAGCTAACGACTTTAAACAACAGCGCTTCTCGGGAGGCAACCCGAGATCCCTTTTATTTTATTTCTTTTTCTTTATTTCTCCTCAAATTTCCACCACCACAACAAATTTTCTTTCACCCACCGCCCAACCACTAAAAAGATCCACAACCAATCTTAATTCACTTGTAACCAAAAATCCACAAAAGGAAATCCGTTGGGAGGACTTCAATAGCTAGGAGTTGGTACAACTAGAGGGTTGAGATTGTTAATGTATCTTTTCGATCTCTTAAGCTAGGAGCAAATCTCAAAAATCTAAACAAAATTTGAATTTGTCATTTGTTTGAGTGATTCGAGGGAGAGGGTTGTGAGTCGAGTTGAGAGATTTGAGTTGGTGTTGTTAAGAAATTTGAGTTTGACGGATTGCTTTTCATGAGTTTTGAGAATTCGATCTTCGATTTACCCGATTTTCAAATTTCCCCCCCCCATTTTCAGTTTACTTTTTCTTTTAATTGTCGACACATTGAGGACAATGTGTAGTTTAAGTAAGGGGGAGGGTATTCTCATTCTCATGTATCTATGTTGTATATATTACTTTGATTATGAAAAAAAAAAAATGATGAAAAGAATCCCGCTGAGTTGAAAACCCGCAAGGGCGGGCGACTCGGGCAAAAATGGGGGCCCGGATAGGTTGAAAACCCGAAAGGGCAACTTATGCAAAAAAGTGGCTTATATTGAGCGGGTAAGATGGTGAGATGCAACCAAAAAGAAATGTGTGAAGCTAGGATGAAAACCCGAAAGGGCTCCTAGGCAAAATGAGAGATTAAGAGAGAATTTTGTACTTTGAAAACTCATTTGCCGAAGATGGTGTCATAAGGTGGAAAGCGTTTTCGGGTTTGGGTTGGTTATTTCATCCTTGATTTTGTGAAGATTTATTTTGGCTTTCACATTCTTTTGGTTGATTGTTTGTTTTTGGGAGTAAGCATGGAATTTATCCCTTTTTGTCTTCATTCCATGGCTTGCTATTTTAAATAGGTTGGTTGTAATAGTAGTAGTAGTTTATCTTTTGAGGTTTTAGGCGAGTTGTCATTTTGATTGTGGCGTTGGAGTGAGTTCAATTCCTTTGAGATCCTTCAGGATTTGAGCTCACATTTTGGTTGTCGTTTGGTGATTATTGTTGTCGCGTCTTTGTATTTTTCAGGTGAGCTCGAATCTAAGTGTGGGGGAATCATCGTCCCTTACGTTTAGGTTTTGAGGGGATGTTGTTAAGATGTGATGATGATGATGTAGTTGATGGGGAGTGTAGGTTGGTGTCGTTAGTTTGGGTGATGATTTATTTGGTGATCCTCATTTTGAGTTTACTCGAGGTCGAGTAAAGTTCAAGTGTGGGGTATTTGATACGCTCAAGTTATACGTAGTATTTACGTTACATTGGGTGCACTTTGCTAAGGGTTTGACTGTAATTGTTAACATTAGTGTTTTATTTAACTCTTAGCGAAAGTTCGGAGTGATTGCGAAATAATTTGTGTTAATGTCATGTAATCCGAGCTTCCAAGGTGAAGTGCATTTGAGCCGAGCAAAGCCCAAGCATCACCGCAAGCATCAAACTCCACCGCAAGCCCAAGCATCATCGCCAGCCGCCGCAAGCATCGCAAGCTCGCGAAGCTTGCCCAGCAGCCTCGCCCATCCAGCCGCATCGCACGCAAGCCATGCTCGCACCTCGCAGCCCCGCGCTCCCCCAGCGCCCAAGCAATTCCGCAAGCCATGCGCGCGTCCCGGCAAAGATCATCGCCCGGCGCTCGCTCGGCTCAGCCCGGCCTTGCCCGGCTCTCACGCACGCCCGGCGCGGCGGCTCGCACCACGCGAGCTAGGTCGCACCTCGCGACCTCCTGCTCGCACCTCGCGAGCTTGCTCGCACGGTGCGACCTGCTTGGCTTGGCCCAGTTCTTCAGCTCGTTGCGAAGGCAGTAGCTCATCGCACGGTGCGACCTGTACCGCACCTCGCGACCCCTAGGTCGGTCTAAATGTCGGCTGACTTTTGAGCCTTAGTATAAATACTAAACTTTGTTTTTGGTTCTTAGGACACACACACTTGAGGAGAGAGAATATCTAACACTCCATTCTTCTCTTCTTATCTTCTCTTTTTAGTTTCCATTTTCTAGTTTTAGTTTTTAGGGATTTCAATTATGGAATTGGCTATTGCTATGCCGATTGTAGCTTGAACCGTTCTTGAACGAGATTAATATGAAGCTTCAAGCATTATTGTGAGATCTTTCCTCTCTATTTAGTTCCTTTGATTATGCTTTAATTTCTATGCTTGCTTTTTATGATTTTTGCATGATTATGCTAGGAATTTTACTAGTTTGATTGTGTAATTAATCTAATGCTAGATTTAAGAATAGAATCGGATTGTTTTATTCTTTTATCAATTGGTAGCAAACTAGGGAGTAACTTAGATGCAGATCGTCTTGGTTATTTCTTGGGGAAATTGAATCAACTGTTGAATGTTTATCGCTTGTATGACGTTAGCAGGTCTATTGGTTCTCTGTGTTTATTGCTGCTATTGGATTGAACTTAGACGCTATCGGACTAGGTTATCCTTTAGTTAGGGTTTTATAGTCACGCTGATCGTGATATTCAACTAATAATAAGGAGAATGCGAGATTAATTCTCAACAATAGATAATTATGGAAATAATTAGAGTGGAGGTTCAAGGATCGATAATGAATTGAAGTGGATGTTAATCGGATTCAAGATCTTCCCATATTGATTTCTCATTTTATTTAGTTGCTAGTTAATTTTAGTTTGTTCGTAAATCTACTTGAAAACCCCCTTGTTTTTAGGTTACTCGACCGTTAGAGTTATCTAGGTACTAACTCACGCTAAATATAGAACTCGTCCCCGTTTCCCTGTGGATACGAACCTTACTTCCCTTCTACATTTAATTGTAAAAGAGAGTAGGAGAAATTTTATCTTTGGTTGGGTGGCGTTCACGACAAACGCGGCCCGCCACTTTGTAACTGAGCTGAGATCTACTCTTGAGAAGAGCAACAAATCATCAGCAAACATGAGGTGAGTAAGCTGAATTCTTTCACATTTAGGGTGAAAGTTGAACTCAGGAATAACATTTAACTTAGCTAAACACCTACTAAGGTATTCCATACTCAAAGCAAATAAGGAGGAGAGAGTATCTCCCTGCTTGAGTCCTTTCTTTGCTTAAAAAGGAATAGAGGGAGTACCATTCAAAAGAATTAAGTAAGAAGCACTTCTTACACAAGCCATAATCCACTCAACAAAGATCATAGACAAACAAAGCTCCATTAAAACATTATCTAAAAAAGAACCATTCCACATAATCATAAGCCTTTTTAATGTCAACTTTAATGACACACCTAGGAGAAATATGAGCTCTAGAATAGCCTCTTGTTAACTCTGTAGCAAGGAGTATATTATCAGCAATGAATCTGTCTGAAATAAATCTAGCTTGAGTAGGATGAACCAATTCTTGCATCACCAATTGCATTATGTGAGTAAGAATTTTAGAGACAATTTTGTACAAGATTGTACAACAGGCATTAGGTATGAAATTCTTTGGATTGATAGCTTGATCAACTTTAGGCACCAAAGTTATCACAGTAGCATTAATAGGTTTGTGAAGAAAAGAATTTTGAAAAAATTCTAAAACTCCTTCATACACATCATGTTTAATAATAAACCAGCTTTTCTTAAAAAAAAGAGCATTGAAACCATCAATCCCGGGAGCTTTTGAGACTTCAATGGCAAAGAGAGCTCTGTCGATTTCATCATGAGTGACAGGCTGAATAAGAGTGATTCTAGACTCACCACTTAACATTTTTCCAGCTCTGATTGTAGCTAGATCAATTGTAGGAAGATAATTTGCACAAGAACCTAACAACTGCTTATAGAAGCCAACCATTTCATTCTGGATGTCATTCTTGGAAGGTTACAACTCTCCCTGACTGTTCTGCAGAACTGAGATTTTATTTCTATCCTTCCTTACTTTCATGGCAGTAAAGAAAAACTTTGTATTTGCATCACCATGAGAAAGCCAGTGAGTTCTAGATTTCTGCTTTAAAATGGTTTCTTCAATTCTAGACCAATGTCTAAGTCTCTCATTAAGAGTGATTCTCAATGCCTGTCTTTGTCAGCAGGAAAATGAGGAATTTTTATTCTCAGAGTATCTACCCTCTAGGTTAGGTTAATGTAATGAACTAGCATCACTAAGGTAGATAAAAGAAGAAAATTAAGGAGTAAAACTGATATTTGATTGATAATATGGAATTTGACACTGAATAAGATAGTAACAAACATTCGAGAGGCTTGTTTCTCTCCCAAAACTAATTAAGCTACTATATCCTCCAATATTTTCTTGATACCTTTTTCTCTCCCTAATCTCCTCTATTTATAGTGTATTTGCCTTACTCTTCAAGCTAACATATTAACTAGTGCAAATTACTGAAATACCGCTGCCCCCATAGGCTAGTCTATTACAATATCGGCCCGCCAAACATCCACCTTGTCCTCAAGGTGGGTCATGATCAACACTGAATTCTTGGCCTCGATAGAGTTCTTCATGCATAAAACAAATACTTAAACAAGCTTTCTTACAAAGCAAACAAAGAGTAATTTAGAGCTCTATGAAATGCATATTCTATTTTAGGAAACTGCTCAGATGGTCTCTCTATGAAAGCTCTCAAAAATACTCGATAAAATCCAAGAGAGCATCAAGGGTGATGTAGAATCCTTACTCAGTATTAATAGACCAAGGTCCAACCATTAAGCGTGCCCTAACTCAAGATACCTAGGATAGTATATTTTAAGTTAAGGAAAGTATATCTTCAATGATATTTTTCTTGAAGGAAAGTATATCTTGAATGATATTTTTCTTGAAGGAAAGATATTATCCAAAATATTCACACGCTTGTAATAAAATATTGAATAAAGGTTCTAAAGGTTGGCAACCCTTTTTAAAGGAAACTATTTTCGAAAATATTTTTCCAAAAATCTTATCTAAAACAGCCAGCTCAATCACTCGACAAAGTAACTAGTACATAGACCTGTTACATTGTTTAGTAGTGTTCTAAATATGCAACCAAATGGTTCCCATATTACAAACTCTATTATTTCACATTAAGAACCACACAAGCAATTCCTCTAAAAATATCGTATGCAAATATTACATGAAGAACTAAGATGAACCAATAAAAGATCGTATACTATCTTCATGTACTTCAATTCTTGAAGCTTCCCTTGAATTAAAAAATCAACACTTGTCTTTTCCTCGAACATCTTCGAAAGAGCCTCCTAGCTTCAAGTCTCGGAAGGGACATTACCACACAAGTAACAACATAACGTAGCAAATAGTCCTTGACTGTTTCAGTATGCAATTAGGAACAGTTCATAAACACCTGTAAGAACAATTGTTCACTGCAACTATTTGTCATCATTCAAAACTTAGGGGACTCAACAACCATGAATTACCCAAGTCCAACTACTATGCCAAGAAACTGATGACCCTTCGGTTTATTGTACCAGAGGATACATGTTTGTCTAAACAATTGTGTGTTATATCGAAATGAATATGAAAATCTGGATAGTGTCCTCGATGTAGGAAGTCGCGTTACAGGTACGAAGGGTTGGTGATAAGAAAGGGCCTCTAGCAAAGATGTTGAGGTGTCTTCCGATTTACCAAGATTCAAGCGCAAGTTTTCAATAAAGATGATAAGAACTTGAAGTGGCATGCAGATCGTAGGAAAAAAGACGCTTTTCGCCAACATCCAGCTGATTCTCTAGAGTGGAAATGTATCAATCAGGTGCATAAGGCATTTTTTGCCGAGGACAAAAATTTGAGGCTTAGCCTATGTACGGATGGGATGAACCCATCTGGCACTCTTAGTTCTTAACATAGTACACGATTGTTAATTCTAGTTATTTATAACTTGCCTCCTTGGTTGTGCATGAAACACAAGTACATCATGTTGTCGCTTCTTATTTCGAGGCCGAAACATCCTGGAAACGACATAGACGTCTACCTTCAACCACTTGTTCATGATTTGAGGAAGATGTGGGATGAAGGAGTTTTCGTGCATAACGCACATGCTAATGAGGTATTCATATATCCTGCCATGCTTTTCTGCACTCTTAATGATTTTCCTGATTATGGCAACTTATCCGGGTACAAGAACAAAGGGAAGAAAGCATGTTCGATGTCATGGAATCTACATATCTTCCTACTTGTCACAAAGATGTTTATATGCGGATAAGAATAAGGCATTCGATGGGCAAGTTGGAAAAGGGGTTGCTCGTAGACCATTGACTGGTATTGAGGTGTATGATCAGGTTAAGGGTACTGAAATGATATTCGGTAAAGGAGTGAGTGACGGCGCTAAAGGAGTTTGGAAAAAGAAGTCTATGGTTCGAAAACTTCCATATTGGAGAGATCTACAGGTTAGACATCGTCTCGACGTCATGCACATAGAGAAAAATGTTTGTGACGCCATTCTCGTGACACTTATGAATATTTCAGGGAAGACTAAGGATAACAAACGGGTGCAACTGTACTTGGAAAGTCGGGGGATTTCATAATACCCCTCATGATTGCTTTAAAGGGATTTTGCAGGCTACTCATTCCAACAAGATACATCTTTCTTTTAGGGAGCTTATTTCTTTAGTTACTCCACAATTAAGCGTGCTTGGCTGGGAGTAGTCTTGGGATGGGTGACCTCATGTCACCCATGGGATGTTTCTGGTGCGCATGAGTGAGGACAAAATGTGCCGCAAGAACTTGTGTTGGTTATTGAGGATAGTTGTTGGCCCTGGATGCGCATTGGTGACAATATATTCGACTCCGTATGGGTTGGGTGTTACAGATTCGACCAAGACTATGGGCTCAAAAGAGGGACACTATGAAAAGAAAGAAAAATGGGAAAGAGTTTGACAAAGGGAAAAGAAAAGGACAAGGAAGAAGGGTCTGAAGGATCAAATTCAAGGAAAAGGAAAGGAAAAGGTTAAGGATGAAGATAATAACTATTTGTCTCCGGCTTGCTACACTCTATCTAGAGCTGTGAAGCGACTTTTTTGCGAGTCTTTGTACGACATTAAGGTTCCATCAAGGTACTCATTGAACATGAAAATATTTGTTACCTTAGACGGTGAGTTGAAGTTATCGAGTATGAAGTCTCATGATTTTCATGTAATGGTGCGATTCTTACCGATTGCATTTTGAGGGATATTGCCAAAACACGCGAGACATAACATAGTTGTTTTCGTTTTTCAATACTATATGTAGCAAAATGTTACAGTCGTCGAATCCCGATGCTCTCCAGGCTGGAGTGGTAGAGACTTTGTGCAAGTTTGAGATGTATTTCTTATCTACCTTCTTCGACATTATGGTCCATTTGATTGTACATCTAGTTCGAGAAATTAATCTTTCATTAGTGGAAAAAACCTTAAAATGACACAATCTAACTGATCCGGTTTAGGAAAAATCGGATAAGTTAAAGTCAACTGATCCGGTTGGCTAAAAAAACCGCATCAGTTGACAACTTGGCCTGGCCCATTATCATTGCATTGTATCCTCTCTCTCAACTGATCCGGATAGGTTTTCATTACCGGATCACTTGGGCTTGCCCAACTCCTTAAATGAAACACACCCCTTCAACTCCACGCTCATTCTCTCATTCTTCCCTCCCTCATTTCTCCTCAGCTCATTCTCCCTGTTTAACCCTAAACCCTCCCTCGGTTTCTCATAGCCTCCCATCCCTCGTTCATCATCCTTCATCAGTCCTCCCATTTCTCATCTTCTATCTCCCCTGTATCCACAACCACCACCGCCAGTCCTCTTTCTACACCACCATCACCATCAGTCCTCTCAGGCCCTCACCCCAAATCCATGAAAGTAACCACCACCGTCAGTCCAAACTAGCCGTCGCCAAAATCTCCTCATCCTCGTCGTCGCAAGTCGCCAAAATCTCGCCGTCTAGAGTTCGTGAATCTCATCGTTGTAGTCGCCGTCGATTCACCATCTTCATCCTTGCTTACTCTTCGTCGTCTCAGCATGTTAGGGTTATGGTTTTCATTTTTTTTTGTAATTTAATTTAATTTCTACAGATCTGATGTTAGGGTTGTTTAATCTTAGTTTTTCGTTTTTTTTTGTAATTTCGTATTTTCATTTTAATTTCTAAAAATTTTGATGTCTTTTTGATTTGTTGATATTTTCTTTATTTTTTAGATATAGGGTTTGATATCCCAAATACCAAATGAACATTGTTAACAGCTCCGCACGCAACTGATCCGGGCCCAAAACCGGATCGGTAACCCCCTATTTTGACCGGATTCTTTGATGTTTTTCTCACTAGTGTTTGTGGTCTGGTGTTTTTGAGGTGGTGATATCCTTTTGAGGGACATATGGGATCTTTGAATGATAAAGTCGGGAATCCAGCGCAACTAGAAGGGAGAATAATTCAGGGGATTGTAGTGAAGCGGTTGGTAATTTTGTGGCTAAGTATTAAGCTAATGTTGATCCTATTGGACATTCTACATCTCGAAACAAGGGCCGACTTGAGAGCAAGGGTACGATAGGCTCCAAAATGATCTCACCTCCTGTTGAAAAGCGCATACAGGCATACTTATTTGTATTACAACATATGGTATAGGTCCATCCTTACTTGGATAAGTGTAGACACATAATCGTGCGTCCGCATTTAGCACCCTATTTTGACTAATACCCCTCTCTAATTGGTCCAGGTCAAGGAAAGAATAATGAATGGGCCTAAAATAAAATATTTTAAACCCAATTCATTTTCTAACCCTCTTTGTTAACTCATTTCCGAAAACCTATTTTTATAAGTAGTTTTACTGAGCCCGCATTCTAAAATGTTTTTAAAAAGTTTTATAAAAGCCCAATTTATGAAACTAGTTAATAGAATTAATTAATTAGTTTTATTAATAAAATGTCTTTTAAAAAAAAATCATTTCTTCAAAGTGTTTTCAAAAATCTTTACCTAACTATTTCCTAAAATCTTTTGAAATAACATATCTTTTAGAAACCTAGTTATTTTCAGTCACCTATTTTCCCCTAAATACCTAAACCTATATAATACCTTCTCCCTAGAACGATAAACACATGGCGCCACTTCCTCCTAGTTCCTCTCACTAACACTCCTACACCTGCCTGCTCCATTAATCATACTATCATCATCCTTCAACGCATCATCATTCATCGATCATCGTCATAATCATATGAATACCAATAGAGCGTAAGATGGCGACACTAGTAGAAATATGTTGATTTGCGTCTCCTGAATTGCGTTGCACAACAGGTAAATCGACGCAGAAGTGTAGGAGCGCATCATTTAATTTGCGTCGGATACATGGAGTCCAATGCAAATCATGCTTCATATGCGTCGGATATACCATGCATTCGACGCAAAAAATTAAAGCAAATGGGTGCGAGATTCATGTACATCGGACCCCAATTAATGTTCAACGCGAATCATTAAAGTCAATGAGCATAAAACAAACAAAGGATTTGCGTTGAAGGTAAGTTATAACCGATGCAAATGGTTGTATCCTACAATTTGCATCAGATCTAATAAGCTCATCCGACGCAAATGGGTTTCAGGCCCGCTTATTTTGGAACGATTTGCATCGGACCTGACAATCCATCCGACGCACATAGGCCATAAGGCCCTCTTCCCCTTTTTATTTCAAAACCCTAACAACAATTCTCTTCCTCCTTCCTTCACTCTTCGCTGTCACTCCTCTCTCTCTCCTCTCTCTTTCTCATACTCTACCAGCACTTCTTCTCCTCTTTCTTCCTTCAATCGTCGAAATTCATCAACACATTTACGGAGTGACACAGAATAAATCTCCCTAATTCATTTTCCCCAAATTGAAGAAGATGGAGAATTCACTGTTATTTTCATTTCCCTAATTCGCTGCTATTTTCCCAAATTCAAGAACGAGAAGCTCGAGAATCAAGAACGAGAAGTTCGAATTTCAAGAACGAGAAGAAATATCGAGAATTGAAGAAGAGAATTCTCAAATTCGAAGATTGAGAATCTAGAAATGAGTGGGCTGGGGTTTCGCTTGGTGTTTGCCGATCTAGAATTGACGGTGGTGATGACGGTTAGGTTATTTATGAATTTATGTATTTCTTAATTAGTTATTGAGAGATTTGTTTTTACGAATTCAAAGTATTTCTTAATGTTTATACTTGTTCTGAAATTCGAAGATCGAGAATCTACAAATTCTTGCATTCAATCTGAAATTCGTTAGGATGTTGATTTTAAATTGCAAATCTGAATTATTATTTTTTTTGTATTATATTTGTTTTCTTTGATGCTCCATCCTCGATTTCTTCAAATACAATATTTCATTTTGAATTTCGTTATATCATTAAGTATTCCTAATTTCCTATGCTCAGAAGTTGATTCTCGTTTCTCGTTTCATTGTTTTTATATATTTGAATTTCATTTTTGTGGATTGTTTATTGTGGGTCTGATATGGTTCATAAAATTAATTTTTTTTAAATAAAAAAGAGCGATTGGTGTCGGATGAAGGGCCATATATGACGCAAATAAGCCTTATTTACGTCGCACATAGTCCTACATGCGACGCAAATGGCTCCTCATCTGGGTCGAACCTGCCTTAGCATCCGACGCACTTAGGCCATGATGGGTGTTGCTAGTGCTGGGCTCAAGGAGTCATAAGCGTCGAACATATCTTATCGTCCAACGCAAATACCTTAATATCTGCGTAGTGTCCTAATCCGACGCAGATCAACTCTCCCTAATTTGTGTCGAGGCCTATAGCGTCGGACACATGTCCGACACAAATGAGGGTCTGGCATCCGGCGCAAATCGTTGTTTGTGTATTGTGCAAGTGAGAATGGAGAGCAAAGGGTGTCAAGGCTCTCAAAGGAGGAAAATGATCTGCTGTGTAGATCCAACAAAAAGTTCAAGTCCAATTCTATTTAAAATGAAGTCATCGCTATGGATGAAGAAACCATTGAAGTTCTCAATCCAGTGAATGCTAATCTGGAGAAGAAAGTGACTGATAGCCCTAGACCTGGTCAAACACAATCTTATATGCAAGCTACAAAAGGATTTGGGGCTTCTGGCCTGGTATCCGTAATTCTATATTCTCACTGATTGAAGATAATGATATCTCAGATGACGACACCCCTGTAGACAGAGATTCAGAGGATGAAATTATATTGGATGTCCAACAATTTATCTGTCCAAAGAAGAGAAGAAAAGACTTCGACAACCATGGAAGAATGCTTTGATTATTAAACTCTTTGACAAACGATTAAGTAATGAAATTTTAATTAGAAGGCTTCGTTTGAAATGGAGTATAAAAGGAGATAACCCTCACTGATGTGGGTTTTGCTTACAATGTGGTGAGATTCTGTATTACGGAAAATTTCATTCTTACCGAAGTCCCTTGGATCATTAGTGATAGACAGATAGCTATATCACTCATACAATTTGTGAATTAGGAGATTTAGAGAGAGAGAGAGAGAAAAGTATGTGTGTTGTTCAATTGATTAGAGAGAGAGGAGAAATGAAAATGCCTTGTATTACAGAACTAGAAACTAACTAACTGAATGACAATAAAGGAGGGAAGAGATATTTATATACAACAAAACGTAATCAGGAAGCTAAACTAATAACTACTTCAGCTGAGCTAAATACTAATTCTTAACTAACTGAGAGAATTTGTTAGAAGAATTTGTTACAGTTATATCTTTATCATCCCCCCTCAAACTTGGCACTGATGAAATCATGCCAAGTTTGGAGAGAAGCAACTGATATTGAGCAGAAGGAAGGATCTTGGTGAAGACATCTGCTAGTTGGTTTGTAGTAGGTAAATAAGTTAACTGAATTAAACCTTCCAATACCTTATCCCTTGTAAAGTGGCAATCAAGCTCAATGTGCTTGGTACGCTCATGGAAGACAGGATTCTTCCCAATGTGTATTGCACTTTGATTATCACAGTGTAGGGTAACTGGTGCCAAGTTCTGAACTTGTAATTCTTCAAGCAAACGCACAAGCCAAGTTATTTCACTAGCTGCTGAAGCCATGACCCTATATTCTGCTTCACTAGAGGACTTTGAAACTGTCCCTTGCTTCTTGGATTTCCAACTGATTGGGGAATTGCCTAGCATCATTAAGTACCCAGTGATAGACTTTCTACTATCGGGACATGAACCCCAGTCTGAGTCTGAATAGGCTTGTAGAACTGGTTCAGTAGAATCACATAATAAGATACCTTGTCCTGCTGTAGCTTGAACATATCTTAGTGTATGATGTAAAGCTTGAACATGAGGCTCTCTGGGCATATGTAGGAACTGACTGAGGTGTTGAACTGTGTATGCCAGATCAGGTCTGGTATGTGTCAAGAAATTCAACTTCCCTACAATCCTCCTATAGTATTCAGGATCATCATAGAGTGCCCCTTCATGAGCTTGCAACTTCAGATTAAGTGGTAAAGGAGTGACTGCAGGTCTAGTATCTTTGAGGTGAGAAGAAGCCAAGAGCTCAGATGTGAATTTCTTTTGTGTCATGCATATACCTGAGGGAAGATAACCAATTTCAATGCCTAGAAAGTAATGCATTTCCCCTAGATCTTTGATGCTGAAGGTATTATGCAGATGAATCTTAAGGTTGTCAATGCTAGCAATATCTGTGCCAGTCAAAATGATATCATCTACGTACACTGCTGCAATAGTGATGTGATGATTATATGTCTTGATAAACAAACTGTAATCATTCTTGGACTTCTCAAATCCTTGAAGAAGAAGCTCATTAACAAGCTTGGCACACCATTGCCTAGAAGCTTGTTTGAGCCCATAGAGTGATTTCTTGAGGAGGCAAACTTGTTGCTTAGGATTAGGAAGGCCTTCAGGAACTTTCATATATACTTCCTCTACTAAATCTCCATGTAAAAATGCGTTATTGATGTCTAACTGAAAAATTTTCCATCCCTTTGAAGCAGCTAAGGCAAGAATACATCTAACTGTTGCCATTTTGATGACTGGAGAGAAAGTTTCCATATAGTCTATCCCTTCTTTCTGGTTATACCCCTTAGCAACTAACCGAGCTTTGTACCTTTCTAATGTGCCATCAGACTTGAGTTTAACTTTATAAACCCATTTGCAACCAATGGGTTTCTTCCCTTTAGGAAGATCAACAAGTTGCCATGTGTGATTAGCCTCCAAAGCTTGTAGTTCTTTGTCCATGGCCTGAATCCAATGAGAGTCAGCAGCAGCTTGATGATAAGAGTCAGGTTCTGTATATTGACTAAGCTTGGAGAGCAAAGCATGATGTGAAGTAGACAAGGAATCAAAAGTAACAATATTACACCAATGAGAAGAAGGGGTAGTGTTAACAGCAGAACACACAAAATCTTGATAATGTTTAGATGGAACAGGTTGTCTTGTAGATCTTCTGAGAGGAGGAGGAGGAGAAATTATAGTGGAGATATCATGAAGTGTAGAAGGAAAATTGGGAGATAATGATGACATAGAAGATGTAGAAGAAGGAATAGAAGTAGCAGTAGGAGTAGTGTCATCAGTAGGGACTGATGTATTAGAAAGTGAAGAGTGAAAAATTTCAGGGATGTCATGATCATAAAAAGTGGTGATGGGAGTAGTGATTGGAAGAAAAATAGAATTTGCAGGAGATGGAGTGGTAATGGAAGAAGATGAGTGGAAAGGAAGATGTTTCTCATAGAAAATAACATCTCTAGAAACAAGCATCTTTTGTGTCTTTAGGTTTAATACTTTATACCCTTTTTGTGTGAGAGAATATACCATGAATACACAAGGATCTGACCTGGGTGCAAATTTGGAACTCCCTTGTTTAAGTGTAGAAGTGAAGCAAAGACATCCAAAGACCCTGAGGTTAGAAACATCAGGTTTGGAACCAAATAACTTCTCAAATGGATTGAGAAACTGTAAGCTTTGCAAGGGCATTCTGTTGATTAGATGAGCTGCACTCAGGACACATTCCCCCCAGTATTTTGCTGGAACTTTGGATTGAAAATAAAGTGCCCTGGCAGTCTTAAGAAGGTGACGATGCTTTCTTTCAACAACCCCATTTGCTGAGGGGTTTCAGTACAACTGGTTTGATGAAAAACTCCATGTTCAGCTAGAAATCTTTTGAGTGGTCCCTCACAAATTTCCAGTGCATTATCAGACCTCACATTCATAATGGAAGTATGAAAATGTGTGTTAATATATGCATAGAAATCAGAAAAGACTTGCACTATATCAGATTTATGTTTCATCAAAAACACCCAAGTAAGTCTAGTAAAATCATCTACAAGAGTTAAGAAAATATTACAACCAGAATGTGTTGCAGTTCTATAAGGTCCCCAGATATCCAAATGGATGAGTTGAAAAGGTTTAGATGTTTTAATGCTACTATGAGGGAATGGAAGCCTAGTTTGTCTAGCAAAATGGCAAATTTGACACATACATTCTGAAAGATATTCATGAACAGTCACAGATGGACAGACTTTATTGATATGTACAAAAGGAATGTGGCCTAATCTTAGATGCCACAGTTTGGCTTGTTCCACAGCAGACAAACAAGTAGAGTGAGATGTATTGTGACTAACAGTAGGACCAACATAAGTACTACTTGCAGCAGGAAGAAGATGTAACCCATCCAAGCAGTACAACCCATTCTTGTAATTACCAAGAAGCAATGGCTGCTTCTGTGAAGGGACCTGAATGTAGCAACCAGTATTAGAAAATGAGATTGAACAATTCATGTCCTGACACAACATAGGTACTGAGATAAGATTGAATTTAAAATGTGGAACATGAAGCACATTATTCAATCTGAGATGTGTACCAAGTTGAACAGACCCTTTATGTTGAACTTGTAATGAACTTCCATCAGGAATAGTAATACTACTATTTTGAGATTTAATGTTGTGAACCTCAGAAAACAGGCTCAGATCATGGCACATATGATCTGTAGCCCCACTGTCAATAATCCAAGTGGCATTATTAAGTGATAAAAAACAGAAAGTACCTGCTAAGAGAGCAGTGTGAGAATTGTCTGAACCAGAGTTTTGTTCTTCTGTCTTGGATTTGCCAATAATAGCCATGATCTGATTGTATTGTGACATTGTAATTGGTGAATCAGAATCAGGAAGTTCAGTGGCTGTAAACTCTTCCTCAGTATGAACATTGGCTGCTATCTTCTTGCCTTTTCAACCTTCTCTGGGTGGAAAACCATGCAACTTGTAACACTTATCAATAGTGTGACCAGCTCTCTTACAATGGTTACAGAATGGTCTTTTTCCTTGGCTTCCCTGATTTGAACCTCTTGGTAGAATGTATCTATCACCAGCATTAGTTCTGTTAAAACTGGGATTATACTTGCTAGAATCATATGCTTGATCATAGAACCTCTTTTTAGTGTTACTAGCATTGAAAGCCATAGATTCATCATTATTATGGACAGCAGCATAAACTTCTTTGTGACGTTCTTCTTGCATCAGCAATCTATAAGCATGAGAGAGTGTAGGCAAAGGCTTTTGCATAAGAATAGTGCCTCTGACTTGCTTAAAGCCTTCCCTGAGCTTCATGAGAAACAAAGTGAGTCTCTGATCTTCTTGCATTTTCAGCATCTTCCTTGTGACATCACAAGTACAGTTGTTGCATGTACAGATTGGCAGTGGATTATGAGCATCAAGATCATCCCATAACATCTTGAGTTTAGTGTAATAACTTGATACACTATCTGATCCTTGTTCAAGATCAGCAATTTGCTGTTGTAAGCTGTAGATTTGTGTGCCTGATGTTTGGCCAAAACGTTCCTCCAGGTTTTGCCAAATTTCTCGAGCAGAATCAAAGTACAACACACTTCTAGCAATTGTGACATCAAGAACTTGTATAAACCAAGCAATTAGAGTACTATTACACCTTGTCCAAGCTTTCATCAGTGGTGAGGTGCTGCTAGGCTTAGTTATAGTGCCATCAATGAATCCTAGTTTGTTTTTAGCAGAAAGTCCAATGATAATAGAACGTTTCCAATCATTGTATCCACTTCCATTGAATTGATTAGGAACTAGTTTATATTGTGAATCACTAGGATGTACATAATATGGTGAGGAAGGATCTTGAGCAGGATCAACTTCAGTGTTAGTATTTTGTGCATTATCAGGCATTTTGAGAGATATATGAAGAAAATTGCAAGAATTCTATGAATGTAGATAAGATTTTGAACAAAAGAGAAGAGAAATTGCAGATCAGAATATAAGGAGAAAAGATTATGAAGGTCTAACGAAAGAATTTTTTTTCAATTAGATGAGAGATTTATCAATCAAATACAATCATATATTTGATGATTATGATCAGAAAGAGGAATTCAGATCGGATAGCGAAATGAGATGAAGCAATTATATGTTGATTGATGAGAAAAATACGAGAAAATCAATCAATCTACAGAATATGATCAATTATAATTCCAGAAATGATTTCGAATTTACAAAGAACAGATTGATGCTTCAACAAATTGAATAATGAATCTATTTGAGAAAGAAAAGATGAATTACTCTTGATTAAAACTGATTTGAAGATAATCAAGATGATTTGAAGGAACTTACAGACGAATTTCAACTAGAAATTCAGCTCAAAACTGCAGATGAAAACTTCTGGAATTTCTTCAGATTATATTTGAATGAAATCAACCGAAAGATCTTCAGATTATGCGGAAGATTGTGTCGCAGTATCGACTTGCTTTGATACCATCATACAATTTGTGAATTAGGAGATTTAGAGAGAGAGAGAGAGAGAGAGAGAGAGAGAGAGAGAGAGAGAAGTATGTGTTGTTCAATTGATTAGAGAGAGAGGAAAAATGAAAATGCCTTGTATTACAGAACTAGAAACTAACTGAATGACAATAAAGGAGGGAAGAGATATTTATATACAACAAAACGTAACCAGGAAGCTAAACTAATAACTACTTCAGCTGAGCTAAATACTAATTCTTAACTAACTGAGAGAATTTGTTAGAAGAATTTGTTACAGTTATATCTTTATCAATGACTGTTCGCAAATGGTTCCCAAATTTTGTCCCTGATGGAGAGCCAATCAAAAACCTCACAGCCTGGGTAAGAATTCCCGCATCTTTCAGTTGAATATTTTGATAGACAATTCCTCCATCAAATTGGATCAAAAATTGGTAAAGTGATTAGAATTGGTAGAAATACTAAAACTGTGGATAGGGGCCAATTCAGTAGGTTTAGTATAGAAGTTGATCTCTCTAAACCCTTTTTGTCAAAATTTCGTTTAAATGGTCGGGTATCGAAAATTCAATATGAAGGTCTAAAACAAATTTGCTTCAAATGTGGCAAATTAAGACACAAGGAAGATAACTGTGATACATTTCACGCTCAACTCAATCTGGCAGGTTGTCAATGCTAACGTAGTTACTGATCAATCATCAAAAAACCACAGACATGGACAAGCTGAGAAAAAACCAGAAGAACAAGACAGGTACGGGTCTTAGATGTTGGTACAAAGGTCAAATAAAAGATCGCATCACAAAGCTAAAGGTGTTACCCTGGCTGCGATTTCAGGAAAACCGAAGGCCAAAGAGCTCTAGTCTCAAAAGGTAACTAAACAGGTAGTCCTTAGTAAGGGCAAAGAAGCCAGTAGTGTAATAACTTAAGGGTCCAGATTTGATATTCTCAATCAAGATGGTTCAGAAATCATTGAGGAGGAAATTATGAAAGGTAATAATACCAATCACCCATTGCTAGAGAAAATATTTGGTTCAAGTGACTCTGCTTGCAAGGATACTGTCAACCTTGATGATGATGATGATGATGATTGTAGGCTAATGGACTCCAATGTTCAAAATAAGAACTCGACTGCTGCGAGTGGTCCAACCCATAATATTCTGTCAACTATTGACTTAGGCGCATTTATTGATATCCTACAGGAAAATTATGTCCAAGATAAGACTCTTAACAAGTCTGGAAAAGATCATTTTTTGATTAATAAAGGTAATGAAGATATTTTTAAATATATACACAATCGGTCAAGAATCCCACTTTCCTCTAATATCAAGGAGTTCAGTGAATCATGAACTCGATTAAAGAAAAGAGATCTTCGCAAATCTTTCTCCCCTTATGCAAGACCTACTACTCATTTGGGAAAAGTGAATTCTTGCGCCTTGGTTCCTGCTAATAATAAATCTGTCAAATCCCCTGCTTCTTCCTCTGTTGCTTCTGAATTTGCTGGTGATCCTAACAATGAATCCCCTACGAATTCCGATCACTTTGGAAACCTGCATCCCCTCGGCCTACGAGTCATTCATAGATTACCAGACAAAGTGCCCATTCATGGTGACTGCTCATCCTCTATCCAACAAGATACTTCTAGAATTGAATTCATATCAGCCACGGATCCACCTTCCTCCGGATTTGATGGCTACATTCCAGATTCCCTATGAGACGGAGTGGCGATGCGAGCTCTTCGGGAGGCCTTCTTGTTCATCCTGCCTAACGTTCCCTTGAACGTTTTTGATAGGTATTCTCTCTTTCCAATGTTTAATATATGTCCATTAAAATCATGGTGTGGAACGTTCATGGTGCTTTGAACAAACTAGCGTCTATCAGAGAACTAGTTAGAGTTATAAGCCTACTGTTTTGGCCCTCGTGGAGACTCATATTAGTGGAGAACAAGCTAATAGAGTATGTGACAGAATTGGTTTTGCTGGTAGATTACGTGTTGACGCTCAAGGCATTAGTGGTACTGGTGGGATTTGGTTGTTCTGGAGAACGGAGGAAGTGTTTCTAGTCATTCGAAAGGTTGGAGATGATCTGTGGCTCTGCTCAGCTATCTATGCTAGCCCTGATAATACAATTAGACAAGATTTATGGAATGAGTTAGAGAATATAAAACGAAATTTTGTTGGTCCATGGTTGCTCACTGTAGATTTCAACGAAACGTTAAGTATGAGCATGGTAATGGAGGTTTCGAGATGCAATGGATGTGTAGTAATTTTGCTAATTGGATTGAAAACAATGGTTTGATTGACCTTCTTTGTTCTGGGCCAAGTCATACTTGGTTCCATGGTAATTCCCCTGAAACTTTTAAATCATCTAGGCTAGATAGGGGCCTGGCGAATGTAGATTGACGGGTGAAGTTTGTTGAAGGTGTTGTACGCAACCTCCCTAAGCATAAGTCGGATCATTGTTTGATTTTAATTAGTACTAATGGTTTTGCTCCTATTCCTAAATCCTTAAAACCATTCAGATTTCAAGCTGCATGGATGAATCATGTTAAATTTAAAGATTTTCTGTATGGGAATTGGAAGAACAGTGAACCCTTGATCCCATTTCTGAACAAGTTTGCTAGCCTCTTCAATAAATGGAACAAGGAAGAATTTCACAATATTTTCATAAAAAAGGCTGAAATTTATGCTCGGTTAGAAGGCATCCAAAAAGCCCTCTCAAAGAGTAGAGTAACTCATCTTTTAAAGCTTGAAGCAATGCTGAGAAGGGAAATGGATGAAATTCTTAATCAAGAAGAGATGCTTTGGTTTCAAAAATCCAGAACTGATGCTATCCGTGATAGAGATCGTAATACCAAGTATTTCCATCTTTCAACAGTCATTTGACGGCATCGTAACAGAATTGAAACTCTGTAAGATGATGAGGGGCAGTGGGTTAATTGTGCTGATCAAGTCAAGAAGATGGTGGTGGATTATTGGAAAGGCCTCTTTCAAGATGAACCTTTATAGTTTGCTGGTAATCACCTCCTTGTGGATTATTTTCCCCACATTAATACTGATGATCGTGAGTTGATCTCTCGCCCTTTTGCTGCTTGTGAAATTAAAAAGGCTCTCATGAGTATGAAACCATTTAAGGCGCCGGGTCCCGATGGATTTCAACCTCTGTTTTTCAAGCTTACTGGGAATTGATGTCCCCTAGTGTTATTACGTTAGTTCATAATGATCTTACTATAGTTGAATTTCCAGAAGTTTTAAATGATGCTTTCTTAGTGCTGATTCCAAAAGTTGAGGTGTCGATCCCCAAAACACTTTAGAGCAATCGGACTATGCATCATTGTTTATAAAATTGTGATGAATGTGATTGTTAACCAGCTTAAACCTTTGCTGCCGAACCTTATTTCTCCTACGCAGTGCAGTTTTGTTCCCAAACGTCAAATCACAAACAATGTCATAATCGTCCAAGAAATGTTGCACACCAATACACCATGCGTGGTAAAAAAGGTAAGGTGGGTTTCATGGCGGTGAAGATAGACTTTGAAAAGGCCTATAATGGCCTAAAGGGGAACTTCGTTAAAGACTCCTTGATAGAATTGAGACTTCCTCAGTCTATGGTTGATATTGTCATGAATTGTATCATTTTGGCAAAATTACAAATTCTTTGGAATAGGGAACCAACGGATCATTTACTCCAAGTAGAGGCATATGGCAAGGTGACCCACTTTCTCTATATTTATACGTCATTTGTGTGGAGCGTTTGGCACATCTCATTGATCATGAAGTCCAATTAGGGATCTGGGTTCCGGTGCGTGCTAGTAGAAACGGCCCCTGTATTTCCAATATAGCTTTTGCAGATGACCTCATTTAATTTTGCGAAGCAATGGTGAGTCAAGCTCAAGTTATGAAAGCTTGCTTAGATAAGTTATGTAATACAGCATCAGGTAGCAAGGTTAGTTTAGATAAATCAAGAGTTTATTTTTCTGAAAATACTAATCTGGAGGTACGGGATGCTATCTATAATGAGCTATGTGTGGAGGAAACTCATGACTTGGGTAAGTATCTGGGAGTACCCACTATTAATGGGCGATCCTCGAAGAGAGACTACCAATATCTTGTGGAGAAAATTAATTCCAAACTTGCTGGTTGGAAAGCCAAGACACTCTCTCTCGCCGGGAGAGCTACGTTAGTGAAATCTTGCTTGTCATCTATTCCTTATTACACATGCAGACTACCAAACTCCCGAGGTCATTATGTGACGATATTGACAGAAAATCTAGGAAATTTATGTGGGGAGAAACTGATACAACTAGAAAAGTTCACTTAGTGGCTTGGGAAAATGTTACTAAACCCAAAAAAGAGGGAGGTCTTGGTATACGATCTATGCGTCAAGCAAATGCAGCTTTCAAGGCTAAATTAGGATGGCGGGTACTAGCGGAACCATAAACTCTCTGGTCTAGAGTCCTACGTACCAAATATTGTGATGGGAAGTGTGATGGAAAAAAGTTTAAGCCAAGAGCGGATGCATCTAATGCTTGGCGAGGCATCATTGAAAATATTAATACTCTTCGTAAAGGTATTAATATGGCAGTGGGAAATGGGGTTGCCACTCTCTTCTGGCATCATCGGTGGGTTTTGAAAGTCCCTTTTTATCTGCTGTTACTAGTACTTCACCTCTGCATATCCAGGATAAAATTGTTAAAGAAATGTGGAATCGTGATTCAAGTTGGAAGTGGGAGGAGTTTGCTGATTTCTTACTATCTAATCTTTTAGAGGAAATAGCTTCATTTGAACTTATGGAAGATGATGAAGCTATTGATGAGATATTTTGGCACGGGTCACCTTCTGGAGGTTTCACAATTTCTTCAGCCCTAAAGATTATTAAAAGGATAGCACCTCAAATGAATCACAAAACCGTGACTGGAAGTCGATTTGGACGGTAGTTGTACTTGTACCCCAACGTATCATAATGTTTCTTTGGCTCGCTGTTCAAGATCGTTTGATGACTAATGTGAATCGGTTCGATCATTTATAAACTAATAGAGGATCCATGGTGCTTTGCTTGTGGTGCTAATGAACAAAATGCTAACCATATTCTTTGCATTTGTCCAGCAGCAAGGATGGTATCGAGAAGATTGGGGTGCAATGATGAATTTCTTATGCAAAATAACTCTCTGGCATATTGGATATTTTCCAATATTTAAGGGAATCATCATACTCAAGGTCAAGATTGGATGATAATTTTTGCAGTTACTGTTTGGTGGTTATGAAAGTGGAGGGATGAACGGTGTTTTACAATCAATGTTGTTATACCTCGTAATCAAGTAGCATTTATTTTTGCTAATCAAGCCATGGATATTCCTATCTCAATTTCTGACAGTAAGAAGCAGCCTAAGGTAGAATGTTTTATTCGATGGATTCATCCTCGTGAACGGTGGGTTCATTTGAATACTGATGGTGATGCTAAAGGCAACCCGGGGAGCGCAGGAGCTGGGGGCATTATCCGTGGCCATAGATGTAACACCCCCAAATTACTCACTTTTAAATAAATAATTTAGTAAATAATATTTGAGTAATTTAGGAGTATTACCGTCATGTGGCTAACACGCTTTCGGCAACCAACTACTAACTAACAAAATAACTTGCAGCGGAAGACTTTAACCAAAAATAATAATACTATGTACTCTTTATAAATAAAAGTAAATATTGTCTCAAACTTAAAACAAATAAAACACCCTAATCTAGGTGAAGATCCCCTTCCTGGTAGGTGAAGCCAAATAGGAAAAAGGAAATACGCGTCAGTATAAAACTGAGTACGAAATGTACTAGATAAGTAACACATTTGCTAGTTCGTAACAATTTATATTTCGAAAACTCCATCACTAATAATTCAAGATTAACTTTTTAAGAATAAATTCTTTCCAACACTTTAGTAATAATTCAAAAATAACATTTAAGAACAAATTCTTTCCAAATAACTTGGATTAACAATAATATTGAAAATAATTCCTCTTCTTATCTCCCCTTCTTTTTCCTAAGTGTGCACACCTCCCCAAGCCAGTCCTCCCATCACGGATTTATATCAAGGGGTAACAATAATTGCCAATAAGTGGACATTGAAGCATAAATCCTTCTTGATATTAATCAAGCGGTAATAATAATAATAATATGACTTGTAAGTCATGAATAAACCCTTCTTGATGTTAATCAAGCGGTAATAATAATAATATGACGTGTAAGTCATGAATAAATCTTCTTTTCTCATAAACAACTTTTTGAACATTCAAAGTTCATAAAAACCAATCAAACATTTCCTTGTAAAAATAAATTAAATTTTCCAAAAATGAAAATAAAACTTTCATATGAAAATGATTAATAAAATTTTTTCTTCTTTTCTCTTCCAAAGTGAATAATAAAATGTTGTAACCATTTTAAACCAAATTTCTAAACCAATCCAACCATTAAATCAATAAACAACTTTGCTACATAAACCCATATTTCAAAAGATCTAGCTACATAACATACCTTGATCTTGCACAAAGAATATACTAGTATCTTCACTTAGTCTTATGCTTGAGCGATCTCCTAACCAACCAATAATATAAAAATCTAATAAGTAACTTATCACATGAACTTAATCATGAATTAAACATGAATAACCTATCATGAGCATAATATTTTTGAGTAAGAAACATGGAAATCTTTTTCTTAACTCAAAGAAAATTGGAACTTGAATAAGAAATATAAAACTAGAATAGATAAGAAGAGAAGGAAGAACCTTGAAATAAGAGAGTATGGATTCTTCAAAGTTTTTGTGTGGAAAAGATGGCTTAAGGTATGGGGTATTTATAGGAGTAGAATAGGTAGTATTTAATTTCCAAAATTAAATAGTTTGTAACCTTCACCATCAATTAGGAGATTAAACCAAGATTTGTAACATCCATCATAAATTTGGAAGTTTTAGGAAAACAATCCCCCCCCCCATTTACTATAGGTGGCCATCAAAGAAAATGGCTCAAAAAAAAATTCGCCAAAATTCAATTTTTTTTTTTAAAAAAACTTATTTAATAAAATTTTGACTAGGATTTAAAACCAAAAGCTTACAAATCCAATTTTGGCGCCATCTCCCGTCAAAATAATTTAAAAACAAGTGAAATTACTAAAATACCCTTTGCTTAAAATATTTATTATAGAAAATAAATATTTTAATTACTTGAATAAATACTAAACAAATACGGGGTATCACGATAGAGGTGAGCTTCACGAGTTATTCGCTGTCAATTGTGGTATTTGCTCATGTACAAAAGCTGAACTTCTTGGTGTGCTTAGAGCCCTTGCTGTTGCTTGGAATGGAGGACACAAAATGGAATAGTTGACTGTAGATTCAACAGTTGTAGTCAAAATGCTACTGGATAATAATTCTTCTTCTTCCCCTTTCATCCATAATGTGAGAAAGTGTCGAGGTCTCATCCACCGCCATGGCTTGAGGGTGACTATTTTTCACTGCTATCGTGAAGCCAACCGTGCTGTGGATCGGTTAGCAAACTTTGGTATCTCTCTTGATCAAAAGTTTATGCTGCTGGAAGCGGTCCCTCGGGATCTTAATGATGTTTTATTGGAGGACTTTGGAGGCGTGTCTAGAGCTCGTATGGTGTCTATGGCTGCTAGTTGATCAGGTTTAGTATAGTGTTAGTTTGTGTGTTTTTTTTCCTTTTTCTTCTGTTGTTTAGTTTTGTAATGGTTTTGGTTATTGTTAAAGATTAGTGAGATTTGAGAAGTAAACGGCACATCTTGCATTGAATGGGTTTACAAGACTTTATGTTACATAGGGTAAACCTAACTTGCCTAAAAACTTCTATCACAATAATACACAAAAGGAAAGTATATAAACATATAATTCTATTAACAGTAGAATTCCCTAATACGCCCCCTCAAGTTGGACCATGTAAATCACGAATGCCCAACTTGCGTAGAAGAAAACCAAACTGTTTACGCCCAAGGGCCTTCGTCAAAATATCAGCTAACTGATGACCAGTAGGAACATATGACGTGCATAAATTACCAGACACTAATTCATCTCGAACAAAATGGCAATCAGCCTCAATATGTTTCGTACGATCATGAAGCACTGGATTCTGAGCAATGTGAAGAGCAGACTGACTGTCACAAAATAACTTCATCGGTTGAGGATGTAAAACACCAAGAGAAGACAATAAGTATTTAAGCCATTTAAGCTCACAAGTGGTAACAGCCATAGCACGATACTCAGCCTCAGCAGATGAACGAGAAACTGTAGGTTGTTTCTTAGTCTTCCAAGAAACAAGAGAACTCCCCAAAAACACCAAGTAACCAGTCACGGAACGACGAGTCAAAGGACATGCTGCCCAATCACTATCACAAAAAGCCGTCAAAGATAAATCATTAAGAGGACGAAGCAAAACACCTTGACCTGGACTCCCCTTTAAATAACGCAAAACACGAAGAGCAGCATCCCAATGGGAGACTTGCGGAGCACTAAGAAATTGTGCAAGAGTATGCACTGCATAACTCAACTCAGGACGAGTTACAGACAAATAAATCCCAACTAAACGACGATATTGGCCAAGATGAGCATAAGGCTCACCAACAGCGGAAGCAAGACGACGATTCTGCTCCATAGGCGTGTCAATAGGTTTGCAGCCTAACATACCAGCTTCAGTCAAGATATCCAAAGCATACTTACGTTGAGAAAGAAAAAGACCGGCTGGACTACGAGCAACTTCAATACCCAAAAAATATTTCAACACACCAAGATCTTTCATGTGAAAACGAGAACATAAATATCGTTTAAAGCGAAGAATAGTATCAGCCGAAGAGCCAGCAATAATGAGATCATCGACATACACAAGGACATGAAGAGAAATATCACCCTGAATATAACTGAACAAAGAGTAATCAGCATATGACTGAGAAAAACCAAAATCCTTCAAAGCATGAGACAATTTGGCTAACCACTGACGGGGACCTGCTTTAAACCATAGAGGGTTTTGTGCAACCGACAAACCTTCCCGGAAGAAACACTACGATACCCGGGAGGAGGTTTCATGTAAACTTCCTCCTCCAAATCCCCATGAAGAAAAGCATTATGAACATCCATCTGATTTAATTCCCAATTAAGGGAAACAGCAACAACAAGAAAAAGACGAATAGTTCCCATTTTGGCAACGGGAGCAAATGTCTCATTGTAATCAACTCCAGCAACTTGTCGATTACCATGTACAACCAAACGGCCCTTAAGACGTTCAACATCACCTATAGAAGTATATTTAATTTTATAAACCCACCCACTACTAATGGCACGTTTACCAGGAGGTAAATCAATAAGGGACCAGGTGCCATTACGCTCAAGAGCATCAATCTCCTCCTGCATTGCCTCACGCCAAGCAGGGTGAAGCATAGCTTCCCGGAACGATTTAGGCTCTAAGCCTTTAGTAACAGCTGCCAGAAAGCATCTATGTCTCGTAGAAAAGTTATTATAATTCAAATAACAAGCTATATCAAAGGGTGTACCTGAAGAATACTCTGGAGACGGGGAAGCAGTTGAAGAAGGGGGAGGGGTCTATATTTGTACGAACAATAGTACTTGTCACAAAATCACGAAGTCTGGTAGACGGGAGCTTGGTACGACAACCTCGACCCGAAGCCTCATTTCCAGAAGTAGTACCGAAAGCCGAAACTGAACATTCAATTTCAGGCACAACTGCGGCCACAAGGTCCTCAACATCATCACTATCCCCAGCACCATCATATTGCGGGTCCACAACAGCAAAAACAGGGGAAGAGAGGGACTCCGCATCCCACAAGACAACTTGAGAAAAATAATGTTCCCATTACAGTTTGTCAAAATCGGGAAGGGTCTCAACATATGGAAATTGATCTTCAACAAAAACAACATCCCTACTGATAAAAAAAATACCAGTCTCCAAGTCATAAAGACGCCAAGCTTTCTTACTAAAAGGGTAACCAACAAATATGCATCGCCGAGAACGAGAATCAAACTTATCTTTGACACGAGGACGATTGACAACATAACATAAACAACCAAAAACACGCACATGGTCATAAGAGGGAGGAGAACCATATAAACGCTCATAAGGAGTTTTGCCATGTAATACAGGAGTGGGAGTAATATTGATAAGGTGAACAGCGGTAAGAACACATTCCCCCCCAAAGGACTTAGGTGATTTGGCTTGAAAACGCAATGCCCGAGCCACATTGAGCACATGACGATGTTTACGCTCAACACGACCATTCTGTTTGGCAGTGTCAACACAACTAGTTTGGTGTAAGATGCCCTTTTTAGCAAAGAAAGACTTCAAACTCAAGAATTCTTGACCATTATCACTACGAACCACTTTAATCTTTTTGTTAAATTGAGTTTTAACCATTGCATAAAAACCACAAAGCAACTGGCAAACCTCATATTTACCCACCATCAAATACACCCAAGTAGCACGAGAACAATCATCCACAATAGTAAGAAAATAACGAGCATTGCCACTAGATAACGTTTTATATGGACCCCAAATGTCACAATGTATCAAATCAAAAATATCAGATGCATTATTCAAACTAACGGGAAAAGAGTTACGGGGTTGCTTGCCCATAAAACAAATGCGACAATCAAAATCACAACCATTATTTGATGTTCGACTACTAATAACACCGGGCAAAGAATAAACAACTTTCATGGATGGGTGACCCAAACAGCGATGCCATAACATACGTGCATCTGAATGACTAACTTTATTTGCTTGAGAATGATGACCACAGATCGGCTGAAAAATATAGACCCCATTAAACTGCGTCCCCGCTCCAATCAGGTTCCTCAAAGTGCGGTCCTGAATAGTACACAACTTTTCAGAGAAAATAACAACATATTTTTGTTGCTCCAATAATTGAGACACAGACAATAAATTACAAGTAAGAGCGGGAACATAGAGAATATGATCCAAAATCAAACCATCGGACAAAACAATTCGGCCTTCTTTTGTAGCAGTAGTGGATTTGCCATTAGGCAAACCAATAGGAGAAGATATATCACATAAATGAGAAAATAATGACAAATTACCAGACATGTTATTGGACGCGCCGGTATCAATAATCCACTCATGAGAATTATACATACCCGATAGTTTCTCCGAGGAAGAAGATGAAGGTTTGGATCCTTTGAGAGCAACAAGAAGTTGACCCCATTGATCATCACTTAAAGTTGGAACACCGGCACGATCACCATCCCCAATAATAGATGTAGAGCTTTGGCGGGCAGTCCCAATATTAGCAACAAAACCACGATCAGTTCCACGACCAGGACGATCGGCTCGACCACCACAGCCACTCCTACCACCACCACGCCCACCACGAGATTCAGGCCAGCCATGCAGCTCATAGCACCTGTCTTTCTCGTGACCTGTGCGTCCAAAATGACTGCAGACCAGAAGGTCCTGACCACCAGCAACCTTGCTGGACCGACCAGATGCAGCACCACCTGCTGCGGACCCAACAGCAGCCTGGCGCAAGGATTCTTGGGCCTCCGAGACCGTCTGTTTTCTTTCATCAGATATGATCTTGGCATAGGCAACATTAAGGGAAGGCAGGGGGTCAAGCATTAAGAGACCAGAAACAAGTGTACCAAATTTTTTTGGTTCAAGACCAAGGGAGAATTGATGAAGGTGCTCAATTTCACGAAGTTTCACATATTCAGAAGCAGCACTATAAGTACACACAGGCAATTTGCAATAGCTAGATAATTCATCTTGCAAACGACATAACTCACCAAAATACACAGCTACAGAACGATCATTTTGGCGACAATCATGGATTTGATTTTTAATTCAAGAATACGAGGACCATTACCAAGAGAGTAACGATCCTTTAGATCATCCCACAAGGACTTCACATGATCAGGAAAACGCATAGTAAATCTAACAGAAACATCAAGTGTATTAAAATCCAAGCAACAAGCATAGAATTTACAATACCCAATTGAGCGTAGTCCGGAGATGTGACATCAGGAACAACAATAGTACCATCGATGAAGCCGAGTTTGTTCTTGGCCCGAAGGTTATTGCAGAGAAAGCGGGACCATTCTTCATAATTGTCACCTTTAAGCAAGATGGGACTGATAACCGCGCCCATACCTTCACTAGGATGAAGGTAATATGGAGTGAAAGGCTCATAACGAGGAGTAGATGACTCCTTGGCAGCGTCTCCCACAACAACACCATAGTAGAGAGAAGATGAAAAAAATATCAACAGAACAATTAAACAACACGCCAGGAAACAATAGTAGAATTCCCTAAGGATCGAAAAAAAAATCTCTTAATTAGAGAAGCTCTGGTACCATGTTAAAGATTAGTGAGATTTGAGAAGTAAACGGCACACCTTTCATTGAATGGGTTTACAAGACTTTATATTACATAGGGTAAACCTAACTTGCCTAAAAACTTCTATCACAATAATACACAAAAGGAAAGTATATAAACATATAATTCTATTAACAGTAGAATTCCCTAATAGTTATCTTCTAGTTCTGTAGTTTTTTTTTCTGTTAGGGGTTGTGCCCCTCTTTATTCACCAAAAAACAATCATACTAATACCCACCTGATTAATTTCCACTCCTAACCAACATCCTCACAACTTCATCAATCTCCCTCATTAATACTCCACGTGCCAAACATCAACAGTTCTTTCTCACATCTCTTAATCCAGATTAACCAAACACCACACCACATAATCATCTAGAATCATCAGTATCAATGCGATACACAAATTAACCAACTCAATATAAACGATTGCGCTTGCTGTTATTGTTGCGCAACACTTGAACGCAATAAAACTATTTTCTAAGGCTAATTCAATATTCCATCCAAGATCCGTACAAATCAACGACCCAGATGAAGGTATAATTTTTGAGGGTCAATCAAAGTAACAATCTTTTCTTTATTCTTTTTATTATTTTCTTGAAGTTAATAACATTCTATTCAAGATGTAGATTGTTAACATATTCCTGCGGCTGTAAGTATTGTATGTTATACTAACTCCCTGTAATATTATTTTATTTCTTTTTCATAAACATTATTGTATATGCTTGATTGCGATATTTTCCACCTTGTATATTATTGTTAATCAAGACTTAAATAATTGTTCCCACGCTTAAATCAGATAATATGGATAACCTACTAGGAACCCAGTAATATGATTGTTAAATAACATGTCACTAAAAAAAGTAGTCTTTTATGTGTTTAATGAACCAACCAAGACTAATCTTTTTTGGGATACTGAATATATTATTTGGTTATGCTTTTGCATAAAGATTACTATGAATCGTGTTAAGTAGAGGCCAGCAATGGAGGAACGTGGTTCCTGACAGTGTTCGTACCCTCACGACTCGATTTTTGGTCCAATGACCATCTATGGAGTCATGACGGGTAAATCTACATTGGATAAATCTCCAATTTATCCCTACGATTTCCCAATATCCAATTAGGTTTATGAGTCTTCCTCTAAAGACTTGTTGGCGAATTCGAAAACGTTTTTAATAAAACCTTAACAATGGGGTAGTAAAATATGTGCTCACACCACGTATGCGAATAAAATCACGACTACAATGAGCATATGGAGAAGTTGCGTGACCAAAATCCATGTAAAGAGTCTAAGGCATTGATTTGGTTGCATAATAAGACGTTTATTGACTAGTTCCATAACCGAGTAATGCATGAAGTAGATTCTACTGTTTCTGAAACACTAAAGTGAGTAGCATTTGGTCCTCGGGAAGCTATGCACTCCTATGAGGGTTATGATGTCAACGAATATATATTTTGGACAGACCATCAAGATTAAAAGTCCTCGTCTCTGTAGAATAGTGGTATTTCATTAGAGGCGTCATATACACAGTTTGCAAGTGCCAAAGACAAGTCTCATATTGATGGTAGATTGTTATACTATGGGCGAGTTTAGATATATGGGAGCTTGACTACTTTGGTTTCATGGTCTGTTTATTTCAATGCAAGTAGGTTGATAATAACCGGCACTGCATAAGAAAAAATTACCCTTATGGATTTGCTCTTGTAGACTTGGGTCGGTTGCGTGATAGTAAAGAGCCATTCGTGCTTGCATCTTAAGTTAAGCAAGTATTTTATGTGACTAACCATGCCGATAAAAAGTGGCCAATTGTTGTCCCAAGAAAAAGAAGTATACTTGGAGTTGGTGATGTTGAGGATGAGGAGGTGTATGATGCGTTTGAAGACACCTCGCCTTTCACCATTCCCAACTCTGATGTCACTGATGTTGTAGAGTTATTAGACAAGTTACATGCGTGCAAATTATAGGGAAGGATAATGGTTGAAACTTCAACCAAAGCTCGCAAAAGTCAACAATAGGTCCAACTTGTCAGGTTCTAATCCCCCCTCTTTCAATATTGTTTATTGTTTTACTTGTTAATTAATTCCTCTTATTTGTTTTTTCAGTAGCATTTTTGGCCCGACCTAGGAGTAATAAAGCTCAAGTGTGCCCCAATTAGGAGTAATATAGCTTTTCTAAGTAATAATATAGGTAATAGGTATTATGGTCAATTAAAGTCCCTTCACATCCTTTGAAACTTATTTTGGGTAAAAAAAAAATCATTTTGGGCCGATTTTGGTTTTTTAAGCTCAATTTCCTTAATTTCCCGCTTTTAGCCTCATGTTAAGTCATGTATAGTTCTAATAAGTACAAATATAAGTATTAGAGTAAACTAAAGTCCAATCATATGCTTTGAAACCCATTTTGGGTAATGTTGGGTTTTGGGCTGCTTTTGACGATTTAAGCTTAATTTCCCGCTCTTAGCCACATGTTAGGTCATATATAGTTCTAATAAGTGTATATATATAAGTATTAGAATCAACCAAAGTCATGCTTTGAAACATTTTCGGTAAATGAATGTCATTTTATCCCGATTTTGGCTTTTCGAGCTTAATTTCCTTAATTTGCTTTTTCTAACCACATGTTATTGCATTTTTATTGCTCTAATAACTAATTATATAACTATAGAGCCAATTAAAGTTCACTCACATGCTTTGAAACACATTTTGGGTAAATGAATGTCATTTTAGACCGATTTTGGCTTTTTAAGTTCAAGTTCCTTCATTTCTTAGTTGAGAATGCAATTAATTTTTTTAATGATGATTTGCCTGTTAATCCTAGTCACTTATACCATTTGATTTATTTATTCTAATTGATTCTTGCTTGGATCATCAAATAAGCGTGCCTTGCCACCAGTTACTACTTGATTGGTAGTGTAACTCCAAAAGAAATTAACACCGAAGTGCAGCTTTTGCAACGTAACAGGGGGTTCTGCTTTTAGCAACGAAATTAAACCAATTAAAACCTCTTCTAAGTATGAAAGTAAAACCTTGTATGAAAAAAATATTCCTAATGACTCTATACTACTTAGGATAGAACCGTTTATATGCTTGCTGCCCAAGGAAGCTTCATCCAAGCTACTTGTCGTCCATGAAACTTGTCCAAGAAACTCACGCCATCTTTAAGAAACTTCAAGAAACATCCAAGAACTTCAATGAACTCAACTTATTATCCAAGAAAGCATGAACGAGAGGAATTAGGACTTCACACATGCATCAGTCGTGATTCGTGAAAGAGCATCGGCTACCACATTACTCTTCCCTTCTTTGTACTTGGATGAAAAAGTGAAAGATTGAAGCAACTAGATCGACCCATTTGGCGTGCCTATGGTTGAGCTTTTGCTGACCATGAATGTATTTGTGAGCCTCGTGATCGGAATGCAAAATGAATGGCTTGGGTCGCAAGTAATGAGCCCAATGATCCAAAGAACACACAATAGTATAAAACTCATGATCATAATTAGAGTAATTTAGCTTGGCACCACTAAACTTCTCACTAAAGAATGAGATAGGACGTTTCTCTTGGACAAACATCACACCAATGCCAACCCCAACCCCACTAGCATCACATTCTATCTCAAAACGTTTGCCAAAAGCTGGTAATGCTAAAACAGGAGCACTATAGCTTAGTTTTCACTTCTTCAAAAGCTTTTTGAGCCAAATTGGACCACATAAACTCTCTTTGCTTCAGTAACTCCGTAATTGGGGCTATGACAATGGAGAAGTTTCGAATAAGATATCTCTTATAAAAGGAAGTCAAATCGTGGAAACTTTGACACTCATGCATGTTTGTAGGAGCAAGCTAGCTAAGAAGTTATGGCCTTCACTTTATATGGATCAACTTGTACACCATCTTTGGAGACGATATACCCAATGAAAGTAATGCTAGAAACCATGAAATCACACTTCTCCAATTTTCTATAGAGCTTTTTCTCTCTTAACTTCTCAAACAAATGTCTCAAATGAACTAAATGAGCCTACATGCTCTTACTATAAACAAGAATATCATCTAGATAGAAAACAACAAACTTGTTAAGAAAGGGATGAAGTACCTCATTCATAAGCCTCGTAAACGAACTTATAGCATTACCAATCCCAAAAGGCATTATCATCTACTCATAGATCCCTTGTTTTGTCTTGAAGGCAATTTTCCACTCATCATCTCCTTCATGAATTCTCATTTGATGGTATCCACTTCTTAAATCAATTTTGGAAAATATTGAATCCCCATGAAGCTCATCTAGCATGTCTTTCGATCTAGGAATAGATACTTTATAGTAATATAATTTACTGCTCTACTGTCAATAAACATTCTCCATGTTCTGTCTTCCTTAGGCACAACTAAAGTTAGAACGACACACAGACTCATGCTCTCTCGAACATATCCTCTTTTTTCTATAAGTTCTTCAATTTACCTTTGGGCTTCTGGGGAGACCATTGGATCACACCTATAAGCTGGTTTGTTAGGAAAAGGAGCCTCTGGAACAAGATCAATGGGGTGCTCAATATCCCGTAATAGAGGTAATCCTTGCGGCAAATCAGTAGGGAACAAATCTGAGAATTCCTCCATAAGTTGCGGCAATTCAGAACTAGGTGAAGCTTTGGAAGAAGTTGTCACATGTTTAACCATCAAAGCATACCCAATACTCCCTTATCTCCTCTTTCTCGAACTCTTTAGCCGAAAGAAACAAGTTACTCTTGTTTTCCCCTTTCTTGATATGGACAACAGCACTAGGAGCTAATGGATGAAGTTTGATCCTCTTAGTGCCTAGCAAGACATAATACACATTAGAATCACCATCATGGATTATCTTTCTATCAAATTTTCACGGTCTACCAAGTAGAAGATGACATGCGCTCATAGGAGGAACATCACACCACCATTCATCTTTATAGTATCCTATGGAAAACGCCACTAGAGCTTGCTTCTTTACCTTCATCGTCGTGTTATCATCAAGCCAATTGAACTTGTAAGGTTGAGGGTGGTATCTCATGGAGAGATTGAGTTTAGAAACCATATCCGAAGAAGTTTTATTGGTGCATGATCCACTATCAATTATCACACTACATATGTTCTCTCCCACCTTACACCGTGTATGAAAGAGATTCTCTCTTTGTTCTTGGCTAGGTGGAATATTAACATGCAAAAATCTTCCTACCAACCCTAGAATTTTCATCATCTTTTGCAAGTGCATCTTCTTCTTCACACTCTTCTTCCTCCTTTTCTCCTATGACCCCCTCATATTGTCTTCCACCTCATTCAAGGCTTCATATTATGGAATTGTGAGAGCTTTCCTACTAGGACAGTTACTAGCAATGTGCCATCTCCCTTGGCACTTAAAACACTTTATCTTTTCTTCATATTCCATTCTAGAGACAAAATCCTTTGGTTTTTGGGGTTTCTTTTCCTTGTTAGAGGAGAACGCTTTTTCTTTCTTGTATCCCTAACTAAAAGAACTACTCTTAGCTAGATTACAACTCAACTACTTGGAGCTCAAGGAATCGAATTTCTTTTTATATTTTCAGACCTTTTACAAGTTTATTCAAAAGTAAAACAACATAACTACTTTCACTAATAACTTGCACCATGTAAAACCCTAACTTTAAGAGTTAGGTATATGACATGGGTTTATTATAACTAAAAAGCTATTAAAGATATTCTAAACAAGACTAACCTTCCATCCATGAGACACAAGAGATAAATTCTTGCTTAAATGAACAAGTTGAAGCCCATTGTATGGGGGTCGTCCAAGTTCCATACCGGTCCGTTGACCACCCAAGACTGTCATGGTCAAACCGCCAAGGTTTTATGTGCAGATCCTGGAAGGGAATCTTCATGATACCGGCATTCTAGGGCATATCAGTCCCTATCATGCGCCTTATCGGTATTCTTCATCTGCGTTATCTGTAATGAGCCTGGGCCTGATCCATTTACCTCTTAAATGGCATGTGGGCCTAATGATAAGTATATAGGAGAAGATAGATACTAAACGAGCTAATAGGAGAAGGGTCTTATTATCCTTAGGACACTCCCGGCTACTATATAAATACCTCATGATCTAAGTCATTAAGGTAAGTTCACAATCATTATTATACAGTATTTGATACTAAACGAGGATAGTTACTAAACGAGCCAATAGGAGAAGGGTCTTATTATCCTTAGGACACTCCCGACTACTATAAATACCTCATGATCTAAGTCAATAAGGTAAGTTCACAATCATTATTATACAGTATTTGAGAGCTCCCGGCTTTTCCTTTTCTAACTTAAGCATCGGAGAGGCATTCCTTGGATCAACCCCCGAGGTTAGTTACGTGTTCTATATTGCAGGTTCCAAACTAGCTTACTGGCGTGAAGATACCAATTCAACCCATAGCAATTACTCCATACCAGAACAATTGGCGCTAGAAGGAGGGGGAACAATCAGCGTTAGAAGGGAATAGTTCAGGAGAAGACTCTACCTGGCCAACCATGTTGTTGTACTCATCAAAACGGACTTGATGGATTTTTCGAGCCGCCAAGGGGAAAATGTTCAAAGCGGGAGATTCTGAAGACGAATCTATTGGCTCAAAAGCTATAGCGGGCTCATTAATAGCTAGGGGCTCAATCCTATCGGAGGTACTACAATCCCTACTGGATTTACTCCTACATTATTTAGCTATGCCCACTACAAGTGTAACGGAATCTAAGGTACCAGTGAACGACCTACCAGAGCTAAAATCACTATCGGTGATGGGGGAAGGAGACTCAGAGTTATTTTAGGAGTCAGACACAGACGACATATGTACGTTATGAAAATGAACCCAAAAGAGAATGCAAGAAAATGGTGTTACCTTAGGATGAGAGAGAAATAGAAGAAGACCAAGGTTAGTCAGAAGTTTCACTGCAAACTAAAGGGCGCTAAAACCAATGGAAAACTTGTGAATCTGCACAATTATGAAACGGAAAGGGCCGATCAAGATATTGCAAGTGGTGTCAACAATTCGACTTTGAATTGAAAGAAAAATCAATGAAAGAAATTTCGAAGGAATGAAGAAAATCGCCACTGAAAACTTACTTGAGGTTTGAAGTATAGTAAACTGTGAAATGAGGGGGAAAATCCCCATATAACGGCGATTCAAAGGCGTTTAAACTGCCTCCTTCAGATGCTACCACGTGTCGCCCCATGATCGTCCATCAATCAAACGGTTATTTCAGGGTTAACAACACATGGCACGAATATGAAGGTGACGTTTCGTCTTCCACAAGCCTGAGTTGTACCTCATTGATCATACCGGTTCTAAATCTCATAAGCTGAGTAAAAGTTACAACACCCATCACGGTTCCATTTTTGACAAAGCAAAATATGATTGTTCCAATCGTACCAGCTTGGGAATTAGTAGTATGGGGGTTGTCCAAGTTCCATACTGGTCCATTAGATCGCCCAAGACAGTAATGGTCAAACCGCCAAGGTTTTATGCGCAAGTCCATGAAGGAAATCTTTGTGATACCAGCATTCTAGGGCATACTAGTCCCTACCGTGCGCCTTACCGGTATTCTTCATCTGGTCATTTGTATTGAACTTGGGCCTGATCCATTTACCTCTTAAATAGCATGCGGGCCTGAAGATAAGTATAAAGGACAGGATAATTATTAAACGAGCCAATAGGAGAAGTGTCCTATCATCTTTAGGACACTCCCTGTAATCCCCCACAATTTTATGAATTTTATAAATATATATAAAGTATATTTATAAGCATTTTAGTATTTAAATAATTAAATTATTGAGTATTGACTATTTTAAAATCAATGATTATTTATTGTTTTAAATAGTCAAAGTATTTAAATTATTTTTAAAGGTGGACTTTGAGAGTCAACGATGAATTTAAATAAGTTGAGTAGTAGTACAAATGATTTTAATATTGGGTTACAGGAGCCCAAACTTTTGTAGTCTTTTCATATGGTCATCTTTAATTAAACTAACCAAGCAAGTTAATTAATCTACTGGACTCTAATGGGAACCTATAAATACCCTATTACCTCACAAATTTTGCCTCATTAAACAAATCCCTAATTTTCTCTCCTCTCTCCCCTCACTCGGCTCGCTCTCTCTCTCTCTTCCTCTCCTTACCCGATTTATCTCTCTCTCTCCTTCGTTCTCCTCGGCTGCCGCCGCCGCCAGCAGCCACACCGCAACAACCGGCGTCCCTCCCCCTTGGAGTCGTGTTCCTCTCTCTCCTCTTTGGTTTATTTCTCTCTTTTTCTTCTATATTATTTTAATAATTAGTTTTGATGTTTTAAATATTATTTTAGTAGTTTAATAACTCAAGTTTGTATCTTTAGCTATTTTAATATTAATTTCAGATTATATAAGTAGTTTAGTGGAGTAAATAAATTTCAGATTTAATATATATATTTAAATTGGATTTTTAAGCATGAAAGCATGGATTTTTAGTGTTTTTAAGAGTGCAAACTATAGTACAATATTATAGTTTATGAAAATTGAGTACTTTAATCTTTAGAACTTTTTTAAAGTGACTTTAAAAGAGTTTTAACAAAGTTATACCTTGCTGGAATTTTTATTAGTGTACTTATAGTGGATTTTAAATATTAAAGTAATGATTTTTAGGGGTTTTAAATGACTGTTTTGGTAGTACTATATTAAGGGATACTAAGGGTTGAAGTTTTAGTGTTTAAAAGAGTTTTCAAATACTTTTTAAGAGGGTTTAAAGTACTTTAAAAGTTGCTGTAATTTTATTAGAGTATTAATACTTGGATGTTTTGATAATTGGTAGGCAGAGACTTTACTTTGAGTGACTTCTAAAGAGTTTAAAGTGGCGTCTCATATTGTTTACACAAGGTACGTACATGGCTATGTGTTTTTAGACTAGTATCATGTCCTAAGGTTAGGATTGATATAGTATCATGTGTAGGGAACTTTTTATAGTTCATATGGGACTTATATTTAAGTAAATTTGCATGTTTTATATTGTTGTGTGAAGCATGTTGCCTATTATGAAGTATTGAAGTATTATATGTTTGTAAGGATGATTGATGCAAGCATGTGGGATGGGAACGTTTATTTTGTTAATTCACGTGAAGGATTAATGAATGTATTATTTTATTGGACCATGAAATGCATCATGTTGTTCCCTTGAATTTATTATATTATTTACTTTATGGGACCGTGGGCCTTGTTTAGTAAAGTTGGATATTTACCTTTTGACCGGTTGGTTGGTTGTTGATTTAAGTCAACAAATAAAGGTTAGTTGGTTATTGATCTTAGTCAATAAATAAATGGGATTAATTCTGGGTCAATTGAGTTGTATGATCACAGTATTTAATCCTAAGATAAAAATTGGAGTCTTTGTGTATTCATGTTATTTGTGTTGGTTGTCTTATTGTTGTGAGTCCCAACATCAAATAAAATATTAATACTTAAAGCGAAAAGTAAATAGCAATAAGTTTTAGACTTGTGCACATCTGAAGTGTTGGACTAGTATGAGTTGGAGTACATGGTGGTAGCCCATGACTTTTTTTGGGGCCTGATTGATCACCATGTCCTATTTTATTTAATTAGTACCTCGATATCGTTGGTCACGGGAGTACGGAGTCGTGCCCGTACTTCGTCTTCTAAATTGGAGACAAGGTTTGGTTGGACAACTCTATCCATTGACTATTCAAATTTATTAATAAAATAATCTATTCGTTTTGTGGAGTCACGTTCAGTATAGTGAGTCTAATATTTTACTATGTTATTATTTATCCATGATTTAATGCTTATTAGTATCATGTTAGGTTATGTGTTTTATTTATCATGTAAGACTCAGCTTTGCTGATTACGTGCTTTTCTGTGTGTCGATCATGGTTGTGTCTTATTGATCCTGTAAGGACCCATTTGGTGAGCAGTCATTTAGGATCAATAAAGCATCGACCATTCGAGGTTTGAAGATGATGCATCCATTGGGTTTTGGCAGACAGTTTGGAGAGCTTATGTTTTGGCTCCTTTTTAATACTTTTTATACTTTTGGTTAATTATGTTTTATTAGTTTGACTTTTATGTTTGGTTTGACTTTGGTTTGATTTTGGAGTTGACTGTGTGGTTGACTAAGTTTAATTGAGGTTTTCAAGTTCTTTATTTATTTATTTCCCGCTGCAAAATTCTGAGTAAGCCAATACGTTTTCACACGGGCAATAATATCTTGGTGATTCTCTATGTTTTGTGGGAAAAGGTATTTTATAAAATACAGAATTATCGGGGTGTTACACTCCCGACCATTATAAATACCCCCATGATCTGAGTCATTAAGGTACGTTCACTATCATTATTAACAGTACTTGAGAGGTACGAACTTTTCCTATACTGATTTAAACATTGGAAGGGCGCTCCTGGAATAAACCCTCGAGATCAGTTTACATGTTCTATATTGCATGTTCCAAACCGGCTTACTGACGTGAAGATACTGGTTCACCCTATAGCAGTTGTTCTATCCCAGAACACCCATATAATTAACACCAAAGTAATTGGCTCTTCTTGGACTAGTGGCTAAGGATTTGCATCACCTTTGGTAGAAACCACTTGCTCAAGATGATTTCCTTGAATTTTAGGAAGGTTTGAAAGTTCTAAATTGATAGTTGTGTCAAGAAGTTTCAGTGTTGAAGCTTTTTCAAGACCTGAAATAGCAGCCCGAACTTTACATGTCCTAGCATATGCTTGGCCTCTCCTGTAGAGGCTCTTAGTGTTATGTTGTTCCACAATTAAGATAACATAGCATAGACAGATGATTTTTTGACGTAGTTTTGATACTTCAATTCACAAGAAAATAGGTTCGAAAAACACCACAGATCCAATTTGGAGGTTTTGGGTTCTTGTAAAGCCTCCAACGAAAGCTCTGCCATAACATAATCCATAACTGTTTCTTAAACCAATTCATACGCACATTCTACTAACAATCTAGGGGAAGATACATCAAAAGCGTGCTTTATGACAAAGTTAATTGAAGATGGTCAACTTTCATTTTATGTACTTAATTTTGACTCTCGAACTTGCTAAAATGGTAAAATTGAACCATCAAGGCACTTTAGTGTAAATAGAACATAAAATTTTAAAATTATTAAACAACTAATTGCTTATAATACCTAGCACAAGTTATATATGCCAGTCATTTATAAGTTCCTTTATATTATTAGCTCGTTTTTTTATAAGCATATTTCCTATATGTACTTTAGTGTAAATAGAACATAAAATTTTAAAATTACCAAACAATTAATTGCTTATAATACCTAGCTCAAGTTTTATATGCCAGTCATTTATAAGTTCCTTCTTATTATTAGCTCGTTTTTTTATAAGCATATTTCCTAAAGTTGCACATAAACAGTTTCTGTTCCTTGCCAAATTTAGATGCCTATTTCAGTTATTGCTTACCCAAAGAAACCTAGTATGGTAGGAGGGTAGATTAATCGTAAACTGCTCCACACCTATTCCAAGTAAGGAGGGTATGATTTACAAATAGGGATTCTTTTAGGTAGTGGGGAATATAGGAACCACCTTATATAAACCAAAATTCAATCTAAAAGAAAATGACACATACCCTGGCCTTCATTTGTAGGACAGTCCGTGGTAACCAAATTCAACCACCAAAATAGTGTTCAGGGCGAGAAGATAGTGGAATACGTAAATTGCATGCTAGAGAGTGATGAGTGTGTGGTGGCCTGGTGGGTGTATCAGAGGGAGAGTAGATGGTGACCATTGTGGGTTTGAAATGAAGGAGGTTCAGTGACAAATTTACAGTCGACATCAGATGACAGCATTCGACGTGACTACGGTGGAGCAGGGCTGAAAGGAAGATGGACTAACCTATAATCCCACAGCTTTTGTTCAACCGAGTTAAAAAATAACTCGGTCCAAAAGACAAGTTAAACTTCAGATCGCAAAAATAACTAATGAAAAGAAAGGCAGCAAGAAGTTAGAAAAAGTAAACGGTGTTTGCAAGTTGCAACACAAGCCTTTGAAAGCTAAACTTTTAAAGTTCAGGTCTTTTAACTCTGAACAAATGTAAACTTTAGATCCCACAATTTAACTCTTAAAATTACATCGTACATGTTCCCAACAATATTTTTAATCCATGAACAACAAAGCAGGCTCATTCTTAGCAGGCTACACCAAGGATTATCACTTGTAGAAGTCGAAGTCTGTGTCAGGCTTCTTCACATTCGATCGATAACCCTTTTCAAAATCCTTCGGCAAAATAACATAGCGATTCTTACGCACAGCATGCATGCCTGCTTCTTGACAAATTGCAGATATCTGCAGACAGCTTACAAGGGAAACATTAGATATACACGATTTTTACGTTCTTCAACTAAAAACTTCAAGCAGTCACGTACAAATTTTAAAACGATATAAAGAACCATAACTTAGGAGCTTTTATGAAATTGTAAGTGAAGTAGATATCGAGTCCGCTGATATCGCATTAGTTAAGATAAAATGTGCGTCTTTGTAACTTCTCATATTGATTCTCTCCACAGAAATCCAAATGTCTTAACTATTCTCTCTACCTTATCTATCATTGTCCAAAATTCAACAATATCCACCATATGAGCAATATTGTTCACTTTGTTTAGGTCTTTGGCCCATTTCATAGCAAGAGAGAATTAAGAAAGAGTTGACTAGCATAGTCAGGAAGATATGGAAAGATTCAATAAAGGCAAAGAAAACACAAACAATAATGACACTTCCATCTTTGACAATAGCAAGTCTAGACAACGCAATTTTTACAACTTCATATTGTTTTCTCTATCCCATCTATGGATATGTTGCCCGTACCTCTCGAGGATGAGACACAATAAAATCAACATAGGGGGCTGTTTCATAAGAAAAGCACCAATATATAGAATGTATACAAGGAACTTTTATCAATAATTAGGGATCAATTGGCCCTGATCTTCAGATGTAGTCGGCCTCCGCTGAGGGAAAGCCAATATAACAGCTAAAAGATGATTGGATGAAGATATAGGGCAGTCACAAAAAATATTCCAAAAAGCCAACATCTAAGAAGTCACCATGTGCTGTGTCACAGGAAACATAGGCTGCACTACCTACAGGGGCAACTACCTCCAGAAATAGAAGTTCAGAGGCCTCTTGTTTTGGGCATAGGAGCAAGAAGGAATGAAGAAATCAAAAGCCAGTTGGTGCTAGATTGCAAAACCAAGTGAACCAGTGCCCTATTTACCAATAACAAGCTTCACAGAGAGATCATCCCTTTCTGCTACAAACCTCAGCCTCTGTCCAGAAACCCCCCCCCAAAGAAACACCAGAACTAACCGACTTGCATATCATCATAAATGAGATCCTCTTTGGGTTCTTATAATTTTTAGGGGGAGGGGTGTGAACTACTTGTGCATCACAACTCCAATTTCCACCCCAAGACCAGAATTATGTGTACAGGCTTCAGCTGCCTCATTATATCAAAAACTGTCTTAACCTAACAACCCACTGGGCATCATTTAACTATGGGAAAGTCCATATGTACCCTTGGATTATTGAATTCCTGTATGGTACCATTGGGAGCTTCTAAAATTAAAGTGGTACCTCTCAGTTACTGACATTTCTATGTGGTACCATTTCAAATAATTGTACTACCTCCCAGAAAACTAACCACCCGCCAGACACCATCCCAGTCTTAGCCACCTATTTTCACCAACTAGTCCCACTAAGCCCTTCTTTGTAATCCATAAACCATCATTCATTACTATTTCCCTCAAATTTCATTGCTAATGATTGATGGATTAAATGCATGCTAAAGAAAGCCTCGTGGGTCTGGTTGGTGATGATAGTGGTGGTGGAGACACTGGGAAGGTGGTCGACAGGTGATTAGAATGGTGGGAGGTAGTATAACTATATGAAATGGTACATAATTATGTCAATAACAAAGGGGTACCATGTGAAATTTAAAAGCTTCTGATGGTATCATATGGAAAAGCCAATAGTATAAGAACACTATATAGAATTTCCCTTTAGATATTATGCGAGTACCTCAGGCTGGCACAAATAATAATGTGAGCAACCTCAAGCATCAGTAAGTTGGGAAATTATGAAAGATACAAAGGATCATAGATCCTATCTATGGCTGAACCAGGAGGGTAAATTTGAAAACAATCTTACTCTTGACTAATCCACACCTGTAACATACAAAGGCAGCCATAGAACACACGCATATAAACAAACACAAGATCTATAAAATTACTGACCTCAGCAGCACTAATCTTGTCTGGACGAGAAACATAATCTTCCAAGTCAACCTCATCACTCAAGTTCATCTTGGCAGTGCAAACCTGTAAAAGAAAAAGGGGGCAGGTGTTGGATTCATACATTTAGACCACTGCAAGTCAGGAGAAGCAAAATAGCCAAACAGTGATGCCCCCTCCACCCTTTCCCAAAATAAAACTAGAGAAGCTGGCAACTTATCACACCTGAAAAACAAGTCGCTTTTGCCGTCTATCAGGCAAAGGAAACTCGATTTTCCTGTCTAGCCTTCCAGGTCGTAGCAATGCAGGATCAAGAGTGTCAGCTCGATTAGTTGCCATTATAACCTTAACATTCACTGTTTGGTCAAATCCATCCATCTACAGAAGCAGCACATACTTAAGTAAATATGAACACAATACAAGAAATGACAACAGATAGATAAGAATGTTATCATTGCACCAGCGAAAAGATCAGTGAATCAATTATACTGCTAGAATACCTGATTCAACAGCTCCATGAGGATACGCTGAACCTCCCTATCTGCACCAGTCTGAGCATCAAACCTAGCAGTAGCAATAGCATCCACCTCATCAATAAAGATAATTGCTGGTGCATTCTCTTTAGCAAGGCGAAATACATCACGAACCATTCTAGGACCCTGCAAAAGAAAATTAAAGAACATAATTCAGTGAGATTTCAACAAGATGTGAATTAAAAATGATTTTAACTCCTTGGACTCAGATAAGAGTCTTTAGTTTCAGGTAAGGGTCCGAGAGTCTGACATGGAGAATTATAAGTTTAAACCTCGTTATGAGTGTTCAAGATTGGGACAAGTACCCATGGATACTTCCCTTGGTTACACGTATTATGTGAAAAGTATTGCTTCTGCTCTTTTTTGCCTGAAGTGAAGTGCCTAAAAATGTTCATATCCATATGTTTTTATCAAGTATCTGACGTGGATCTATGAGAAGACCAAAGATACCGAGCATGAACAATTAGATTTATTAGGTTATATCTTCTTCACATAGTCAAATCTCCAGAGGCATGACTGCATAAATTTGAATGCGTCTAAACCCACCTTAGGCAACCGTTTCATTACTCTTTAGAGATTTCTGGGTAATGCTGATATCGATATAGTGTAAAACATGCAGTGCTACACATGAAACACATATTAAAAAAAAATGACAACACACAAACTATAAACAGCTATGCAAAAACTTAAACTCGTTTGAATAATGTTCTGAAGAGGAGGAAGAAGATAAAGAAAAAGGCCCACCTCACCCAAGTACTTCTGAACAAACTCAGAGCCAACAACTCTAATGAAAGCAGCAGTAGTATGATTTGCAACAGCTTTTGCAAGCATTGTCTTTCCAGTTCCGGGAGGGCCATAAAGCAACACACCCCTGGGAGGATCAATACCTATCTGCTTGTACAGTTCATGATGAGTCAAAGGCAGCTCAACTGCTTCACGAATTTCCTGCTTTTGAATGTCACATCCTCCAATGTCCTGACAAAGTTAATGTCAAAAAACCATTAAGCAATGGATGTTCGTAAGAGACTAAACAATTGAAGGAAAAGTTGACCAGAGTAACAATCTAATATAGTTACTGGAACTAAGCAGTGACCAATGATGACTACAGTAAAACATATTGAAACTCCAAAATAACAAGTGGCAACGAAGGGAGGGGGGGACAGGTCAAAAGAGAACCATTCAACAATCTAACAAAGACCTAGAGAAGTTATATCCACAGACCAAAAGCAAAGAGAGACTCACAGGACTGCGATAAACAAAATGCTTGCTACAGAAAGCATATAGCCGAGAGGAGTTCCCAAGATAAAAGACATCATAAAACAACCTACTCAACAGTTTAACACTTTGTTTGGACAGGAGGAAATGGAGATATAGAGAAGGAAGGGAAAGGGATGGGAACAAATTCCCTTGTTTGGATAAGAGATTGGGGGAAGGATCTATTTTCCCTCCAAAATTGGAGATATTTGGAGGGAAAATTGAGTGAGAGAACCATTCAACAATCTGACAAAGACCTAGGGAAGTTATATCCACAGACCACAAGCAAAGAGAGACTAGGACTGTGACAAACAAAATGCTTGTTACCAAAAGCATATAGCTGAGGGGAGTTTCCCAAGATAAAAGACATCATCAAGCAACCTACTCAAGAGTTTTAACACTTTGTTTGGATAGGAGGAAATGGAGATATAGAGAAAGAAGAGAAAGGGATGGGAACAAATTCCCTTGTTTGGATAAGGAATTGGGGGAAGGAAGGGGAGGGAGAGGCAAGGATCCATTTTCCCTCCCAAATCGGAGAGATTTGGAGGGATCATAGAGTTCTCCCTTTCTTTCCCCTCCCCTTCCTCCTCTATCCCTCCCCTTCCTTTCCCTCCTATATTGCTATCCAGACAAAGTGTAAATACCACTAGACAGCCACATGAGAGACAATTTTGCAGCATATGTTATGCAACTAACTAGGGGTTTGCCTAAACACGTGATTTTCAATAGAAAAATAATATACTTCCTCCGTTCCATAATAAGTGAAACACTTACTATTTTAGTACATTTCAAAATAAGTGAAACATACCTTAAATGGAAAAAAGAAAGTGACAAAATGACAAGAGTACCCATCACAAACTTGTGTGGTTTGGTTTTCTCTCTCCTCCTTTTGATAATGAAAAGGGTATTTTATGACTTTTTGCCTTTTGAAAGTGATCTTTATTAAATCTTGTGCCCAATCCATATGTTTTACTTATTATAGAATGGAGGAAGTATATGCAATAAACAGTTAATAGAAAGCCTAAAATTGGCTAACTCATTTGAGATTTATTATTCTGTGAACAAAGATTGAGAAAAAATAGTTTGTTACAGAAATTTCTTATTATCTTCCAAAAGCATACACCGTATTATGTTTTTTACATACGATGCAACCATGTAAAACAATATTTAAGTATCAACTGAACCCTCCATCAAATTGACAGTCATGTTCTCATAGCTGAGCACTGAGTAGTATATACAAACATTTTTTTGGAGAACAAAAAGAAAGGGTAGAAATGGACACAGGCTTAGTGTGCGTTTGAAGCTTCAGTAAGTTCAAATTAGTTTCAATAAGTAATAAGTTCCAATAGGTTAAAAAAAAGTTACGTTAAGGTATAATAATAAATTCTGAGAAGTTCAGCAAAACTTAGGGGAAGGGAATGCACCCTTTATCTTAACCAGAAGAACCCCTAAAATCAAACTTTCAAGATAACATATTATACCAAAGAGATGTTGTCAGATAGCATAATACATTGCATATTTCTTTACGACTTGATATAATCACTCTATACCTGTTTCTAACATGAACCCTTGGCCAAGTTCACAACTATGCTCCAACACATTACGCTTCTATCCCATACCATTATACCAAAACTAAGATTCTACTTCATTCTCCATTTCTCATACACAACGCCTTTAATCCTTTGAAAAAATAAATAAGAAATAAAACCCTTGAATACTAAGAGGTAAGATCTCTCACGGTAACGGCTAAATTCACAATTGAGCACCAACAAAGTCATGTTCTCTACATAAATTAATAGATCCAAAGTCCAATTCCAATCGGTACAAAATTAGTCCAATTATCCTTGATTCGATTTACCACGTTCACAACCTTGCCCTAAATTATCCCCTTCAATTGCACCCAAAAGGGGAAAAAAAACCCTCTTCGGAAAATCCAAGATCAGCATTTCAATTTCCAGTACATAGTAGAAGGCAACCAAATTCATAACTACCAAACTAATGTAACAGTTGAGTGAACAACTCCACAATGAAACCCCGAAATCTTTTTTTCCCTTCAATTGCACCCAAAAGAAATAAAACCCCCCCCTCTTTGGAAATCCAATATCACCATTTTCATTTCCTGTACATAATAATAGAGGGCTACCAAATTCATAACTAGCAAACTAAAGAAACCCTGAGTGAACAATAATTCCACATCGAAACGGCGCAATTCAAAATCAATAACCACAAGTACTTGAAAATCAAACAAAAACTGAAAATTGAATAACCAGAAATAAAATAAAAAACTAGGGTTAGATTCAAAACCCTAAGAGAGAAAACCTCACATTATAATTAACATCAGGCTTCTCCGACTGACTCAAAAGCGAAATACTGGAATCGGCCTCCGGTGGAAGAACATCAACTAGCGCATTGGAATGCCGGTGAAGCGCAACCGACGCCGAAGGCTTAAGCAACTCACGATTAATAGTACTTAGAATCCTAACATAGTAATTACTCCCAGTAGTAGACCCAACAATCCCATTATTCTGGTCCACCATCTCCATGAACTGACCAATCACAAGCGGCACCGATTGAATCCTCTTGACCTCTTCTTGAGCTCTGAGTAGCTCTCTTTTGAGGTTTTTGAGCTCGTCTTTGACGTATTCTTCTTGTATGTCCATGAATTCAATTTGCCTTTCTAGGGATTTTAATCGGCCGTAAAGATCTTCTTCTTCCGGAGAAGACAAATCTTCTGATGAGGTTAGTGAGAGTGCTGGTGGTGGTTCGGAAGATGATGATGGTGGTGGTGGGATTGGTTTTGGGTCTAGCACCATGGCTGATGCCGCCATTGTTGAAGAGGTTGGAGGAGAGAGAAAATTGAAGTAAGGGTTTGGAGTATTGGTGAAGAAAACTTTGGAGGAGGTGAAATTGGAAGACAGAAAGTTGAGATCCTATGTTTATAGGAGTGTGCCGTTTTCTGGATTTATCTATGTTTGGGCTTTTATACTTTCGATAAATTGACACCATAAATCACAAGTTTGTTGTCATCTTATATTAATACAAAAATAATTTGTTAATAATAAAAAAAAAATAGTTTTGATACCCGTGTGATGTACGAGTTATCGTTAATGTGTTAAAATTATTTTGTATGTTAAATGCCCCGACTACGAATCATCGTTATTAAGTTAATTAATCAACCGTTAGCAGCTAAACCTAGATAGTCGGCGCGTTACTGCTGTACTTTCCATTAAGAAAAGGGAAATTTCCTCAGGTACCCCTGATGTTTAACGTAATTCTCAAATTATCCATCACATTTGGGGAATTCATCAGATGCCCTGAACTTTGTGTTTGAGCTCAAAATACCCTTATCATACACCGAAATTCAAGTGCATTAATTTCCTAAGGTACCCTTGAAACTTAAACTTTGAACTTCAAAATTCAATAAGGGTATTCTGAGAATTAAGTCAAACCTCAATGGTACCTCAGGAAATTTCCTTTAAGAAAATATAAGGCAACATAATTTCATAAACTTAAAACATATTATAACATGAAAATATAAGAATTATCCAACATTGGTTTCATTAAAAAAACTTAGTTACTGAACAGAGTCTGACATAAACTTAAATTATAAGCATAAGAGTCTACATAAGTCTAGATACTATATTACTTCTCACTGCTACGCCATCTCGTTATCCTCATCAATACATAGAACAGAAAACAAAACGTCGTGAGGCGAGGCTTAGTAACATAATACTCTAACGTAAATTCATTTCAATTCATTTTATTTGTAAATAGGGAGGAGAGAATAAGTAAAACTATTTCACAAACTTATCATGCCATATAACATTATCTTCTTTATAAATGTTCATCATCATAGTTCATATTATTTGGTAACTTGGCTAGTACAATAGAAGGGACGTCTCCCCAAAACATAGTAACGTCGTAAACAGGAGACAACCACCTGAGGACAATAGCCATGACAAACAGGAGGTGGCGTTAATGCCCATAATATAGTAGTGTGCGGTGCCACCTGAGGACATTAGCCCTCACTAAAAGGTGGTGAACCGGCCGGGAGGTACGTGCACGACCCATGATGACAGAATACTGCCAAAAATCGTCTTTCACTTGATTTTATCATGTTTCATTTCTTTTAAGCATATCGTAATCATCATGAGTCACAATATTCCTTAATAACATCATCATATTTTCATAACCTCATTAATTTATACCATTACTTCATATCATCATAATCATCACAAAACATTCATATCCCGCAATTCACATATAAAATCATAATGTTAGCATGTTCATAAAACATACTTCGAAGGGGAATGCGGGTGTTAACACTAGACGTTACCTGAATTCCTACTTAACAAACTTGGTAGCCGGGGGAGGCTTGTAATATCCTTATCCTTTTTAATCTAGTCAAGAATAGTGATATTAATATATGTTTCATTATTTAGATTTTAAGCCTAAATATTATAGCTTATTATATAGTCATAGGGTTCTTCGGATTGTCATTGTCTTGGTTATAAAATCGTAATCATTATTATTTAACTTAATAAATGGACTTGTCATTAACTAATAAGTGTAGTAACTCCTTTACTTTCATTTTAGAATTAGTAAACAATTATAATTACAATTCATATCATTATATAACCATTTCACTTGGTCACAAAAGTACATTATTATATATGTTTATAGACTATTATACGAGTCCATAATTAATACTATTTAATCAGTTATTATTAATTAACTAAGTCTATTGCTAAAATAGAGCCTTCAATCACTACCATAATACTATTTAGTCACTTTATATTAGTGAAGCAAGTTAATTAATTATTATAAGCGAATATGAGTATTAATGAAGCTTTAATATTATAGTTATAACTTATACTCAAATTATATTATTAACTATGGTTATTAGAGACCTTTAATTTATTAATCCATAAATCATACTAAGTTTATGTTCCTGATTTCGTCCCAATAAATTTTAATTGTCAACTATATTTCTCAAAGATCCGGTTACATTATGTTTGAAATTTTATTTGTGAAGATGGTTTTTTTAAAAATTCGTGGCTGAAGTTCAGAATTTGGAATTTGCAAAAATCCAGTTACAATCTTAGTCGGTTCTTGAATCATCCCATTTTCCTTTTTCTTTCCCTTATATTTCCAAGACTTCTTCTACTGCTTTGGCAAACTTTGTATGCAATGTAATTAAATTTTAGCATAATTTATTGCGTAAAAGACCTTTTGCTTCTGGGTTTTTAATTATTCATAAGAAATGTCAGTTTTGTACTAATGGTTTATAAGATTACATTTATTTTTCGAAAAGTTATTTTTATACACTTTTAAATTATGAAATACTATTTTTTTTCAAAATTCAGATCTGGTTTTGTATATTTCATTCCACGGATTACTAAAAGAAAATCAATCGTTTTTTCATCTGTTTTCAATTTCACTATTTGTTTTGGCAAATTAAAGTAGTTTCTTTTTTAGTTTGATTTTTATGTCATTATAATTATATTCGAAATTGATTTATATTTTGTAATGCCTTTTTTTGTTACAAACATTGACTGATTTTTTTAATAATTATTTCGAAATTTATATCATACAATACATACTTAAATTACAATTCAACATGCATTAGAACATAAGATTTGCTAGTTTTTTTTTCAACTGATTTGAAATAACTTGCAAGATTAAAAAGAATTATGTACCTTTTTTAGAAGTTCGCAAATCGCCAATGGACAAATATGTAATCTCCCCGTCGAAATCGTATGTTTTTATTAGTTTGTAATTTGTATTGACGTTGTAGTGTATTGGTAATTTTTCTGAGTATGTAATTGTAAATTGTTTTTGAGAATGGAGTACGTAATTGCTAATGAGTTATAGTTTGTAATTAGATTTTTTAGTTTTTGTAAAGTTTCGTCATATGAGTGATTTGTATGACGTGAATTATACAATTCTATTGATTTCAGTTGACTTGTGATTGACTGTTATAATGTATTTTCGGCAGTTTTTTTTTAAGCCCCACTCTAATTAAAATTGGTTTTGTAATTTAGAAAGGGAAGAAGGGTAAAACAGTCTCTTCAAAGGGGGACACCATAGCTCCCCCCTTCCCTTATATAATAGAGATAAGCATATAACAACTATCATATATAGATAGTTTTATTCCAAATTAATTCAATATTAACGGTTAACAAGTATATTAAGACCATGTTTAGTTTTAATTAAACTTAACTAACTTGTGATTAGGAAAAATAACCCAATAATAGTTTTAGGAACCAATTAGGTGGCTTAATTTAAAACTAGCCTAATCAGTCCATCAAACCCCAGAATTTTAAAACTAAAGAACGTGGTATACCTTTGCTACTTAGAGCAGGGACGACAGGTGCAACGAGGCTCGGGTTCCGGGCACTGGTGGACAGTGGCGGCGGAAAGCGGTGGGTGCGCCGGTGAAGCTGGAAGCAGGGTTGGCGGCGCGGGTTGGCGGTGCGGCAGCGGAGGAGAGGGACGAGAGGTTGAGCGAGAGAGAAGGTGTGAGCGTCAAGAGGAGCACTGGAAACGTGACTGACGCGGTGGTGGTCAGGCGATTGAAGGCGGCAGAAGGGCATCGTGCCGTAGGCGGCTCGCAAGGTGGCAGACGGTGGTTGCGCTGTGGGCAATAACCTGAAACTGAGGAAAGAGAGCGAAAATTGGCCCTTTTGGGCTGCGTTTTCCGGCAGATTTAGAGGGTGTTTGGTATGGAAAAAATTGAAGTAGGAAACGGATTCAGATAAGTGTTTCCATTTCTAATTGTTTGGTATGAGTGTTAAGTAACAAATACCGTTTCCGGAGGGAAACATAATCCCTCCATTTGTTACCCTTATCAAACTAGTGGAAACAAATTAAGTTTCCTTCCTCAATCATAAACCTCTCAATTGTTTCCATTCCACTAGGATACCAAACAATTAGTAAAGGTAACAGTTATTATTTCCATTTCCCCTCCTTATCCAAATCCTTTCCATTCCGTTTACATTGATTATACCAAACGCCCCCTTAGTGGTTATTTCCGGCGAGTTTGTGAGTGAAGATGTGAATGATAAGTGTGGTGTTTAAAAGTGTCGTGGGTATGGTTATATATAGCCAAAGTTGTGGCTTCTAAAAACTCAAAACCATAAGCATTGTTGGGTTGTTTTTTTGCAATACCGAGCTTTGAAGCCATGGAGTTAGGGAATTGGGGGAACAAATTATTCTGCATTCAGTGCATTGTTAACTTAGGAAGAGGATGGGAGTGAGTCAATGATTTGGGCAGTGAAAAGCTGATGAAATCTCCATGTTTGGCTTGTTGGCTTGAGAAGAAGAGGAAGAAAAATGGAACAAGTCATCAGATGACTTTGCAAAGAATTCCCTCTTTTTCCCTTTTGTTTTAAATAAAAAAAAATCAGAAAATTCTCATTCTCCAACCATGCGTCACATGGTCTTGAATTAGTATATTGAATGTTGAATTTTTTTTTGTGCCTAATTGATTAAACATTAAAATAATTTTAACCTTTTCCTTTATGTTATCTTAACCCAAATATAATTACCTCTTTTATAGTAATTGATAATTTTATGTTGTAACATGGTAATTTATGATTTTAATTTAGCCATTTAAAAGTTTAAATTTTAGTCTAATTAGTGGTAATTATAATTAATTGATTAAGCATAGTTATGTTTTTAGGATATTACCATATGTTTATAGGAGTGTCGTTTTCTGGATCTGTCTATGTTTGGAGTTTTATATTTTGGATACACTGACGCCATAAATCACAAGTTTGGTGTCATCTTATATTAGCATAAAAATGATTTTTCATAATAAACAAACTAGTTTTGATGCCAATGCGATGCACGGGTTATTGTTAATGTGTTAAAATTATTATATTTGTTTTATTGGTTCTCCTAATATGTCTTATTTTTATATATACTACTCGCTAATTAAGTGCTCTTGTATTTAATTTATATTATCCATCTCCTTTTAAAGTGGATAACTAGTATTTTTGGCCCGGGCGATTCCCCAGGTAGTTACAATTATAAAATATATTAGGAAAAATTGATAAGAGCAGGCTCAACTATGGCCACCCTTCCATAATAGATCCCAACTTTCGATTATTCCACACCAGTCCCAACTTTGGGGTGTGCTTTACATTAATGGTCCTAGCAGGTCACTTAACCTGCTACAATAGGTAAACATTTGAAACCACCACCTTTGCCACCTCTGCCACCCTCTCCCCTGCACTGCCACCCCTTCCCCCGCCATCGTAACTCCTATAATGTTTTTACCCAGCAACAACAATTCCACCCCCTCTCTCTACAACTCTACCCCCACCCCCACCCCCACCACCTCCGCAACCCCACGCCCGGCCACCACCTCCACGTCACCCTCTCCCTCTCCCCCTTCCTCGCCGGCAACCGAACCCCATTCCCCGTCGTCGACCCTAACTTAGCACCGCAGCGGCCCAGCCCCACCCCGACCCTTTCCCCTACCCGATTTCCCCAATCTCCACCACCCCAATTTCCACCACCCTCCAGCCTTTTGATTTCCTCCCCTCTCTCATCTTCTTCCATGGAGTTCCGATCTAATATTCAATGGCGAAGAACAGGTTGCAATTTAGGGTGTATGGGTGGTGGAAATGGTGTGGGTGGTGGGTTTCGGTTTTGTCAGAGGAGAGAGAGGGAGGTGCGGCGGTTGGTCGAGGTGGGGGGGAAAGAGGGTCGGGGAGGGTTCATACTGGAAATCGGAGGGCTGGAGGTTGGGGGGTCTGAAATGGTGTGGGTGGTGGGTCTTGGTTTTGACAGAGGAGAGAGAGCGAGGTGCGGTGGTTGGTCGAGGTGGGGGAAAGAGGGTCGGGGAGGGTTCGTGGGTCCTGGGTTACGGTCGGCTGCAGGGGAGGAAGCCTTGGCGCCGGCGGAGAGGGTGGTCCAGCGCCGGCAGTGAAGGTGGAAGGGGGTGATGGTGGCTGGCAGGTTTGGAGGTGGTGGTGTGGGTGGCTGGTTGGTGGTTTTGTGGCAGGATAGGAGAGAGAAAGACTGAAAAAGGAGGAAGGAGAGGGGTTGATTTTTTTTTACAGGTTAAGCAGGTCACCCTTCCACTTGGACTGTTTTCGTAAAAGACCCTCCAAAGTTGGGACTGGTGTGGAATAATCGAAAGTCTGGGATCTATTATGGAAGGGTAGTCATAGTTGGGCTTGCTCTTGTCAATTTTTCCAATATATTATTATTCATAAGTTTCACAATTGATTTTACTAGCTTTTCGTAATTTTGTTTCTAGTGCAAAATTGGGCAATGGATGTTATGGTATGATAAATTATTTTAAAAAAAACTTTCAAGGACTTGAGGAGAAAATAACAACGTCAATGGAATTGGGGTAAGAGAATGTTATTACCTTAATAGAAGTGTTAGATATCAAAAAGCTTGTCTATGTCTTCATAGTTACATATAATTATAAGACCTTATTATGTTTTACTTTGAAACAATAAACATTGAAATTGTAGTGGATTGGTGGTTAAACTCTCACATTTCATTTCAAAGGTCATGTGTTACACATTGTTAATATTTTTTAATGAGATCACTAGTTTTTTTTGCCCGGGCGATGCCTCGGGTCAGTTACAATAAATTAATATGTTATTATTTTTAACTACAATAATATAAACTTTTGCCCGTTCTCTCGCAATAATACAAACTTTTGATTATTTTTTAATAATACAAACTTTACATCAAAATTCCTCCAGTAGGTCAAGTTGACTTGTAACCGGTAAAACAAGTCAAAAAAATTACAAAATGATCTTTCTTCTTTGTCCCTCCTCCCCCAACCCCCAACCCACCTGAACCATCTCAGCTAGTTACCTCCTACAACAAGTTAACAACCGGTATTGTCCTACTGGAGGAATTTTGATCAAAAGTTTGTATTATTAAAAAATAATCAAAAGTTTGTATTATTGCTAGAGAACGGGCAAAAGTTTGTATTATTCTTGTTAAAAAATCCTTTATTTTGCTACTTTTCGTATTTTTTGTCCATTAAGAAATTGAAAAATTCACGTCACAACGTGATAAGTAAAGAAAAATTGAAAGGTTTGAGTTTGAAAACAATACCTTAAAAGGAATTGTGGTAAGAGAATATGACATCAATATTCTCTTGTAAGTTACGTAATAAGAGTGTTAGGGATGTATATACTTGTTAAGTCTTTTTAGTTAAGTATACTTATTGCAAGACATTATCATATTTTATTTGAAACATTAGACAACAAATTCATAGTGTATTGATGGTTAGGCTCTAACTTTTCATTTCAAAGGTCACGTGTTCGATACCTTGCACTTACACATTTCTTTTTTTAAAGTGAGGGGTACACATAGACATAAAGCATTTGCATTAAAAAGTTGAGGAGAGTGTCACGTGGCACATAGGCTTTCTTTCGCACGCCTTTTAATATATTTGTATAGATGTGTATTAGAAGTTTGAGTAGAGTGTCACGTGGCACCGTTCCTTTGATAGGAACGCTTTTTAATATATTTGTGTTTCTGCCTAGAAACTAGTCAAAGGAGTTAATTGTGTTTAGAGAGGTTAAAATCCCGAGTTGGAATATAATCCCGAGTCTTGTCAACCGAGGCCCTGCAAAACAAAGAAACCTAGCCCGGGGGTGTTCCCGGAAAAGCCCATCCAACGCTCAAGTCAGTTGAGATTGAGGTAGAGAGAGAAAGTGAACAGTTCTAGAGAGAGATGCTCTGGTTTTGTTAGGTGAGAATTCAATACCTGTTCATTGATTGGACCTGCTGCTTTTATAATGTTGGGGATTCACCAGACAGGAAACCCTATTGGGGAGCATCCATGTATGTAGGAAAGTTGTCTCCCTTTTATGGCAAAGTTGCTTTCTGCCTAAAAAGGCTGATCGGCTCCTTAGGAGCATACAGATCAGATTCTTTTAGGTGGGCTTTGCATAACACTGTTGGACCAGATCAGAGGTCCAAACAATTAGCCCCACGCCAAGTAATCGGAGTGAGATCCTCGATTTTCAGTGCGGTTGATTGGCGGAACAATAATGCTGTTGCCGATATTCTTTGAATGATGCCTTGAGTTGTGGCGCTAGGATTAACCCCGAGATGACATCATGGTGCTGGGAACCGAGTGATCCCGAGAGAGGGGGGCCCTCTCCCCCGAGGTGGCGCATTGGGTCACTTGAGCTGATTCCCAAATAGTCCCGAGATGGGGCATCGGGGCGTGGCTCCGAATGATCCCGAGAGAGGGGAGGACCCTGATCCGTCGGGCATACGTATGGGGCCCCGAGTGATGGTGGGTGCTCTGGCTAACTCACTAGCAATCCCGAGGTGGAGCACCGATGTTTGGCCCCGAATGAGGGGGAGGACCCTGCTCCCCGAGCTGGTGCGTGGGACCCCGAGAGAAGGGGAGGACCCTGCTCCCCCTGGTGCGTGGGACCCCGAGTGATGAGGCTTGGGCTCTCCCAAACGATCCCGAGGTGGTGCGTCGGTCTTTGGCCCCAATGACCCCGAGAGAGGGGAGGACCTTGCTCCCCCGAGTTGGTGCGTTGGGCATCGCGTTTTGAATTCCTCCTCGGGGGGAGAGTTACTCTAGGAGGCACCTGGGCTCTCCCAAGCGATCCCGAGGTGGTGCGTCGGTCTTCGGCCCCAATGACCCCGAGAGAGGGGAGGACCTTGCTCCCCTGAGTTGGTGCGTTGGGCATCGCGTTTTGAACTCCTCCTCGGGGGGAGAGTTACTCTAGGAGGCACCTGGGCTCTCCCAAGCGATCCCGAGGTGGTGCGTCGGTCTTCGGCACCAATGACCCCGAGAGAGGGGAGGACCTTGCTCCCCCGAGCTGGTGCGTTGGGCATCGTGTTTTGAACTCCTCGGGGGGAGAGTCTTTCTAGGAGGCACCCTGTGCCAACTCAGGGGCTAACGAGCCCTTCTATGGGGCCCCGAGTTGGTCGTGGAAGTACTTAGCCTTCTCTTGGCCAAGCGATGAGCCCCCTGGCAAAACCGAGAAGGGTGAGGCACCACCTCGGGGGCTAATGAGCCCTTCCTATGAGGATCCCGAGTTGGGTGTTGAGGTACTTAGCCATTATATGGCTAAGTATTGAGCCCCCTGGCAAGACCGAGAAGGGTGAGGCGCCAACTCGGGGGCTAATGAGCCCTTCCTGTGAGGATCCCGAGTTGGGTGTTGAGGTACTTAGCCATTTTTTGGCTAAGTATTGAGCCCCCTGGCAAGACCGAGGAGGGTGAGGCGCCAACTCGGGGGCTAATGAGCCCTTCCTGTGAGGATCCCGAGTTGGGTGTTGAGGTACTTAGCCATTTTTTGGCTAAGTATTGAGCTGAGCTGAGTTTTAGTCAAACCTGTATATGTTTGACCATTAACCGTTGACCGTTGACTTTTTGACTTGCTATATTTGCGTCTGTTTAGGCTTCTTGATTTAAGGTCTTTGGGCTCTTTTTCACTGTTGGCCCATGCTTTAGAGGCCCGTCTAGGGTGGTGCAGAGGTTGTCGCGGCGCGGGCGTAGAGATGGATGTATATAGAGGAGGGAGAGAGCTGTTTTTCCGTACTTTGACAATCATTTGCAAATTTCCTCAATCTCTCTTCTCTCTCTCTCTAACTTTCTCCTTAGTGTGATCCAGTCCCGAGTCCACGAGTGCCTACGCCTGTTACACTCCCGAGACCGAGAATTCCCGAGCAGGTACGCTCTTCCTTAGCAGTAATTCTGTATTTCCTTGTTTGATATCTGAAGTAGACGTCCATATGATGGATCCCGAGTCCGACCCAAATGCCCTTGCTTCTCCTAAGCTGTCGGAAGAGATACGCGGGGCAGAGGGTGTCTTAGTTAGCACCCGAGTCCCGTGTGATGACCCGTTGGTCGTTCCCGAGGCGGTTCCTTTGCCCAGTCCCTCAGATTCGTTAAGTGAAGAGGATGAGGGAGTAATCCCGGGCCCTTTTGAGGTCTCCCTAGCTCATAGGCCATGTAGCTCCAGTTACCTTGACCGGTTTATTTCTGAGGGGGTCGTCACGGTGTCAGAGGGGGCTGAAGAGGAGGCCCCGACTACTTCAGGCCAGGAGTACCCACCTCTGGATCCCGAGGGGGGACCTCATAGTTACTACCCCGAGGCCACATTTCAGGCCAGGAGTACCCACCTATGCATCCCTTCATCAAGGAGCTTCTTAATGCCTATCAACTAACGCTGACAAGTCTTCTGCCCAACAGTTGGTTAACTATAAATGGTTTCGTTTCTATTTGTGATATCCTCGGTGTTGCCCCGAGTATGCGTTTATGGCGCAATATTTGTATATTGATGTTAGGGCCCGCTGACCGTCATGGCCCCGGATGGTTCCGCTTTCAATGCCGAGCGGGCTACAAAGTTGTCTGGGATGCCCCTTCGAACCAGAAAGGGTTTAGACGGATCCAGTGGTGAGTGGGGAATTCCCATTCTTCCACCCGAGGAGGGACCTCGCTTTAGGCTCAACTAGACGGTCCCCGAGATGTCTCGGGAAGAGGCGGTGGTGGGAATTTATTTTTCCACAACCCCGAGGACGTTGACTGGTGCCCTGACCTACGTGCCCCAGAATTGGCTACCTCCCCGCTATGAGATGCGGAATGAGATGTTTTTGGTGTCGGCGGGCTTGAGTCTTAGCTGTGACAAGGGTAATCGCCTTTCATCAGATGTGTGAATTTCACTTTTTTGCTAAAGTTTTGACGTTTCTTTTGTTTCAGCTATAGCCCGACACCGGCTTGATCCTGCAATGGCCGAGAGATTCGTCGACAGTGCAGCGCTGGCATCGAAGATTTTGGATGAGCTGGATGCTGAGACTATGTCTATCCCGCCTCCTCCAAAGGTAACGTCGGTCAGTCACTTTGCTTTAACTTGTCTCACTTTGGTAACTAACTTTTAATACTGGCAGGATACCGACCCGAAGAGGGCCAAGAAGCCTCATGCTCGTTCCCGTAAGCTGAAGGGGGATACCGAGAAAGCCCAGGCCTTGGAGAAAGCGGCCTCCAAGGCTTCTTCAAATGTTTCAACGGGCAGCAAGAGAGGACCCGAGGACGAATCGGGGGCCCCCTTGAGGTTTTTGAGGAGCCATTGCCCAAGCGACCCTGATTTGATCCAGCGGGGTCTAGTGTTCCCTTTTCGGCCCTAACCAGGCCTCAGAAGTTGGCTCGCGTCAAGGGTGCCGTCAAGGGCGTCTATACGGATGCTGACGACCAGGCACTTCTGGCCCTTGGGCATGGGGAAGTCAACGCCTTCTACGAATCTTGGCTTGAGGTACACTACCCCGACTGAGCATTTTCGCATTTCTTGCTTCTTCCTGTGGACTAACCTGTTACTTTTATGCAAACCACTATCCGGATGACCTCGGTGATAAATCGCCGGGCTCAGTTCGAGGAGGGCGTGGCGACCCTGACCAAGGAGGTGGACGTGCTGAAGAAGAAAGTCGAGGGTCAGGAGGCTGAAATCCTGAAGCTGAACACCGAGTTGGATGGTCAAAAGGCCACCTTTGAGGAGGCTAAGAAGGCCATTGCTGACATGGAAGCCTTGAAGGAGACTAAAAAACAAGTCTAGGCTTCCCTTGAGGCCGCCATTATTGAGCGCAACACCTCTGAGAAGAGCCTGGAGGATGTCAAGCTTCAGCTGGTGGAGGCGCAGAAGAAAGCCAAGTCCTCCAAGCATAGCCTGAAAAAAGCCAAGGCTAAGCTTGAGAAGGTACAGGCGGAATTTCTGCAGGAGTGGAAGAGGTCTCCCGAGGGGTTGGCCTTCTTGGGGAAGATGGCCACCAACTCCTACCGCATGGCGGTTCGGGAGACGAAGGAACGCCTCAAAGGAATCCTTGTTGGTCCCGACTCTGCCTTGAACTAGGATGACGTCGAGGCTGAGTTCGATCGTCGCATTGCCGAGGAGCAGGCGGGAGATGCGTCCAAAGCCCAGGCTCCTTCCGTTACACAAGTCTCGACAAGCTCTCAACCGGTTGTTGTGGCCCCGATTATGGATGCTGCTGATCCCGAGGGCGCCACCTCGGGCAAGAGTTCTGATGAAGAAGATGGGGCGGGCAGCACCGACAGTTACCCTGACAAAGCTCTGGCCGCTTAGTTTTTGACTTTAGTTCTGTATTTGTATTTCTGGGGCTTTTGGGAGTTATGTTCCCGGGGCCTTTAGGTTGTATTTTTCTATCTTAATGAGATTGCTTTATGTTTGCAGCATTTCTGAGTTGGAATTTTCTGAGTATAATATAGTTCCGAGTATAACATACGAATCTATTTTCAATTTCCCGAGTTCAATTTTGTTAGATGCAACTGTTATGAACCCCTTGTTTTCTTTCATTCATATTCTCGAGATTGTCAACTATGGGGTACAACTTACTGCCCTGAGTTGTGTCTTAACAAAATGAACTGTAGGCTCAAGTGTGGCCAAGTTCCCCAAAATCCCGCCAACTCTAATAGGGTATAAATGGTTGCCCCGAGTTGTGGTTTACAAAATAAGGCTCAAGTGTGGCCTAGGTTGCTAATCAAATGTAATATTTCTTCAGATTATCTGCATTCCAAGGTCGGGCTAGTGGTGTGCCTTCGGGTGACTCGAGTCGGTATGTTCCCGGCTTGATTACTCCCGTGACCTTGTAAGGCCCATCCCACTTAGGCCCTAGCTTGCCTTTCAGGTGTGTCAACCCTGTGGCCTCGACCTTCCTGACCACCCAATCACCTACATGAATTGGCCTAGCTTTCACCCTGAGGTTGAATTGTTTGGTTACCCGTTGCTTGTTGCGGATTGACTTGAGTAGAGCATTACCCCGAGATTCAGGCAGTAGATCTAGCTCGACTTTCTTCTCTTCCTCGTTCTTGTCATACTCGTAGAAGGTCATCCTTGGAGAAGGTATCCCAACCTCGACAGGAAGGACAACGTCACTTCCATAGACTAAGCTGAAGGGCGAGTTGCCTGTTGCTTCTTTCATTGTTGTTCTTGCTGACCAGAGCACACCCGGGAGATCGTCGACCCATGACCCCTTTGCTCCTTCCAGTGACTTCTTAATCCCATTCAGCACCACTTTGTTTGCAGCCTCAGCTTGGCCGTTGGTCTGGCTCGGGAGACGGCTGAAAACCGTGTTTGAATCCCGAACCTGGAACAATAATCCCGAGTTGGCCCGCTGTTAAATTGTCTCCCGTTGTCTGATATGAGAGTCCTTGGGATCTTAAAACGGGTGATGATGTTCCTCCAGATGAAATTTTGCACTTGTTTGTCTGTTATTGAAGCTAGTGGTTCAGCCTCGACCCACTTGGTGAAGTAGTCGATGGCCACTAGGAGGAACCTTCTTTGCCCCGAGGCTGCTGGGAATGGGCCTATTAGGTCCATCCCCCACTTATCGAATGGTAACACTGCTTGTATGACAGTCAGGGGATTCGTGGGAGCCCGAGGGATATCTCCATGGAGCTGGCAGTTGGGGCATTTCTTCACCAACTCCCGAGCATCAGCTTTTACCGTAGGCCAGTAGTACCCGGCTCTCAGAGCTTTCCCGGCAATGGTCCTTGCCCCTTGGTGGCTGTTGCATGCGCCCTCATGAATTTCCCGAAGGATGTAATTACCTTCAAAGGGTGTAACACACTTCAATAGTGGATGAGTGTAGGATTTTTTGTAGAGGATCCCCTCATGCCGGACAAACCAACTTGATTTCTTCTTTATAGCCTCAGCTTCTTTCTCTCCCGAGGGTAGTATGCCATCTCTGAGGAAGCTTATGATTTCCCTCATCCATGTATCGGTTCTGTCCAAGGCGTGGATCTGGGGGGAATTAATGCTTGGCTGCTCTAGGACCTCCTAGATGATGGTTCGAGGGGTCAGTCCATCTGCGGAGCTTGCCATACGGGCCAGGGCGTCGGCCTGCTGGTTTTCTGACCTCGGGAGGTGTTGTATGTTGAATGATGACAACTTCTTGATGAGCTCCCGGGTTTTGTTGAGATACATCCTCATGTTGTCTTCCTTGGCCTCATATTCTCCCGAGACCTGCCCCACTACGAGCTGCGAATCTGATTTGGCCATTACTGCCTGGGCTCCCGAGCTTATGCAGATTTGAAGGCCCAAAATCAGGGCTTCGTATTCAGCCTCATTGTTTGAGGCCAGGAAATCAAATTTGACAGCATACTCCATTTTATCCCTGACTGAGGGGATGATCACGAGTCCTGCTCCGCTGCCGGCTTTGGTGGCTGAACCATCTACTTGCAACTCCCACGACTCCCTTTCTTCCTGGTCAAGGGGTCGGGAGCTGCACTCACTGATGAAATCCGCCAATGCTTGTGCCTTAATTGCTCTTCGTGGCTCATACTCCAACCCGAAGTCTGCCAACTGGTCTTCCCACTCGGTCATCCGAGTTGAATGATTTATGCTTTCAATTACTTTCCTGATGGGTTGTCCGGTTAGGACTTTGATGGGGTGCGCCTGGAAATATGGCTTCAACTTCCTACTCGCCATTACCAGTGCAAAAACCATCTTCTCGATCTGGCTGTACCGTGCTTCTGCTCCTCTATAAGCGTGGCTGATGAAGTATACTGGGTGTTGAGCTCCCTCCCTTTCAGCCACGAGTACTGCACTGAGAGCATATTCTGATACCGACACATATATATAGAGAGTTTCTCCCGGCAAAGGTGATATGAGTTTGGGCAACGTCGCTAGGTGTTGTTTCAGCTGTTGAAATGCCTGTTCAGCCTCGTCGTCCCAATCAAACTCATTCCTCTTCAGCGCTCTGAAGAATAACAAGCTCTTGTTAGCCGAGCTGGACAAGAAGCGTCCCAGGGCTGCTAGGCACCCTGTTAGCCTTTGAACTTCTCTCACATTCCTTGGTGAGGACATGTTTAACACTGCGTTGATTTTGTCGGGGTTGGCCTCAATTCCTCTTTCATCTACCAAGAACCCGAGGCATTTCCCCCCTCTGACCCCGAATACGCACTTCTTGGGATTTAACTTCATGCTGTGGTGTCGCAGGGTGTTCAGCGTTTCTGCCAAATCCCCGACGTGATCAATTGTTTTTCTGCTCTTGACGATCATATCGTCTACGTAGACCTCAATGTTCCTCCCGAGTTGTTCCTCAAAGACCTTGTTGATGGTTCGTTGATAAGTAGCCCCTGCGTTCTTTAGCCCGAAGGGAATCATCTTGTAGCAGTACACGCCTTGGGCTGTAACGAATGTTGTATGCACTCGGTCCTTTTCCGCCATTGGGATTAGGTGGTATCCCGCGTTGGCATCCATGAAGCTGAGCAACTCGTGACCAGCCGTTGAGTCGACCAACCTATCAATCTTAGGTAGAGGATGATTGTCTTTGGGGCATGCTTTGTTTAAGTCTGTGAAGTCGACGCACATGCGCCAAGCTCCGTTAGCTTTTTTAACTAGAACAACATTGGCCAACCACTCGGTGTATTGGCATTCTTCAATGATACCCGCCTCTAGCAGCTTCTTGACCTCTTCTGTTGCTGCTGCTGCGTTTCTCTCGGGCCCTTGATGTCTAAGTTTTTGCTTGATGGGGCGGAATCCCTCCTTGATATTTAGCTCATAGGATGCGAACTTGGGATCCAGCCCTTGCATGTCAGAAGCGGAGTAGGCAAACACATCCTTGTATTCCCGCAAGGTGTTGATCAGTTTTTCCCTAATCTCGGGGCTGAGGTTTTTGCCAATCCTTACTCCCCTCCCGAGGCTTTCATCAAGCATTACTTCTTCATCTTCTTCGACTGGTTGGGGTCGTTCGTATAACTTTGGGTTTTCTGCTAGGTAGACCCCGAGACCAGTAGGGGTCTCCGCGGGGTCTTCCCTCTTTCTCTTCCTTGGTCTTTCTTCTGAAGTTAGTGTTTTAAAACTGTTTGTGTAACACTCCCGGGCTGTTTGTTGATCTCCATATATCTTTCCGACTTGACCCTCGTCTGTTTCATATTGCAAGAGTAGCTGGTATACCGAGATGGCTGCCTTTATCATGTTCATAGTGGGCCTGCCCATGATAACGTTATAAGGGAGTGGGGTGTCGACCACCAGGAAATCGACTGGTAGGTTTCTTCCCTTACCCCTCTCCCCGAGTCTCACGGCCAATTTTACGAACCCGAGGGGGTATACAGATCCTCCCCCGAAGCCTATCAGCGGCTGACTGGTCGGGGTTACGTCCTTCTCGGTGTATTTCAGCTTCTGTAAGCATTCTAGCGTGATGATGTCTGCTGACGAACCGCTGTCGACCAATATCCTCTTGACCCTTGAGTTGGCAATTTTCATCTCTATGACGAGGGGGTCGTCATGGGGGGTATGAATGTGCCGGTCAGGCTCCTCGAATGTCATGACAGGACACCCCGCCTGTGTTGGCTCGATTTCTATGACATGATGTTTTATGGCGTGCAGGTGAGCCTTGCGAGCTCGGCTGGTTAAGCCTCCCGAGGCATATCCCCCTGCTATTACCCCAACATAACCATCGGTGTTGTCGCTGTCATTCTTTCCTTCCTTCTCCTTCCCTTTCTCTTCCCGAGAGTGCTTGATATATCTTTTCAACTTTCCTTGATCAGCCAAGTGATCCAAGGCCTTCTTCAATTCCCGACAATCTTTAGTGGTGTGCCCACATTCTCGGTGATATTCACACCACAGCCGCTGATCCCTTCTTTCTTTTGAGGTCCTTATAGGGGGAGGGATGGGCAATACCGACTTATGTTTTAGATCTAAATAGATCTCACGCCGATTTCTGTTGAAGCGGGGGTCGTTCCCATTATCTGTAGTTCTCGGGAGGAGTTGGTTGCTTTTGTCACTTTTGTTGGATTCCCGGTAAGGGGTTTCTTCCTTTCTTTTCTTTGACTTCTCTACAACAGGTTTGCAGATGTCCGAGGCCTGAATGAATTTCTGGGCCCAACTCATGGCCTCAGTGAATGTGGTGACTTCATTCTCAGCCAAGGACCATCTGAACTTGCCTGGCCAGAGTCCTGACATCAAGGCGGTGAAGGCTACCCCGTCTTGAAGGTCAGAGATCTTGAGGGATTCCTCATTGCAGCGTTTGATGTAGTCGGCCAGGCTTTCATGCTCCTGTTGCTTGATTGACATCAAGTGGATGCTTGTCTTTTTGTGCCGACGCCCGGCAATGAAATGTTGGTGGAATAATGCTTCTATCACAGAAAAGTTCGTGATAATACCAAGGGAGAGTCCCGAAAACCAGCTGAGTGCTAGGCCCTTAAGGGTAGTCGGGAAGTAACGGCACCACGCTGCTTCACACCCTGTTTGTACACTCATCTGGGCCTTATAGGCCGCCATGTGATCGTCGGGGTCACTATTTCCCGAGTACTGCTCGATCTGTGGGACTTTGACCTTGCTTGGGTTGGGCACTTCCATGATCTCCCGACTAAAGGGTGTCATGAAGTTCAACACTCCTCTGTTCACCAAGACGGGACTCTTGTTTCTTGGGGGTCCCGAGTCTCCTTCACCCTCAGTCCTGGTCTTCTTTGACCCGAGGGGGGATCCTTCCCGCCCCCGTCGGGGAGTCCTGGATTGAGCTTGCTCCTCTTGGCGAGTCTTTTCCTGATTGGCCCTCCGCTTGTCATTCAGCAAGTTCCGAGCATCCTGCTCCATCTGACGCCTACGATTCTCCTCGATGATCCCCCGGGCATCTGAGTTTGATGTCCGATGGGAGTTGGCCTGGCGGGATCTCTCTCCTCGCACTCGTTGCCCGTCCCGGTTAGGAACTAGAGTGTTCGGATCTCCCCTGGGCCGGGGCTATCCTTGAGTCAACTCTCGGGATACCCCCTGGTTGAGTTGGGGGATTCCCGCTATGAGTTCCTGCACGCTGCGTTGCATGTTTGCGTTCAACTGCTGAGCTATTCTTTCTATGTCTGCCATGGTGATGGGGGGTGGTTCAGCCTGGTATTGCTCCCGGGGACCTGTCTGCTCTTCATTACGAGGTGTGGATCCCTCATCGTCGATGGCAAGCGACTCAACCAGCACGTTGGGTTGCTGGGACCGAATTGGGGTTGGTTGGGGAGGTAGTGAAGCTCGGGTTGTTTTCCTTCGGGGTGCCATTTGACTCCCGGTACGTAGCTTTGATATGTGTCTTCCCCACAGACGGCGCCAAACTGTTTCTGCCTAGAAACTAGTCAAAGGAGTTAATTGTGTTTAGAGAGGTTAAAGTCCCGAGTTGGAATATAATCCCGAGTCTTGTCAACCGAGGCCCTGCAAAACAAAGAAACCTAGCCCGGGGGTGTTCCCGGGAAAGCCCCTCCGACGCTCAAGTCAGTTGAGATTGAGGTAGAGAGAGAAAGTGAGAGAGAGATGCTCTGGTTTAGTTAGGTGAGAATTCAATACCTGTTCATTGATTGGACCTGCTGCTTTTATAATGTTGGGGATTCACCAGACATGAAACCCTATTGGGGAGTATCCATGTATGTAGGAAAGTTGTCTCCCTTTTATGGCAAAGTTGCTTTCTGCCTAAAAAGGCTGATGGGCTCCTTGGGAGCATACAAATCAGATTCTTTTAGGTGGGCTTTGCATAACACTGTTGGACCAGATCAGAGGTCCAAACAATTTGTATAGATTATCATGCTATTAAGCGTGACTATTTATGTAATTTTTCCCTAATATGTAAACAGATCTCATAATTATTAAGTAATCAAACTAAACACTGTGAATTTTTTAAACATTATATCTTCTCAATTATTTAATCTATTACCTTTACTAGTCATTGTCACAAACTTTATCTTTCCTTAATATAATTTATTTTTTAAATTATGTGTATGTAATCTTTTATTTCCACTTTATTTTTCTTGTTCGATGGATGCGATCCATTTGCGATCTATTTTTCTTGTTTTGGAGTATTATACTACAAAAGTAGTGAAAAAATTGCAATAAGATTTACTATAACCAAATTTTACATTTGTATTGAATTTTTTTTTTTGAGGTATCGAAGAGGTTGAGGACTCTTGATGACTTTGGTGTCCACCTGAATTCCGTTGAATACCCTTTTATGTATTTGTTATTCCAAGATAATAAAGCAGAGCAAAAAAGTCATGGAAATTAAAAAAAAAAGTCTAATATAACTGCCAGATTTTTATAGTTATACACTTATTTGTATTATTACATTTAAAGCAAATTTTTAACCCAAAATAATGAATGATGATTAAATTGAAAATTTACACAAAATCAGTTACACTCGATACGCATGCATTGTGTGCAAAAAAATACTAGTTGTTGTAGCCTAACATCTACGACTCTCTTAATGACACGTGGGCTGACCAGAGCCGTACACGTGTCACCCTAGTTAAAATAAAAAGAGGGCTTAATCTCTGGGCTATACTCAGTTGGGGTAAAAGGATTGATTTTCTGGCCCAACAGTCAGAACCCAGCATTACCAAGTGGCTGAAGGAGAGTGGTTAATAGACTTCCACCAGTCATGGTCTGCCACGTGTCATGATCTGATTTCTCAGCCAATCAGAAGCCACTATTCTAGGGCAGATTTTAAGGATAGCTGTCAACTTGCTATCACTATAAATACCCCTGAAATCAGGAGAAACATTCATTCAATGCAAACAGTGTAAAGTTACTCTGATAAAATACTCTTTCTCTTTCTCTCTCTATCTCTACTTTCTCTCACTACTCCTGATATCTGACTTAAGCATCAGAGGGGGAACCACCACCCAAACCTCCATGGTGGGTCCCTTTTTGCAGGTTCGGGAGCGAAGCCAAGGCTAAGGATTAAGCTAATTCAGACATCGTTGCACAAGTCTCCAGTTGAAGAACACTCAAGATACTAATTTACTTGCTCGACAAGGAAGCTAAGCCTACAGCTTACTTGTTGGACAAGTGGATAAAACATTTGGCGCCGTCTGTGGGGAGACGCAACGATGACTGATTGTCAATCATCCAACATTGCCAGGAATCGAAGCCTTCAAGTTAACGTCGAAGATACGGTGAAGCATGAAAGACCACCTCGAGGAAGAGATAGACCTCCATCAATCGTCAATGTTCCTGGACCAAGCCAAGAACCTGGTCATCCAGGTGAATCTAGATCGTCCGGTGGCCGCCCACCTGGAGAATGTTCTCAATGACTTTCGAGACTAAGATGGCAGCGGTCGTCCGAGAACGCATTAAAAGCAATATGCTGTTTTTTCATCATAACCCGGCGCCAGCTGCTAACAATCCACTTCCTCCTAGGGGACGTTCCCAAGTAGATCGATCAGGCCCTAGTCGACCTGTTCGTCAGGAACCCTCTAGGAGGACGGCAAGAGGAAAGCAGCCAGAGGATAATGATCATTGAAGAAAGATGGACTGGAACCTGGTGGTGAGGACCCAGGACCATGTTCGTCCAAGTGGGCACCGAATGGAAACAGATGCCAGAGAATATCTAGAAGCAAAGAAAGCTGCTGCATTACAACGATCTGCGACATGATCTACACCATACCTGAGAGACCCTCCTTTGAGGTTGTCGTCCAGAGGGGAGGGAAGAAGTTTAAGTCACTCTCTTGTTCATCCACGACAGGAGAAGACGGTGGCTCAGCCCATGGTCTATAGGCTTCCAGTGCCTGCAAACACTACTACATTAAAAGGCAAAGGCAACACCACAAAATCGTTGCAATAGGGCTAAAAGTCGTTGCAATAGGCCTACTGCAACGGTTTGGTACCGTCGCATTTGTTGGCGTTGCAATAGGCCTACTGCAACGACTAGTAGAGCTATTGCAACGGATAAATGTGTCGTTGCCTTAGATCATCTATCTTTTGCAACGACTTTGTTAGTGGCAGGTTATGCAACATTCTTGGCTAGTGCAACGCCTATCATTTAAGCTAGTGCAACAAATTTAAGCTAGTGCAACGGAATGTTTTTTTCTTTTTTGTGGGGATATTGCAATGATTATTAATGTAACCTACTGAAAACCTATAATATTACAGCCCTGTGTATATATTAGTAACGATGCAATAAATGCCAAAATACTCTTGAAATGCCAAAATACTCTTGAAATGCCAAAAATAATTGTCATATCTGTATTATAATTTCCAAAACTAATTAAATTAAGAGTATACATGACAAATCCTAATTAACAAAACGAAAATGTACTTAATCAAACCTAACTAATAAATATTTGTTTTAGTACCACAAAAATACTTCTAAGTACATATAAATCACTTTCTTTCTAACCACCAAGTACCGCATCACTATAATATAGCTAACTAAATCTGGCCGATAGTGTGTATAGTGAGACGTCTATGTTTGATCTCCTCCAGTTGGTTCATTATTCACCTAAAAATTCAAACATTGTAATAGGTTAGTAAACGTTCACCATCAACAACAAAAAAAAAAAAAAAAAAAACTTTTCTATTTGATAGGCAAAGCAAAAACAAAGCAAGTTCTTTCAAGCAAAATTAAGTTGTACCTAATAGTCACATGCCATTTGAAAGGAGATTAGCTACACTTTAGTTTTTGTAACTTTTAAGCAATCTAGTCATAGTAGTCCTCTCCGTAAAAGGCTTCTAATTGAGGCATAGTATTAGTTTATGAGACAGCTTATATGTTTGTATTTGTGAATGCAGCATCACAAACTAGAACGGATCCTGACAATGCTAATGGATACAAAACCATGTTCTCTGATGAGTTTCCGTTCACAGGGCTGTCTCATACAATTTAGGGGCCCTGTGCGAAATTAATTTATGAGACCCGAAGGGTAAAAAAGACGTCCTTATAAAAAGATATCACCATTATACATTAATATATTTCATCCAGCCACTACTGCAAAGTAAAACTGCAGCACGAGGAAAAGGGCAAAACTCAAATCATTCACGATAATCATACATCTTACTTCATCCAGCAACAACAGACAGAAGCTTGTTTCAAATTAAACAGATACACAATACTGTAGTAAGAGTATGACAGATTCTGAAGGAAAAGAAAAATTTTGTTCTGTTCTTAGTTTTGTAAAAGAAGGAAAAGAAAAATTCTTATAGCAAGAGGCCAGAATCTCTAAATAGTGACAAGTATATGTATTGTTACTTGTTAGTGTACATCAGTAGAAGAAGATAAGAAAATGCGGCTAAAATAAAAGCTATGAGACGGGGAGATTTCAATTACACCTCATCAATACTATATCCTTCAATATATCAAAAATGAATATTTGCAGTTTCACATCTCCGATTTGGCAGTTTCGGTTCCACGATAAGATAGAAATAAAATCCATTCTTTAGAATACTCAATTGGAGTAAAATACAGCAATGTTTTGGCACTTCTACAAAGAATAAACTAATTTCACCAACATATGCAATTGAGGGTTGCAGCAAGAAGTCAGAAACTCTAAGTTATAATGACAAGAATTCGGATATTCGTGTATATCAACCGAAGAGAATCACTACAGACTAAATATTGTGTGAACCAAAATAGACTAAATATTGACTTTTTACCCAAATAGACTAAATAGTGTGTGAACCAAAATATTGTGAGAACTTATTCAACAACAAACCAGAAGGTAAACTCAATAGACATACCAAAAAGCAGATAATCCATGTGACGAATTAAATCAGGAAAAAGTCATGGTTTTAGCATATTCCATAGGTTTAGTTCATAAATATGATCATAGAGAAATAAGACCTAAGAACGATACCTCACGATCTAACAGTTGCGGGCCACTAGAAGCTTGCCCATTTGAGTCACTAGTTGGATGTTGATCTCTAGATGCATTCCTTGGTATTGTACCAATTGAAAAATCAGGAATCACAAGATCTACTCCTGGATTAGCCGCTTGAATTTGAGAAAGAATGACAGATGCCACGCTTGGTGCTAATCTTTGCACCAATTGAGTCTCCATACTTTGTAAAAACTCCTGTGGAAATATGAAACCTGAATTTTTATCCTTTTTTCTCAAATCAGTCTTCGTTACACCTCTTCCATAAAGGCGTACACGATTTTTGCGTACAGGATCTTGTATGACTTCAGAGTAATGATCCTTAGCGTTACCATCTTCTCCATGTTCAACACTTTGTAAAGCATCCATCTTGGCCTATCCAAAGAAGATTAAGTTATTACATATACTAAGTTAAGGCAGAAACTATGCAAATAAATAACATGCCAACTCACAATATTGGATATAGATTTCTCATTGTTGGTGAGGTATATCTTTTCAGGATTTCTTTTCCTCGATTCTTTGTAGACCTTTTCTTGTGAAGGCTCTTGCTTATCCGGATCCTCTTGTTGCTTTAGAGATGTAAATTAGTAGTTCAATAACTTTTTAAGAGTATGCAAGGATGGAACAATAAGAACTATAAATCAAAATACTGAGTTGTTACCAACTTATGACATAACATTGCGTATGACTTCGGACCCATAGTATGCATATCATCTAGTGATCCACGATTTCCTTTATTAATTTTTGCTTCTTCCTGTAATAGAAAAAAGTTAACATACAATTTCAACAGTAGACGAACAAAATTACATAGAGAGTAATATCATATACCTCAATTAGTGAACAATTCCAGTATCCCAAAAGATCTTTAAATTGGGAATCGCAAACTGTTTTTGGACGATTTTCCCACCTTTTCTCATCAGTTTCATGTGCATAGTAGTGCTTTTGCTTCACCCTACAGTTATGACAACGCCAACTTGCATTGATAGATTCGAAAACCCATTTCTTCCCTTGATCAGGAACCATGTACTTTTCCTAACCCAACAATGAATGAGCTCAATTAGTAGTATATATAGGTATTCGGTCCAATGAATGAGCTTATATAGAAAAGAAACATTGAAAGGAACATATCGAAACATAATCCCATATTTTGTCAAGTGTGGGCAAATGTTTGAATTTTCTATAGTTAAGAGGCGCAAGCTCAGAATCCCTAGCAACTGTACCCAAGAAGAGGCTAAATTCATCAACAACTTCTTTTGTTGGTCCAACTGGTTGGCCGATTGAGTTCAATACAAGAGCTTCACGCTCTTCTCTTGTACGCGAGTGGACCTTTGTTAACGTTGTTGGACCTCGTTGCTTTTTTCTCTTACAAGCTATTTAAGGTTAAAGTATTAGTTTAAATAATAAGTTAGAGATAAAAAAAAGAAAATGTGATCTAGAGAAGTGCGTGATATATACCTTTCTCTATTCTTTCATTTGGTTGAGATTCCACTTCTATTTCTTCATTTATTGGTTGTTGCTCCAATTCATGTTCAACTTCATTATTTCTTATTATAGTGGAAGGAATCTGAATTTCCAAATTTGCTTCTTGTGGCATTCCATTGGTAATAGGAGATTCCGTGTCTGTGGCGTGTCGCATCTTTTCTATCTGCTTTTGCCTAAACAAGCGAAATGAAGATATAGACCCCGGAGTACAGTACTCCTTTTCTTGTGTCTTTCCCTTTGGTTGTTGCTTTTGAGGGCGTGCAATATCCTTTATCATTTGCTGTTTTGCAGGTTAGGGATTGCCCATGGATTTTCGCCTGTTTTGCTCGACATTTTCAGATTGTGTATTATCCTTTGCTCGTTGGTTCCGTTGACCATTTTTATGCACAAAATCCCTCATAAATAGTGGTTAAGATAATGGGTGCTTCACTCCCTCTTTTTCCACCTGAAACCATACAAGAAACTGCCATGATTTACATAATTGAAGAAAGAATGATGTAGATGTATAAGAGGAATAAAGTGTACAGTACTTAACTGCAGCCATATTTGAGTTCTCTTCTAGATTAGTACAGCTTTAATGTTGTTTTTCACTCTTGCTTATAGTTACGGTAAAAGAATTAAGTTGACAGTTCACTACTTTAAAGAAACCCTTGTTTGATTTTAATTGGAATATGGGATAGAAAGAACCCAGTTTATATATCAACATACTATAAGAGGAGTTCTGTTAATATTAAAAAAAATTAGGGAACAGGTTGTTTCTGAATAACCCCCTGTAAAGTGTAAAATCTGATTAGTACCAATAATAGTGAAGCAGCTCCAGAATTCTTGTGTGTGTTTTGAGAACTCCTTCTCAACACTCATGTGTTACAGCCTCCTTTGGTTCCCACATTAAATCCTCTTTGTGCTGGTGTTCTTTAAACTTTAAAGAACCTCTTTACTACTCTGGAATGGTTAAGAAATCAACCACACCCTCTTTGCTTCTTCCTGCCAAACATATTAGCCTCCAATCAATGGAAGTTCTACAATCCAATGGTTCCAATCTTTTTAATTGGTGTTTTAGTGTCTGACTTTTGCATAGTTTTAGATATTTTTGTAATTTAGAGTTCTAGTAGGATTAATTTGTTCTCCGTGTCTACCGTGGCTGTGCAATAAGCATCGATTGAATATCTATGAACATGTCCAGTCAATCTCCTAGATAAACGTAGGAAGTATATAAAGTGATATTTTGTAATAGAAATGAAAATAATATGCAGTTATAATGACTGAATATAAGTACATATCTACATACACACACTCTCTCTCTCTCACACACACACACACACAGAGAAACAGTCCCAGATTTGAGTCAAGTATGGCTTGTTGAATCTAGGAGATCAATTGGGTAGTCATCACTATCTACCATGAAGGTGGTATCAAGAAACATAATAGAAAATCAGGCTTGCTGATTACATTTTTGGTTATCCTTATGTGTATTTGTTAGACTTCTATTGCGTAAACCCAGGCAGAATTATACATCTTGACATTTTCACAGAATCACATACATTATAAATCTTGAAAGATCCATTGACTAAATGAGGCATGGATCTAAATAAGAGAGTGTTTATACTCATTGGAAGAAATGGGGGAGGAAGCACAGATCAAAGAGGAAACCACGCTTACTGACAAAATGCAGTTCTCAATCCGGATGCTGTCCTTAAGCAGATCAAAACTGAAGTTTGTGTGCGAGTACACAGTAAAGTGAACAATAGTTGGAGTGCTGAAGATAGAGAATGGTTTCGTTAACTTTTTTCGTCAAAACCAGATGATTGTGGGAAAGCTTACTGGAGGATTCCGCCATAATTTGAACCAACTAGTTATGTTTTTATTTGAAGTATTCATTTCAAGTTCTGATAATCTGAATCATGTTAAGTCTTTTTAGTAAAGATTGTTCTTAATTAATAGTTTCGGCTAGATTATCTAATTTAATGATACCTTGGCCTTACACTCTCCGAGTATGGCATGAGAGGCCATTTAGATTCCGCTACTCTAATTACTCTATGAAATATATACTAAAATGTATTGCTAAATTTGAGGAGTGTTAAAAAATGTATAATCAGTTGAGTAACATTTTTCAGAGTAAGAAATTTGACTAGAAAACAAAAGGCTAGAATAGATGAGAAGGCAGGTTGTCCTTGTGAATACCTATACAGAGCTAGATATCTCATCTCATCACATACATAACATTTTCTTAACATCAAATTACTTACAAATTCACAGAATAAATATGTAACTAGCTTGTAAATTTTTATGATCTTCATTCGTGACTCTTAAAGAAATTCATTAGCCTATTAAGCAGGTAGCATTTGTCATATCACCATTTTTAAGCATCATTTGTCTTCAAATGAGGTTCATTCCAGCAAAATATAAAAAAAAAATATACTACAGAGAATCATCTAAGAACATTATCCTTAGGTGTTTGCTTGTTCCAACCTAACTCAACAAAACTTGAATCTTAAAAAAAACTAAAGATAAAATCAGCTAGGTTGGCAGTGGCTGGAAGCTGGTTTTCAACTAACTGTAGTGCCAGTTGAAAAAGGCAAAGTTGCCTCAAGGTTTTGAGTCTTTCACTTCTTTTTTACAAGGCCATATAACGATAGAAACCTTTCATACAGTGAAAGCCCTCACTTTCATCAGTTTTTAGACGAAACAAGAAAGATTGAATAACTTTAAGCTATACTAAGGAATAAGTCAAAAGATTTTTTTGTTGCAGCATGGGACAAACTCTTTAACTTCTTGAATAAAACATGTAATATGCATACAGTGACAAAGAGAAAAGAAATCATTATAAAGACAACACTGTAGTATATTAGATATAGACAAGGAACCTGAGTGTTCCGCAAATTTTGCTCCTCAATATCATATTTTTGAACTGCAATGATTATATTTTTCGTATTTATGGAGGAATTGACACCAAGAACTGCAGATTTCCTCATGTTATATATAACCACAAATCTTATATTTGAAGCCTATATCCAGAAATTAAATGTCAACTTGCAAAACAGCATGCATCATGTCAATTTTAATGAGATCGAAAGACTGAAGTAGATTTATGGTTGAAAACGATTGACTAGCACCTCTCAAGCCTTATAAACATTCTCTTGCAAACCTTCAATTCGTTGATATTTAATTTGTGCAGATTTAATTACCAGATGACATCTACACTTCAATAATCCAGCTTACTTCAAGATTTGTGGTTATATATAATTAGTTAATGAGAATATCAGGGTATAATACTTAGAGGTAGATATATAGAAAGCTTAACTAGACTCTAGCTACCCACATAATAAGCTAACTTAACCTATTAAGACCACTAGAAAAGATGATAAGATACAGGCAGAAATTGAGTGGAACAGAAAGTCATGCAAAGCCTCGCAGCAAAAACCACATACCTCCATAGTATCTTGCCGCGCATCATTATTAGTTTTGTTCTCCTCGTCACCACCCTCATAGTCTGATGTGAAGTACTCGTCTTCAGATGAAAATATTTCATCATCTCTCCATCCACTGAGAATCTCCTGAGTTTTGTCGAGTAGTACCTTGTTTGCCAAACTTCCAAACCCTTTTGCTTTCTTTCTTTCTTCGTTAAGCCTCAAATTCTCTAATCGTTGCCTTTCATGAGGTGGAATCTGATGACGTTGTCCAACAGTAAGCTTGGCTCTATTCCTTTTCATCTACAAGGGGGGAAAAATGAGACAATCAACGTTATTATATAGGAAATTGACAACAGATGTCTCAACTTTGGGTGATAATTTTTAAAAGGTCTGAACTATTGATTAACTTGTGTAGGTCCCAATTTTAGGGGGTCTTAACTTTTAGCGGACCTTAGTGACTTGAAACTGGCTTAATAGGTCATCACTTGTAAAACTTGGGTCACACCAGAAGGGTTAAATGAGGGAGGGATGTAGGAACTAGGTGAGATTTTTAAAAAAATCGTCAGTTTTAAGTCACCGAGGCCCGCTAAAAGTTAAGACCCCCTAAAGTTGGGACCTACACAGGTTAATCAATAGTTCAGACCTTTTAAAAATTATCCCCCAAAGTTGAGACCTTTGTTGTCAATTTTTCCTATTATATATTATAAAAATAAAAAAACTGTAAAGATATATTTTATGAGACGATAAATCATGAATTAAACACATGCATTGTAATTCAATATAGACACGAATTCATATCGAATACCAAAGAAAAAAGCCATATATTGTACCATCGGAAAGTTCTCTAGGAAGATTTTGAATAGCATAATGCCAACCCTCTCTAAGCGGATCCTCAATAAAAAAAACTTGATGTGCTTGAGATGCCAAGATGAACGGTTCTCTTTGTGAAATATTCTTATTCTTATTCACGACATTCATCCCAAAATCATCCTTTTCCGAATGAAACCACACACATCTAAACAAGACAACACTAAAGTGACTATGATAAGATATCTCAATAATATCTTCTAACGAGCCATAATAGTTCACAGCCCCCATAACAGGATTTTGATCTCTACTACTAGCAAAACTATGCGTTAAAGCTGTTAAGGTGACTCCACTATTTTGAGTTACGCCATTTTTCTCTCGTTTCATGGTGTGGAACCTATAGCCGTTAACAGAGTAGCCACTGAACTTCTTAGCAACATGAGATGGTCCTTTTGATAACCATTTGATATCATCCGTTATCTTTTCACCTTCTTGAATCTTGAGATCAACTTTCTCTCTAAACCACTCCATGAAATTCTTGCTATGAGTATGCGCGGTATCCCATTTTCTTTTCCGGTGGCTGCTTACAGACAACTTATGCTCACTGTGATTTTATGAAATATGTTAGTATCTATCACAATTAGTAAGATAAGAAAAATAAGAAAAATAATTAGATAAAATTGCATGTTAAGTTATCTTACTCGATGTATCTCTCAACTTCCTTAGAATCACAATTGAATAAGACATATTGATGCACTTGGGCCCGTGTAATGTGATCCATCATAAACCCATAATCCTTCTTCTTTCTATTCCTTCCCTTTCCTCTAATAGGTCGCCCAATATTGGGAAATAATGGATTTGAGATACTAGGATTAACAACATTATCTAAAGGAATGTTTAACCGATTCAAGTATCTTCCACAGAATGCAAGACATTCTTTGGCCAAATATCCTTCAGCCATTGAGCCCTCCGGATGACCCTTGTTTCGAACATCAGATTTTAACTCTCAAAGGTACCTCTCTATTGCATACATGCACCTAATTCCGACTGGACCATCTAGCTTAATTTCTTCCACCAAGTGAATTGGTAAATGAACCATGACATCGGAGAAGGTAGGTGGGAAAATCTCTTCTAACTGACAAAGAGTTTCAATAATCTCAATTTGCAAATAGTCGAGATCTTTGGGGTCGATAGCTTTCTTCCATATGCCCTTAAAAAAGGCACACAACCTTAGCAAAGGTTTTGCAACATCTTTGCTCAAAGTTGTCTTGATTGCAACAGGAAGCAAGTAATGCATTAGAAAATGAGCATCATGACTCTTATATCCAGTGATCTTCCTTTCACCAACTTACACACATCGAGCGATATATGAAGCATATCCAAGTGGTAGCTTTGCATTTTTAATGACCTGGCAAAACAATCGCTTCTTTTCTAATGACATCGAGAAGCGCGATTTTGGGAATACTTCCTTACCATCTTCTAGTACATGAGGATGAAGTTCAGGCATCCAATTTAGGGTTTTCAAATCTTGACGAACATTAGCATGATCTTTGCTCTTTCCAGGTAAATCTAATAGTGTCGCAATGATATTATCACATACATTTTTTTCAATATGCATTACATCAAGATTATGGCGAAGTGAACAATGCTTCCAATATGGAAGTTCAAAAAATATTGGTACCCTTTTCCATGGAACTTCCCTTTCTTGTTTCGTTATCTTTTGCAACTTTCCACATTTATTTCGAAAATCACAAAGTAACTCCTTAGTTTCGATTCTTGTTAAACGCACTGGTTGGTCTCTTTGCCCCGTAACTCCAATGAAATATTTCTTATTATGACGCCAGGGGTGGGACAAATCTAAAAAAGTAGGGTGACCCATATAGCAATGCTTGTGGCTTTTGTTGAAGAACAAGGATTCAGTTTCATAATGACAAGCAGGGTATGCAAGTTTCCCTTTTGTGCTCCAACCAGACAACATTGCATAAGCAGGAAAGTCACTAATGGTAGACATCAATGCTGCACGCATATCAAACCTTTGATTGCTTAAAGAGTCGTAAGTTTCCAATCCAACTTCCCATAATTCTTTCAAATCCTTGATTAGTGGTTGCAAATAAACATGAATATCATTTTCGGGGGATAAGGGACCGGGAATAAGCAATGCTAACATCAAAAATTCAGGCTTCGTAAGCAACCACGGAGGTAAGTTATAATTGATCAATATCACTGGCCATGTACTATGTACAATGCTCATATTGTGGAATGGGTTAAACCCGTATGAAGCTAACCCAAGCCTCACACTACGAGCATCTTTGGCAAAGTCTTGATATCTCTTATCAAACTTTTTCCATGCTTCACCATCCCTTGGATGCTCTAAAAGCTCATCTTCTGAATCATTATTTTTATGCCATATCATGTACTTTGCAGTTTCCGGACACATAAATAACCTTTGCAACCTTTTCTTAATTGGAAAATACCTTAGAATTTTAGCAGGAATTTTATAATCCTTCCCATTAGTCTTTTCTTTATCAGTTACTTTCCACCTTGAAGTCTTGCAAACATAGCAACTTGTTGCATTTTCATGCTCCTCCCAATACAACATACAGTCATTAGGGCATGCATCAATCTTCTGACAATCTAGCCCTAATACTCTTAAAACATTTTTTGCTTCATTAAAAGACTTGGGCAAATTTGCATCGGGTAGCGTGTCTCTAAATATTCCTAACAAAGCCGACATTGCTACGTTGCTCAACTTGTGGTCACACTTGTATATGAATAGATGAATAAGAAAGGACAGTTTGGAAAATTTCTTGCAACCAGGATATAATTCCTGTTGACCTTCTTCTATTAATTCATAAAACTTCTTTGCATCTTCATTCGGCCATTCTCTCAATGTATCATGCAACAACCCCTCTATGCCATCATTTATGTCTAATATTGCATCATGTTCTTCTGTCACATCCTGTTCTTTTTCAATATTTATATCTAAGTCTAACAACTTATCAGTTCTTGGAACAAAACCATTAACAATGATATGGTTCCTAGCAACATTTCTATACTGCCAATAACGATAATGACAAACATTGCAAGGACAACAAATCTGGTTCCCTTGTGCTTTAATAGCAAAAGCCTTACTAATGTACTCCTCAACTCCTTCTTCATATTCAGCACTCCATCTTTGAAGCATCCACCACTTTTTATCTATGTTATCCATTTTGTTCCTTAACGATATGTTGCAAAACATAACATTAAGCCAGCATCCAATTTGAAAAAATTATAAAAATCCTCAAATTTTAAAACAAATTGTTAATATAAACTTTGAACATTAACGGTATGCAATCAACTGCTCATTTTATCATTTTCTCGATCCCGCTGAACTCTCAAACTCCCTTCGCCAGCCCGCACAGATGAAGGGCGTGAATTCCCACCTCATGCGCAGCTCCACACACCCCACACAAAGTCTCCACAGTAACAACCCGACTGCTAAGCCCCATCCTAGTAGGGATACTCCTAATTTCTTGATTAATTCCAATACAAGTTTCAATTAAGTGCAGTAATCCGAATGTCAACTATATATTTTCAATATTTTCAAGTTTTAATTCCAATATAATTTAGGCCAATATAAGTTTCAATTAACTGTAGTAATCGAAATTTCGCCTCTGCTATGCATAATTCCGAGAAACCCCATGACTCACGGGCACTAAAACTCGCATAAAAATTAGAATTAAAGAACATACCTTTTGAAGATCGATTGATAATCCGAATTTCACCTCTTTGCTTCGGTTTTCTTGAAGAATTTCGCCTATTTGCTGCGTTTAAGACTTGAATTGTGCAGATATCCGTAAATTCTCGAAGAATTCTGGAATAGTATTGAAAGAAATTTCGTGAATTCTTCCTCTTCCTCCTAGCAGTTGAAAGATTTGGGAGTTTGGAAAATTTCGTGAACTCTTAGGGTTTTTGTTCGATCTGTTCTTCTTTGTGCATGAGTCTCGTTTCTCCCTTGTTTTAGGAAAAGTTAGGAATTGCGTTATCACTCTAAAAGATTTTGTAAAGGTTCGAAAATTTCGTGAAAAAAAAAATAGAGGGAAAGAGAGAATTGCGGGAATTTGGCGCTCGTTGCCAAAACTAATGTCTACTGCAACGACCCATATTAAAACGTTGTTGTAATTTCACCTAATGCAACGACCCTTATTAAACCGTTGCTATAGATCTATCTCATGCAACGGTCATTGTAAAGCCGTTGCAATAGCTCAATTCACGAACCTAAATTGACATGAACCGTTGCAATAGATGCTCCTACTGCAACGGTATAAAAAATGATCGTCGCATTAGCTAATTTTACCCATTGCCTTTGATTAAAAATGTAGTAGTGAAACACGTCGTCTAATCCGGTGTTAAAGGAATATCGTAAGGAGTACATACCCATTGAGGGACAGATGGGAGCCCTCCGGATTAACTGGCCCACTCCATTCTCGGCCAGGATAATGGAGGCGCCCCCCTTCCCAAAGGTTAAACTCCCTAGTATAGAACCATTTGATGGAACAACAGATCCCGATGATCACTTATCTGCTTACAAACATCAGATGTACGTCCAAGGAGTAGATGATGCTACTTGGTGCAAGAACTTCCCAGCAACCTTGAAGGGAGTTTCTCAGAAATGGTTTAACAATCTTCCCCCCAATCCAGTCAACAATTTTACTGAACTCAGTTTCTTATTTACTAGTCACTTTGTTGCCAACAAGCAAGAGCAGAAAACAAGCATGCACCTAGGCAAGGTCGTCCAGGGACCTAAGGAGGCTCTTAGAAGTTTCGGTAAGAGATTCAACCTAGAAGCCCTTCAGATCCAAGATCTTAATGCTGGAGTGGCTTTCGACGCCTTCATCAGGGGTCTAAGGCCAGGAAGTTTCAAGTTTGATCTTGTCAAGAAGAAAATCTCCACTCTTGCTGAGGCTTTGAGGGAAGCTGAAGCGTTTATCCACGCTACCGAAGTGTGTGCTGAAGCAAAGCATCCCGAGTCTAAGAAGCCTGAAGAGGTTGCTCAGCCAAAGAAGAGCAACCCCAAGAAGGCCGAGACTTGGGCTATAACCTCCACCACCACTTCGTCCAGTAGGAGCAAGAGAAAGGAGGCTGAGCCACCCTCATCCAATCCTATTGAGTTTAACAAGGACCAATACTCCATTCTCATGGAGATTAAGGACCAGTATGAGTTGAAGGCCCCAGCGGAGATGAAAACCCCTTATAGAAATAGGGATAAGAGCAAGTATTGCCATTTCCACAAGGATTGCGGTCGCGAAACTAATGAATGTAAGCACCTTAAGAAGGCTTTGGAGGAAGTAGCTCGAAAGGGAAAAATGAACTCCTATATGCCTCAAGGGGGAAGGAAGTTTCAGAGGAAAGATGATTGGCATGTTAAGAAGAAGGAGAGTGCCGGCCACGAGACGAAGATGTTGTTCTTGTAATCTCGGGAGGGTTTCTTTGGGAGGACCAACCAATAGAGGACACAAAAACTACCTTAGGGAGCTTGGCCAAGTTTTGTTAGCTGATCAGACAAAGGCTGAGCCCTTCCCAAGGGTGGTAGTTAGTGAGCAAGATCAGGGCAGGTTGAGGACTCCCCATGATGATCCTTTGGTTGTAGAAATGAAAATAGTAAACTTAAGAGTAAGAAGGATTCTGATCGACACCGGAAGCTCGACGGATATCATTAGTGCTGATTGCTTGTCCAGACTAAAGTTTGATGAGAATAACTTAGTTCCCGTTCACCATCCCTTCATAGGGTTTGGGGGAGGAGTCATCCATCCAATGGGAACTGCTACTTTGCCCGTTCGAGTGAGAGAAAAGGATGCAGCTAGAACCCTGTTTATCAAGTTCTTGGTGGTCCGAGATTTGACAGCCTACAATGTCATTCTTGGACGACCAACCCTGAATCATGTCAAAGTAGTAATAGTAACTCACCTGATGTTGATGAAGTATGACTGTGATGATGGCCAGATTGGCTCATTATATGGAGACCAGCAGGTGGCTAGGGAGTGTTATTTGACTACCCTCAAGCCGTCATCATGGAAGATAGGCAATGAAGATCAGACGAAGGTTGCTGGCGAAAGGAAAACGTCTAAAATAGAGAAAGATCAGATGAAGGTGGCTAGCGAGAGGAAAACGTCTGGAAATGTCAAGGACCAAGTCGCCTCGTGAAAGATAGCTATTGAGAGCCCTCAGACGCCTCTCGCTCCCTCAAGAAAGGCGTCTGAGCATCTCCCCAGCAAGAAGAGAAAATATGAAATCATCAAGGAAGAACCTCCCTCGTCTGAAGAAGTCATGGCCATCATGGGACTGGCAGTAGAACGTCCAGAGCCAGTGGAAGCTCCTGAAGAGGTACGTCTGGATGAAGCTCGTCTAGAAAGGACCCTCAAAATTGGATCTTCACTCAGTCCTGATTTGAAGGGTCATCTAATCCACTTGCTGAAAGAATTTCAAGATGTGTTTGCCTATTGCGTTGAAGATATGCCGGGAATTGATCCGGAGGTAGCCGTCCATCGGATGAATGTTGATCCCAATTTGAAACCTGTTTGTCAGAAGAAAAGGCACTTAGGACCGGCCAGAAACCAGGCGGTCGACCGAGAAGTTCAGAAGTTGTTGGAATCCAAATTCATCAAAAAAACCTATTATCCAGGATAGCAAATGTGGTCATGGTGCCAAAGCCCAATGGCACCTGGAGGATGTGTGTGGACTACACTAACCTCAACAAGGCTTGTCCTAAGGACAATTTTCCTTTGCCTAAGTTGGATCGTCTAGTAGACTCCACAGTCGGCCATGCTTTGCTGAGCTTCATGGACGCCTATTCAGGTTTTCATCAAATCCCGATGTGGCCAGAGGATCAGGACAAAACTTCCTTCATTACTGAAAAAGGACTGTATGGCTGGGTGAGGATGCCATTCGGCCTACGCAATGCCCCGACCACTTTTCAAAGATTGATCAATACCGTTTTTCAGCCATAGTTGGGAAGAAACATGGAGGCATATATTGACGATATGATGGTCAACAGCCGTCAAGAAGAAAGTCATGTTGGTGATTTAAGAGAAACTTTTGAAACTCTCAGGAAATACAAGTTAAAGCTGAACCCCAGCAAATGTGTCTTTGGGGTCTTGTCGGGGAAGTTCTTAGGTTTCTTGGTGGACCAGAGGGGAATAGATCCCAAAAAGATTCAAGCTGTTCTAGATATGAAGTCTCCTTCAAAGATAAAGGAAGTGCAGAGACTGACGGGTTGCTTGGCTGCCCTTGGACGTTTCTTGTCTAAGTTAGGCGACAAGTGCCATCACTTCTTTGCCACGATCAAGAAAAAGGCCAAGTTTGAATGGACAGCAGAGGCAGAGCAAGCCCTTCAGCACATCAAAGATCACCTTCGGCAGCTGCCTAGGTTGGTCAGTCCAGCCGAGGGGGAAAACTGTTTGTATACTTGGCTATGTCCACTCAAGCTGTGAGTGCCGTCCTGTTGGCTGAAAGAGAGTCTGTCCAAGTTCCCATATACTTTGTGAGTCATATGCTCAAGGATGCGGAAAATAGGTATACTCCAGTTGAGAAGTTTGGATTGGCCCTGGTCATGGCCAGCAGAAAGTTAAGGCCTTATTTCTTGGCGCACAGTATAATCGTCTACACTGATCAACCTTTGAAGCCAGTTCTACAGAAGATGGAAGCCGCTGGGCGAATGCAAAAATGGGCAGTTGAGCTCAACATGTTTGATATATCATTTGAACCAAGGAAAGCCATTAAGGGGCAAGCCTTGGCAGATTTTATAGTTGAGCTTACTCGGCCAACCATAGAGCCAATATCTGATCCAGCTAAAGGAAGGAAGCATTGGACGCTCATGGTTGATGGATCGTCCACAGTCAATGGATGTGGGGCAGGAATCATTTATCAATCTCCCGAAGGGGACAAGTTTGAATATGCATTAAGATTCCAATTCAAAGCGTCCAATAACGAAGCTGAATATGAAGCACTCTTAGTTGGGATCAAAATGTGCAAGGCGGCTGGAGCTGTAGAGATTGAGGCCAAATCGGACTCTCTCTTAGTCGTCAGTCAGGTCAATGGAGATTTTGAATGCAAAGAAGCATCAATGAGCAAATACATGCGACTGATCAAGGATGATATTGAGCCATTAAAACGATTTGTTCTCGACCAAGTACCAAGGTCAGAAAATCATCAAGCAGATGCTCTCTCAAAATTGGCCAGCTCGGCTGAAGGTGATGTGCCAAGAACAGTTTTTTAGGAAGTCAAACCCAAAAAGAGCATTAACCAAGAGCAGATTATGTTTCTTAGCCGAGGAGCAGTCTGGATGGAGCCTATAATAGAATACAAGAAGACGGGACGATTGCCTTCTGACCCTGTAGAGGCTAAGTATGTGAAGGCTAGAGACAAGTGGTTTGAACTATTGGATGAGACACTTTACAAGAAGTCATTCAACCGCCCTCTCCTCAAGTGCATCACCCGAGAAGATGGTCTAGAGGTTCTGAAAGAACTCCATGAGGGAGCTTGTGCATCGCACATTGGGGGAAGAGCTTTAGGAGAGAAGGCTTTAAGGACGGGGTACTACTGGCCTACCTTAAAGGAGGATGCCCTAGTCTATGCAAAGAAGTGCGACAGTTGTCAGAAGCATGGAAATGTGTATCAGAAGCAGTCCAACTACTTAACTCCCATCTTATTCCCTCTGCCTTTTGCCAAATGGGGCATGGATATCCTAGGACCTTTTTCCTGTGGCCGCTGGGCAAAAGAAGTTTGTGATAGTGGCAGTTGACTACTTCACTAAATGGATAGAGGCAGAAGCCATGCGAGGAATAACAACAAACGATGTCAAGGGCTTCATTTGGAAAAACATTATAACTCGTTTTGGCATGCCACAATCCATCGTCTTTGATAATGGGCCACAGTTTGAAACGCCTAAACTGAAGGAATGGTTGGCGGAAAGAGAAATAAAAGCTCACTTCGCTGCAGTCGCCCACCCACAAGCCAATGGACAAGTAGAGTCCTTCAACAAGATTTTATCAAATGGAATCAAAAGGAAGCTGGAGAACGCGGGCAATGGGTTGAAGAGCTGCAGTTGGTGTTATGGTCCATCAGGACAACTGCCAAAAACTCTACAGGGGAGACGCCATTCATGTTAGTATACGGTACTGAAGCCGTCTTGCCCATTGAGATTGAAGAACCCACCCTGCGAGTCACGTTGTACACAGAAGATGCCAACTGGGCTGCATTGCGCACGGCTTTGGACCAAGTGCCAGAAGTCAGGGGCAATGCCTTGCTAAGAATGCAATTGTACAAACTACGAATGGCTCGGGAGTTTAACAAAAGAGTTGTTAGACGACCGCTCAAGGTGGTGGATCTTGTTCTAAGAAAGATGGAAGCAGTTGGACGAGCTAAAGAGTTAGGGAAGCTAGCAGCTAATTGGGAAGGACCTTATCTGATTATCCAAGAGCTACGCAGTGGGACTTTTCGTCTCCAAGATCAAGATGGACGACCTATACAGCGTACTTGGAATTCAGATAATTTGAAGAAGTACCACGTCTAGCTCAGTTCACTGTCAGATACCTATAAGGTAGTTTGTAGTTACTCCAAAGTGCCACGGCACATGTTAGGAAGAAGAATTGTATACATGCATCTTGGCATTTAGTCAAGCAAAATCCATATAATACAATTCCTACTTTCTTATTTCTTTGTTTATTTTCACCAAGTTAATTCACTTTGGGGCATTAAATCAGTTACTCGTCTAAAAGTGACACTAACTTGGACAAAAATACAAACAATAATAGAACGTCAAAATTACTCACTTCTATGCCGAACATCACTCCCTCGAAGAGACCGGCCAAAAATATAACACATACATGGCCGTCAAACTGACAAAACCTCTAGTAAGAGTAACGTCAAAGTCTCTGAGAGAAAGCTGGCCTGAAATAAGACCTTAGTAAAGGATACTTACTTTCAAAAGCACGGACAGCTAAGTAGTCCAGACCCTAGTAAGGGATCATTACTTAATGACGAGTGTTGCTCCCTCAAGGAAGCCGGCTAAAACATGCTTTGAACATGTATTTCAAGCTCGTCCACCAAGTTCAATAGGCTCGGCCAAGGATGGCCGCTCTCCTTCTTGGACTTTGGCTCGCCCACCATGTACGGTTGAGCTAAGCCCAAGAAGGGGGGATGATAGAAGCCTATCGGACGAGCTAATGAGAGAAGGTCGTCCAAAAACCAGGAGGAACTAGGCAATAGATGCCCTTGTAATGGTTTGATAGTGCAGGACGAATGTTGGTAGCTCGAGTAAAGCGACTTGAACGTGGCTCGTCCACAAATCAAACGGGCATTGGCCGTCTTCCCTCTTTGGGCAAGACTCGTCTAATTAAGCAGATTGTCCAAAAATCCCAGACGAATATCAACAAATACTTAGATATTTCTTGAAATAACTGGTAATCGTCCAAGGGCAAGGATGGCAATCTTCTCGTATGTGCATTTTGCAAACCGTCACAGACGAATCCCTTTTGGTACTTGGAGACATTTTGCGTAGATTCTCGATCGTCCAAGGGCAAGGAACATGTTTTACAAGTTTGTATTATTCAGATAAGGCAGATCGTCCAATAGATCAAGACGAGCCTATTCTTGTACTTGGAGACAATTTTTAAAGATTGAAAATCGTCTAAAGGCAAGCACGCTGCTTTTTCATTAAACATCTGTGCTGGACGTCCAACGATCATGGCGAAGTTAATGTTATACTTGGTCAAATTGGATTTTACGAAAATAAGAGACAAGCAATTGGCAAAAAGTTCTTCATATATATCAATAGCAAAGATTTACAATTTAAGACTACTGAAGGGCTAAGACTACAACGGCAGACAAGCCAAGAAACTTAGCAAAATAAACCTAAAACTAGGCTTCATCTTCAGCGCGAGTTTCTTGGTCGTCCTCAGGCTTCTCATCCTCGGCTTCGTCCTCAGGCTTCTCATCCTCGGCTGCAGCCTCGTCGTCCGACTCTAAAAACTCCGGAGGTTCCTCGGCGCATACCATAGCCCGATGGACACTCTGTTGGTATTCCAGACGACGCACAAAGCTTGGGACCTCATCAGCTTCAGCCAGCATCTCGAAGGCCTTGACGGCCCAGCCCTTAGACGTTTCGATGACTTGCCCCAACCCTTCCTTGGCATCGTCGAAGGCCTTGGCTGCCTGCCTCTCTAGACGGGCAGTTCTCGCCCTTAGAAGAATATTCTCCTTCCTCAGCAGGACAGCGGCAAGAAGAGCAGCATCTCTTTCACCCTTTAGATCTGTAGAGACGATATCTATGATCATCTTCAGGCGGTCTTGCTCCGTGTACAGATCGTTGATAGTCACAAGATAATTCTTATTCGTGGATTCCAGATCTGCTGATCTCTTCTCCAAAGCGTCCAGTGACTGACGATGAAGGGTATTGGCCATCTCAATGTCATGGATGGCCTTGTCGCCTGCCGTTGTTGCCATATGGACGAGCTGCTTATTCTCTTTTCTTAGCTCCCTCGCCCAATCTTCAGTAAGTATGCTGCGAGCAAAAAGCTGTTGCAATGAAAGCCAAACAAGGCATTAGACGAGTTACAAAAAGGAAATAAATATACACAAGTATTAAACCAAATCGGCAGTAAGTTATACCTCAGCAGCAAGTTGTGACATGTAGCCCACATGCCCGGCCGATGCTCCCCTTAATCCTTTGGTATAGGATTCAGGGAAACACTTGAAGAGCTCCTGCTTAAGCCGATCCTTTTCAGCCTTTTTCCTTTTGGCGAAAGCAGGAGAAGACTCCTCGTCCGAGTCTATGGTAGGAGGAGCTGCGGGTATAGCGGGGCCTTTGCCCTTATCTGAAAGAGGGGGAGAGTCAGTTATCTTGATAGGAAAGACGATGGCTTGTCTATTGGACGGACTCATGGACCGTCCACCGACCCGCATCGTCCTAACTATATTCGGGTAATACGACTCACCAGACGAGAGTGATGCCGTCCTAATAGCTAACGACATCTGAGGCACCAGCTTGGCCACCGGGCGGCTGAAGCCCGGGTAGTTCTCAGCCGCCGTCTCGGACTCTGGAATAACCAAAGCCAAGGACGACTCTGGTCTGACCTCAGCAGACTCCGCTGGCAGAGCGTCCAACTGACCAACAGGATCAGCAATCGTTTCCCCCTCGGCAGGGGCAGCAGCCGAAAGCTCCCTTTTCAGGGCCTTGTCTTTTGGTGGTGGCATGCTTTTCTCCCCACCTCCACCAACATAAGTCGTCTTCTCTGGCCTCTTTCTTGTGAAGCCCTTAGGCTTTTTCGCGGGAGGCTGCTCCGCGGCCGCTGTAGGCCTCATTTTGGACGAGGACGACTCCCCAGGTGGAAGTTTGTTTGTAGGAGCATTTTTCTGCAAAAAATGAACAAGTTATCAAACTGGTCGTCCAAGGGAGAAAAGTTATAATTCCTATTACAAGACTTCAGACGAAAATCACCCGAAGAAGGAAGGCGTCTTAAAATGAACACCTCCTCTTCTAAAGGAACCTCGTCTGAACAAATTTCTGAATGCAGACGAGAATGACCCAAAGAAGGTGGTCGTCCAAGCATGGACGTTTTCCTTCTTCAGGGTGACCTCGTCCAAAAAAAAATAATAAAGTCTTGGACGAGTTCCAAAGGTACTCGTCCAAAGATATCCAAATCACAGACGAGGGTGGCCCGAAGAAGGTAGCCGTCCAAGCATGGACGTTTTCCTTCTTCATGCCGACCTCGTCCAAAAAAAAAAAAAAAAAAAAGTCTTGGATGAGTTCTAAAGGTACTCGTCCAAAGATATCCAAATCAAAGACGAGGGTGGCCCGAAGAAGGTAGCCGTCAAAGCATGGACGTTTTCCTTCTTCATGCTAACCTCGTCCAAGAGAAAAAGAAAGGGGATTTATAAATTCTCAGAACGAGTATGGCCCCAAGAAGGCGGCCGTCCAAGCTTGGACGTTCTCCTTCTTTGGGTGATTCTCGTCCAGAAATTGGATGCCAATTCCAGACGAGCCAGAATGATAATAAAAAAAAAAAAAAAAAAAAAAAAAAAAAAAAAAAACTTACTAGCGTCTCAGTCCTCTTTTCGGCGCTACTTTTGGCATACTCCTTCCATAAGTTGTCTGTGAATTTTGACATACTTATGTCTCCCGTCCAAGAAGCTTTGAGACGAGTTCTGGCCGAGTCTGCAACAAGAAAGCAAAAAATGGGTTTGTCAAATGAATTATGGACGAAGAGTTTTACTTGGAGGATTTTAAATATATACCTTTATCATCGGCCAGCCGCAAGCCGGCGGCGACCAAGAAGTCGTCTTGGTAAAACATTTCTTTAAAGGGTATCCAGTTAGATGGCCTCTTAAAAGATCGTTGGCCGGGCCTGGAGTACTCCTTTATTCTGAAGTACTCCACCACTTCGTCGAAACTATCCTCCAGGTCGAGCCAGGACTGCTTCCGTCCTGTATTCGTGACGGACCGATTGTAGAATCTATAGCCCTCAGTGGCAGAATCATTGGCCGCCTTTAAAAATATGAAATCGGCTTTCCAGTCATGCATCTTCGAAGGTTTCCCCCCAAGCCGTCAGGAAGCCAGGACGGTTGCAGATGCTGAGCCATGCCCCATCCACGGCCCCAGGTACCTTAGCCGCATAATGGATGTGGGTAAAGGCTTGAAGGGAAAGAGCTAGGCCGCGTAGCTCACAGACGGCAATGAACGTCAAGACGTTGTGCCAAGCGTTTGGAGCTAGCAGATTATGGCCGATGTGGTAGTACTGCAGCACTTGTTCTATGAATTCGTGGAGGGGGAACCTCAATCCCGCATCTAAGGCTAGTTTATAGACGGCGAAATGGTTCCTGGGAGCGCTCAGGATCGTCGCGTCTTTATTTGGAATGACAAAGGAGATGTCCGGCATGGGCATATAAGACAATAAATAGCTAGGGTCTGGGCCGATTTTCTCTAACCATTTACGGTTGACCAAAATGAAGCCGGTGTCAGAGAGGGGACCTAGACGCCTTCTAATTTCCGACGAGGTAGTCGAAGCCTCGTCTGACTCTTCGGCATTATCAAACTCACTGACGTTATTACCTTCGCCGGTCTCCGCCATATCGATGTCTCTGCCAGAAGTACTGGCTCCAGGGTTTATTTCGGAGTCTTCTACATTATAGTCAGAAGGAGACCCGCCCAAAGGCTGAGCACTTTGGACCTCTCTTGCCACCTCGGGCACCCGTCCAGTAGATTCCTCCATATCTGAGCTACTTGACGGGATTATTGCTTTTCGTCTTAGACGGGCCGTTTGTTTGACGCGCGCCAGATTACCCTGCATAGGTAAAGACTGGGTCGTCTGACTTTCTCGGCCAAAACCATGAAAAAATATATACTCGGCCAGAATGCCGAAGAAGAAGTATCGGTTCTAGGGTCAAGGCAAGCTCTTGGTCGGCTAGGATTATTTGATGAAGAAGATTCCATTTTATTGATTTTTTAAGAAAAAATAAAGAATAAAGAAGAATGAAAAGGACAAAGAAACGATACCTGCTAAGAATGTCTGGACGATTCGGTGAAGAATGCTGAGGCTGGACGAACACTCTCTCTCTAGAAAAGTTTACAGAGCTCCTCTCTCTAGAAAAATTCGTTCAAGATGTGAAATGATTAAATGTTCTCGCATCAAGAATATTATAGGGGGGTAAAAAACTTGTGGAGCCGGTCAGAAATGACCGAAGAAAAGAAGGTAACGGTCGGTTATGACCGGTAAAATCCTGGAAAGGGCGCGTCATTCCCTTCATTTTGAAAAAACTGCCTTCGGTAAAATGGGCCTTAACCGTCAGATGGCCCAACAAAAGCTACCTTGGGTAAAAGGGCCTTAACCGTCAGATGGGCCAACAGTGAAAGCCCTTTTAGGGGCAAATGTTGTAGCCTAACATCTACGGCTCTCTTAATGACACGTGGGCTGACCAGAGTCGTACACGTGTCACCCTAGTTAAAATAAAAAGAGGGCTTAATCTCTGGGCTATACTCAGTTGGGGTAAAAGGATTGATTTTCTGGCCCAACAGTCAGAACCCAGCATTACCAAGTGGCTGAAGGAGAGTGGTTAATAGACTTCCACCAGTCATGGTCTGCCACGTGTCATGATCTGATTTCTCAGCCAATTAGAAGCCACTATTCTAGGGCAGATTTTAAGGATAGCTGTCAACTTGCTATCACTATAAATACCCCTGAAACAGGAGAAACATTCATTCAATGCAAACAGTGTAAAGTTACTCTGATAAAATACTCTCTCTCTTTCTCTCTCTATCTCTACTTTCTCTCACTACTCCTGATATCAGACTTAAGCATCGGAGGGGGAACCACCACCCAAACCTCCAGGGTGGGTCCCTTTTTGCAGGTTCGGGAGCGAAGCCAAGGCTAAGGATTAAGCTAATTCAGACATCGTTGCACAAGTCTCCAGTTGAAGAACACTCAAGATACTTATTTACTTGCTCGACAAGGAAGCTAAGCCTACAGCTTACTTGTTGGACAAGTGGATAAAACACTAGTATTATCTATAAATGACCTCACAAGATTCCCATGAGTTAAATTAAGCTCTACCTCACTTGTACAATTGAGTCAATAGTTAGTTGTATACAGGCAGCAACATTATTTGATAAATGTTTGCTAATTGTCTTAAAAGTGGAGAAAGGGCCCATTGATAACAAAAACGTCCATTGATAATATAACCAGACTTATTTTATTTAAAAATTTGAAAAAACAATTATGTCAGATATAGCAAAGATTAATTTTTCTCTCTTAGGAAATAGAAATTTCTAGAGCTAATAATGTAGTACTATTAAGTCAGTGATTCCTTTTTCTTATAGATTCATCTTTTCATTGTTCTTCCTCCTGAGTTGGTATCATGCTCCCAAAAAATGGTTTTTCTTTCTCCTAAGCTCTAACCTGCTCAAAGAAAAAATCACATGTCAATTATGAGTTTGGTGCTGAAACTCAATTCACAATTTCCACATGTTTTATTTTATTTGTTCTTGCTAAATTTCTCTCTCAATCCTCTATCCTGTGTCACCCTTGCCAATTCACCCAAAAAATCTCATGAAATGAAAGTTTTGAGGAACCCAAAACATTGTTCCACAACTCTCAAAAATTTACAATTTGATGGCTTCAACACTCCTACTCTCTCATTTTAATTTTTCATCCATATGAATACTAAAAGGATCATGTGTTGTGTTCGTGTTTTTTTCCTATTCTTCCAGTCGAGTTATCAACTACCTGCCAAAAAATAAATTCGATTTCGAATACCTCTATGTAATCATAACATAAGTATATAAATGTGGGTCTTATTTTGAAGTACATTTTGGCCGAATCCAATAATATAACGATCCCTGTAGTTTATTGAGAACCAAACTCTATCTTTTAATTATCCGTTTTTATTATTATTCTAAAATTATAATATGAAATATATTTTCTGACATGGCAATCCTATGTGACGCTTCCAATGCTCTTTAAAAAAAGCCTCTTTTATACATATATTAGATTATTCCCTCCAACCCAAAATTTCCATTTCTCATTTTCTATAGGAACTAAGGGATCGTTCGTTATCGTTTTTCATTTCCAGTTTTCGTTTTTTTTTTAAAACCAAAAACAAAAATATGAAAACCAGAAAAAGTAATTTCCAGTTTTCTATTGTCAATTTTCAAACTTGATATGTTTATTATACTCCTTATATCATATCATGACTTTTATATTCATAAAATAAAAGAAATGGATTTTACAGTGATGCCGAACTACAAGGAAGTGGATTTGGTTTTACAAATGTGTATTTAACAATAAACTTTTAGGAAAATTATGATTTTTGGAACAACAAAAATAAAAAAAAAAAAAACACGTAATGATGCTTGGACAAATGTTATGTTGAGTTAATGAGGATTAATTGGAAGATGTTAAAAAATTACAATATAATATAATTAAATATGGGCACAAATGTCAATTTATGGTGAATGAGGACACAAACTTTTAAATAAATTAAATAAAGTAGAAATATTTTACTTTTAGGGACACCTAAAAAGGAATGGGAAAATCTTTTTGGGACATATGGAGTAGTATTTAAAGCCCGTGGGATGCACGGGTTATTATTTAATACTAGTCTTTGGCCCCGTGCATGATGCACGGGAAGTTCATAGTTTACCCATATATGATTTCTTCTTTGAATTTTAAAAAATTAGTTCAATGGTACAGACGTATTAACATGTTATGTATATCTCACAATATGCTATGGTAATATATTAAAAGTGCTCAATAGTCATTGAAGTAATTTAAACATTACAACTTATACGTTCTAAAAAATTTCCTTATAAACTACATTGGTTGTAGTTTTACGTACACTATGTTCCTTACCATGAGGATATTAAGTCTTTTTTACTCGTGCCTACCGAAACGACAATGTAGAATTGACCATGGTTGAAAACAGGTCTAGGAAGATACAAACCGGTATACGATAGTGACTGTCCAAACACTAGTTACTTATAGTCATAGCAAAATACACCATTAAAGGAAATTATCTTCTTTGAAATCTGATATGGATATTATTTGAGTCAGATGGTGTGAGTGTGATTCGTGGGATGAATACTTTGTCGCCAACTTTACTACCGGATATGATAATAGCTTCAATGACACGATTGCCTAAATGCCTGACAACTAATCTCGTGCCACTACCCACTTAATCACCGGCTCTGGTCAGGTCATAAACCATGCTAATAGATTTATAAAAGTGATGATATATGAGTATTTTGAATATGCTATTTTATATCTTTTTTTAAAAAATAAAAATATAATCAAAAAGTTCTACTTCCTCCGTTCTGTTTTAAATGAAACGTAGGGCCTTGGCACGGGGATTTAGAATAGGAGAGAGATAGAGAGAAAAAAAAGAAGGGACCCATGTGATGAGGAGAGAGATAGAGAGAAGTGAATACCAAATAAGGTAACGTTTCACTTATTTTGAAAGGCCTAAAATAGTAAGTGTTTCATTTATTTTAGAACGGAGGAAGTATAACAATTGTTTATAGTTTTCTCTTTTTGTAAATTTTTTAAAAAAAAAACATATTACTGAGATCATTTCCAAAATTTTCGAGAGATACTTAACATGTGATTTAAAATCTTCTATGCTATATGTCGCCCGTATTTACCGTATACTGCCCGAATTTATACGGTATTTTTTCCCCCTCCTCTACTTTCTCTTCCTTTATAACCACCATCACCTAGCCACCACTACCACCACCCCCGCCAGCCCCCTCACCCCTATGCCACCTCAACCTACCACAGCAGCCCCTACCCTACCCTTCCTCCAGCCCCCTCCTATCCCCGGCCTCTGCCCCCTCGCCTCCCCTCTCCCTGCTGCCTACCCTCCCACCCCAATCCCCCTCGCAGCCCCCACAATGTGCAGCCTCCCAGCCCCAACCCATTTTTATGTAATATGATGTGACTGATAATTTTTCAACGAGAAATCATAATGTTTTGGATGTGCTTTATGATATCGTTTTATTAAGAATAAAATAGATTTTTTACAATTGAATTTAGTTTTCCCCTTTTAACATATTTTTGAAAAAAAATATATGTATAACTTTGACCATTTCTTAAATTTTCCTCGGTCTTCCTAAGAAAACAATTACAGCTTATTGAGAGAAGTGTTTCACTTATTTCAGAATAAAGGAAATATTTTTTTTGTCAAACAATTATAAAATCTTTAAAAATAAGATAAATTGTTATTAAAAAGATTTACATATTAGAACATTGAAATATCAATTTGGATAAAAATATGACTATGAGTTGGATAAAAAGAAACAATTCAGTTAATGATTTAATATTTGATTGTATTCAGTCAAGAATTAGTAATTACTAGTTTTGAAGCCCGTGCGTTGCACGGGTTGTTGCTTATTTTATCTTTTTGTAAATTTTTTTGTTAATATTATTGTCAATTTTGTGTTGCTGTGAAATGAGATTTTTCAACACTATTGTATTTATAACTTTCTCCATTCCTTTTCTATTACAACAATTACCGCTTTGGGTAGTTTCATCTTTTGGAACCATTTCACTTCTGGTAAAATAAAAGCAACTATTGTTGACAATATTGCCTTTATTTGATGTTAATAAAATCCTCATTAATTATCTAAATTGCCTCATAAAGTTGCGTTTACTTTATTAAGGATTATTTATCCCCTACTCTAGTTAACTAAAGGGGTATCTCTATGCTAAATCACCCATTATTTATTTCCTTAAAAACCATGCCCACACCAATTGTTGTAGTAGAAAAAGAACAGGGAAGTATTTGTCATTATACTATAATTTTCTAGATTTGTTATTACGATATATAAATTTTATAATTTTCTAATATCCAATTAAATATTGTAACTAACTCTATTATTAAATGGTATCCTAATAATAGGTATGACTAACAATAATTAACACAGTTTTAACATGAATAATACCCGAATGATAATTTAAGAAAGTAGAGCGAGGGTAATAATTTAATAGATGCAGAACAGAAAGAATAGAGAAAAACATGAGTGTCAGCCACAACTTCAACTTTGAATATAGCACATAAACACTAACGCATATAGAATGGAAGATGAAAACGCAAAAAAGAAGATCATAATGATAGTTTCATGAATAAAATTAATTAAATGTAAAACTAACCTCTATTAATAATTGAAAATACTATTTAAGAGAGAAAAAAATACCTCTTCATCAATCATGACCATATCAAGACTTATCAAACTTCCCCCTTTTTTATGATCCGTGACCTTAAACAGTCTAGAAACGCGAATCTTGATTTCCAAATAGTATTAGTAGAATTAAGTTCATGGAGAAAAGAATAAGATCTTACATATAGATATATGAAAAAAACATAAATAATTATGTATGCAATAAATATTCTAGGAATAAAATAATTAGTTAATTGCATAATACCTCTGCAATCTCGATGACAAACTTTCATTATTCATGTAATGCCATCATGGAATGCTATAGGTTCAAAACTATGGATATGAATTTTTTATCTTTATATAACTCAATTTTTAAAAGTATGATTCTTAAAGACATAATTAGTATTGTCACGTATAATACGCTATTTTTATATATTTAAAATAAAGAATAAATAATATGTTATTGTGCATCTAAATAAATACATTTTCATAAGTTGTAAAACAATATTGTATATAGATCTTATTTCAAAGCATATCTCGAGCACTCTCCGACGGTAAAAAAAACTATACTATTGCGAATTATGTAGCAAAAGTTATAATTAATTTACATTGTATAATAGTTTAGATTTTTTATTTAAACTCAGACTATCAATTTTACATTGTTGTTTATTTTATTATATTTCTTAAGTTGTAGAACTATATTGTAAATTGATCTTATTTCAAAGCATGTCTAGAACACTATCCAATGGTACAAAAATTATTATAAATAATTTAGATAATATAATAATTTAGGTTCTGCAATCTCGATGACAAACTTTCATTTGATTCTTCATGTAATGCCATCATGGAATGCTATAGGTTCAAAACTATGGATATGAATTTTTTATCTTTATATAACTCAATTTTTAAAAGTATGATTCTTAAAGACATAATTAGTATTGTCAGGTATAATACGCTATTTTTATATATTTAAAATAAAGAATAAGTAATATGTTATTGTTCATCTAAATAAATACATTTTCATAAGTTGTAAAACAATATTGTATATAGATCTTATTTCAAAGCATATCTCGAGCACTCTCCGATGGTAAAAAAAAACTATACTATTGCGAATTATGTAGCAAAAGTTATAATCAATTTACATTGTATAATAATTTAGATTTTTTATTTAAAATCAGACTATCGATTTTACATTGTTGTTTATTTTATTATATTTCATAAGTTGTAGAACTATATTGTAAATTGATCTTATTTCAAAGCATATTTAGAGCACTATCCAATGGTACAAAAATTATTATACACAATTTAGATAATATAATAATTTAGGTTGTTAATTCAAAACCAAACTCTAATTTTTCGCTTATCAAAAGCTCCTTATATGCATTTAAATCTATGTAAAACTCTATTCTTTCAATATTTTCATGATTTGTGACCCTATATTGTAAATGGATCTTACTTTGAAGTATATTTCAAGCACTCTCCAATGGTAGACGAATTATAATGTTTTGAATTAGGTAGCAAAAGTTATACACAATTTACATAATATAATAATTTAAGTTGTTTATTCAAAATGAAACTCTAATTTTCCCTATCCAAAACTCCTTTTAGCTATTTAAATATAGGTAGAACTCTATTTTTTATAATATTTAAATTTAAAACTAATGACATGGCAATCCTACGTGGCGCTCTCTATTTCATAAGTTGTCGAGCTATATTGTAAATGGATCTTATTTCGAAGTATATTTTGAGCACTATCTAATGGTACAAAAATTATAATATTCCGAATTACGTAGCAAAAGTTATACGCAATTTACATAATATAATTATTTGGGTTGTTAATTCAAAATCAAACTCTAATTTTCACTTATCCAAAACTCCTTATACGTATTTAAATTTTTGTAGAACTCTATTTTTGTAAAAAATAAAAATAATAATTAATGACATGTCAATCCTTCGTGGCGCATTCTATGGCCTTGAAATCTTGAAGAGCTCCCTATACTCCCGAAAAGTTCCTCCTTTATATATATATATATATATTGATGATTTTTTTCGTTTATCCGTTATCAAATTATTATTAGATCTCATCAATTTATCACATACCAAAACAACAGCTTGAAAGTACATGTTAAGTAAATGACTCAGCACTATAAATTATATTTAAAAAAAGAATCCACGATTTGTGTGGGTTCCATTTATTTAGTTTTGGATTGCTTCGTCTATCGGTGTTGCTGCCCTCGCCGGCAATTGCTCGTATAACTCGCCCTAAATTCAGTGTTGCCAGGACTCCAACCTTGCTGTCCCAGCCTTGTCTCACTGCTGCTGTATGGTGCTGTCGACCGGCGCCTACCGTCTTTTTTGTTACTCGTACTTTTCTCTCTCCTCTAGTGCTACTCCCCTTTTGCCAGCGTCTTCGTCACCGTGAGTTCCCGTCATTCGTGTTGTTTGAAATATGGAGGTGGAATATGGGCTTAGGAGAGTAATGAAATATGGACATAGTTTGTTTTAATGTGCCCTTTTTTCGGTAAATTTATTTATCAAAATGTTATTATTGATAATCTTCTTTGATTGTGCCGCACATTTCAACCCTAATCAGTTAGCGGTAGATCGAAAAATTACAGCATTAGGCATCCCTTGTTTGTAAACAATTTACTTAAATGATTGTCCATGATTTTATACATAGATGGAAATTCTTAATTTTCTCCATGAATTTATCAATTACTTCCTCATTGTAGATGGAGATTGTCGCTCGTATCTTTCTCTTCCTCATTACACAACTAAAATGATTTTGAGAATCATCTACAAATGATCACTTTCTTTTAATGTCAATATTATGATTTTTATTTAAGTCACCCACTGGCTACTGCCCACCAAACTATATATTAAGATGGTGAGTCATAGACTGATTATTTTTATTCAAAAAAATGGTGGTCCCCCCTTTCTATCACTACATTTCTTAATAGTCATCATTTTCTTGTGTGACATCTAAATTGAAACAGATGAAGTACTTATTAATTCCCTAGAATTCACACTAAAATAAAAACACGCACATCATGCTTAAAGTAAGTTAATTATCTTTAACTAACTTATTGTGCTCAAACTTATTTCATACTCACTTAAAACTCGTGTGAATTTTACACCTTTAATTTTAGTTTTCAAATTAACTACTAATATGCTTCTTTTTTTTAAAGAAAAATAAATCACAAATTCTTGGTGTAACTGTTACACTATAATTTATGGTGTAACAATTAACATACCGACGCTTCTTTTATAAAATAAACTCAAATGACATTAAATAAGTGACAAAATAATATGAGATTCATGTCATTATTTGTATGGTCCATGTCGTTTTTGTTGAAATCTTTGTCATTATGCATGATGCTACAAAATAAGTTATGGACACCCAAGACGCACTGAAAAAAAATTGATTTCAGTGGATCCTTAAAATTTCATTGTTATTTATAACAAAATATAATTTTTTATTTTGCATAAGAAAAATATGCAAATTTCAGGAAAAAGACAAAAGAACAGATGCCTGTCTATTTATATTTGAAAACACAGACAAAAAAAGAAGAAGAAAGAAATCAGGCTTTTCTGAAACCTTCCAAATCAATATATATATATAAAGGAGGAACTTTTCGGGAGCATAGGGAGCTCCACAAGATTTCGAGGCCATAGAGTGTGCCACGTAGGATTGTCATGTCATTAATTATTATTTTTATCTTTTACAAAAATAGAGTTCTACATAGATTTAAATATGTATAAGGAGTTTTGGATAAGCGAAAATTAGAGTTTCATTTTGAATAAACAACCCAAATAATTATATTATATAAATTGCGTATAACTTTTGCTACGTAATTCGAAATATTATAATTTTTGTACCATTGGATAGTGCTCGAAATATACTTCGAAATAAGATCTATTTACAATATAGTTCGACAACTTATGAAATAGAGAGCGCCACGTAGGATTGTCATGTCATTAGTTTTAAATTTAAATATTATAAAAAATAGAGTTCTACCTATATTTAAATACCTAAAAGAGTTTTGGATAGGGAAAATTAGAGTTTCATTTTGAATAAACAACCTAAATTATTATATTATGAAAATTGTGTATAACTTTTGCTACCTAATTCAAAACATTATAATTTGTCTACCATTGGAGAGTGCTTGAAATATGCTTCAAAGTAAGATCCATTTACAATATAGGGTCACAAATCATGAAAATATTTGAAGAATAGAGTTTTACATAGATTTAAATGCATATAAGGAGCTTTTGATAAGCGAAAATTAGAGTTTGGTTTTGAATTAACAACCTAAATTATTATATTATCTAAATTGTGTATAATAATTTTTGTACCATTGGATAGTGCTCTAAACATGCTTTGAAATAAGATCAATTTACAATATAGTTCTACAACTTATGAAATATAATAAAATAAACAACAATGTAATATCGATAGCCTGATTTTAAATAAAAAATCAAAATTATTATACAATGTAAATTGATTATAACTTTTGCTACATAATTCGCAATAGTATAGTTTTTTTTTACCATCGGAGAGTGCTCGAGATATGCTTTGAAATAAGATTTATATACAATATTGTTTTACAACTTATGAAAATGTATTTATTTAGATGAACAATAACATATTATTTATTCTTTATTTTAATATATAAAAATAGCGTATTATACCTGACAATACTAATTATTTCTTTAAGAATCATACTTTTAAAAATTGAGTTATATAAAGATAAAAAAGTCATATCCATAGTTTTGAACCTATAGCATTCCATGATGGCATTACATGAAGAATCAAATGAAAGTTTGTCATCGAGATTGCAGAGGTATTATGCAATTAACTAACTATTTTATTCCTAGAATATTTATTGCATACATAATTATTTATGTTTTTTTCCATATATCTATATGTAAGATTTTATTCTTTTCTCCATGAACTTAATTCTACTAAAACTATTTGGAAATCAAGATTCGCGTTTCTAGACTGTTTAAGGTCACGGATCATAAAAATGGGGGAAGTTTGATAAGTCTTGATATGGTCATGATTGATGAAGAGGTATTTTTTTCTCTCTTAAATAGTATTTTCAATTATTAATAGAGGTTAGTTTTACATATAATTAATTTTATTCATGAAACTATCATTATGATCTTCTTTTTTGCTTTTTCATCTTCCATTCTATATGCATTAGTGTTTATGTGCTATATCCAAAGTTGAAGTTGTGGCTGACACTCATGTTTTTCTCTATTCTTTTTGTTCTGCATCTATTAAATTATTACCCTCGCTCTACTTTCTTAAATTATCATTCGGGTATTATTCATGTTAAAACTGTGTTAATTATTGTTAGTCATACCTACTATTAGGATACCATTTAATAATAGAGTTAGTTACAATATTTAATTGGATATTAAAACTTATAAAATTTATATATCGTAATAACAAATCTAGAAATTGTAGTATAATGACAAATAATTTCCCTGTTCTTTTTCTACTACAACAATTGGTGTGGGCATGGTTTTTAAGGAAATAAAAAATGGGTGATATAGCATAGAGGTACCCCTTTAGTTAACTAGAGTAGGGTATAAATAATCCTTAATAAAGTAAACGCAACTTTATGATGCAATTTAGATAATTAATGAGGGTTTTATTAACATAAAATAAAGGCAATATTGTCAACAATAGTTGATTTTGTTTTACCAAAAGTGAAATGGTTCCAAAAGATGAAACTACCCAAAGTGGTAATTGTTGTAATAGAAAAGGAATGGAGAAAGTTATAAATACGATAGTGCTGAAAAATCTCATTTCACAGCAACACAAAATTGACATTAATATTAACAAAAAATGTACAAAAAGATAAAATAAGCAACAACCCTATAAAGGAGGAACTTTTCGGGAGCAT